>OY292409.1:5829910-6424910 GCA_958496275.1 Zele albiditarsus | reverse complement strand
TTTCGGACACAATTTAACACCAGAACCATTGGTTGATTCATTGTCCGAACACTCTTCTTTCTCCTCATGAAGACGCAACGCTTCTTTAGCAGTTTCTGCTTCGGAGAGACTACTTTCCGAGCCGCTCTTCATCAACATACCAGACTCCTCCGCTGATATACTCATTTGTTTCACTAATTCATGTACTCTTTTCTTTGTACTTTGAGTTCGGTCTTCCTCAGTACTTGGTTGAGGTTTTGTTTTACTGTTTGCTTGATTATCTTCGGGTTTGTCGTCTTCTACTGGCACTTGAACATAATCCATGGACCACATCCTCGCGACACCATCAGTTGAACCCGTCATAATAACATTTTGCGAGTCCCATTCATGAGTTTGACTAAAAGAAACACATAAAATTTGTTGCATACGATCGGCTCGTCCTACACACGTATTGACACTCGATAATTCTTCACCATTTATACTCCAAACGTGTAGCCATGTTGCCGCACACGTTGCAATATCACCGGTAAGATCGTTGATTGCTACAGCAGCAACAGGACCCGCATGACCACGTAATTGCCTGACAAATAAACATCTGGACAAATCCCATATAATTGCCGTACCATCACGAGATCCTGATACAATAACATTATACGCCGGACTCGATGATAAACATGTCACTGCTTCTGTATGACCATAAAGACACTGCTTGATTGATAATTGACGCTTGGAATATTCCCAGACAGTAACAACTGAACTGGTACCGGCAGTAACAATTAATTTGGAAGACGGACAAACACAAGCGACAATTTCACCGCTGCTCTGCATCATTGCTTCACAAACGAATATCGCTTTTTCACTGTCATAATTTCCTATTCTGAGTGAATGATCAGCAAATCCCCATGCAACGTATTTATTGAATGATGGTGGTATTAATGTTTTATTTTGCTCAACAGCCAATACTGCTTTATCTACATGTAATATTTGCCCAACCGGACCTTTCAATTCTTTAATCGGTTGCAATGACGGTCTTAAATTGTCCAAATTGTGAAAAAATAATCGATCATAAACGGTTATGCTTAATCCAGGAGTGATTGGGCCCGGATCTATTACACTCGTTCTTTGGCTCATTTTTTTACATGGATGAGGCTTTTTAAATAACTGTTTGGGTATTTGACCAAAATTATTGATGAATCCAATTGTTGCATTCTTTTTCAATGGATCATCGATAGTGTAAATATCGACATTACCTTCATAAAATAAATGATGAAAAACATTTACTGCGTCAGCAGCCGCTGGGCCATTTTGTTTGCATCCAAATATTAAATCAATCCAATGATGAAGATTTTGTGATACATAATCGCATTCAAGTGCAAGACGATGCATTCGAATAAATTCACGTGGATCTTGTTTAGCCCACGGTGGAAGCACAATATCACCTAGCTGTACTCCACTCTGTTTTGATCCCAAATCAAAGTGATTTGAGTTTATCAAAAATTCTGGAAGATAAAAGAATTCGGGGATAAGCTCTTTCACATCTGCCATGTTGTGCTTTGACGCGGATAGCCATGCCTCCTTGATACTATTAAACATTCTATCAGCTAAATCAAAATGACCGCCCTGAAGTCGTAAGAAGTGTTGCGTGAACGGTTCCATTCTCACTAAATAAGAGCATACTATCATAGCAGATGAATAATGAGTGCCATAGTGATACGGTGGTGTTTCACCGTGTGGGTCGTCCCATTCTTTATATCGTTTCTTGAATTGCAGTAAACGTTCCGGACTTTGTGCACCCATGGGCTTACCAAAATCCCTGAATGTTGCTGGGTCATTGAAATCCATTTCTTCACTATCATAGTCTGCCAAGATCCATGGGAATATTGGATATTGCATCAAATCATTGTAACTTCTTCCAGCTAATGTATTTAAATGCATCAAATATTGGAAATTTGATATTTCACCTCTCACCCACCGTTGAGTGACTGAAGTTTCGCCAATAAGATTAGACAATAGTCCTGTTGCCTGTTCAACATTGGCCGTTCTCTTCTGTCCGGCAACTGATTGAAGAGCGCTGTCAGCGATTGCCGTCGCAAATGTCATGAACCTTTGATAAACTTTATTTCGTACTTTGCGTGGAAATGCCAGGAGATAGTTGCGACCATCACCGCTAAATACCTCAAGAGCCATTGGTTGCAGTAGGTAACGTCGTTTGTGCACTTCTCGAATATCTTCGTAATTAAATTTGGAACATTGTCTCATTGCGCGCGATCGTCTGGGTGAACCCGGCGACGGCAGTATTGGTTCATAGGCATCAGGTAAACTTTCAATATCACGGATTTCACGTGATTTTAATAATGTGAAGCCGTCGATGACATAAAAATGCTCTTTTCCGAATAAAAGCAAACCCTCAGTGGTATCCAATCCCTGTATTCTTGCACACCTAAACATATGACTAATTTTTTCATGTTCTTCAAGTAAACGTAGTAATGTCTGATTGTCTGGAACTGTCTGATTGTTTTCCTCCTCCTGTTCATTATCTTCAGGTGCTTCATCAGGTTCGCTTGCATGACGCTCCAATGTGCAAGGCACCATTGGTGGTTCACTCTCAGTCGAACCTTCATTCATTGCTAGTGGTGTGTCATCTATAACCGGATCACGTTCACGTTCAAACATTCCCGACGAATTACCAAGTTGCTTTAAATAATATTCCTTACTGTCCATACTCGTAGCAACTTTATATTTTAGTTGCTTATTATCTGGATGATCCAATTCGGGCCGATATGGATAATGGATATAAAACAAATCGTTCTTCATCATTTTTTTGCGCATTCTACATGGTCCCTCTGTCATATCTAACATCCATTTATCAAGAACAGTGGGTGTGGGAGGTCCCCAAAGTCCACGCTCGCGCGTCAATTCTGTTTCTGTTTGCAACCACTCTTGATAAACGTATCGTTGTGTATGCTGATAAGTTTGTTGATATTGTAATTTACGCGTAGCCGCCAATTCTCTCACTAATCCCACGTGTTGCTCGGTCCATTGTGCAACAGTATTATGATGAAGTCTCAATCGTGGTCGCATTGATTCTTCTTTCCTGACTTTAGTACGACTTGCCAATCGTGTCAATCCACCAGTTACCTTTTGTATCTTTGATTGAATTTGATTATGCAATTCCCATGGTACTCTGTAAGATGCTTTGCGCTCTAAGACGACGTAATTGAGCCAAAGACGCGTGGCTTGTTCGTGAACGAGCTCACGTACAACTGATAATTCTGGCGCGCGTTCATTACCCACTGGTAGCGGTAAAGTTATTTTGAATACTTCTTCAATTGCCGGCTTTTTACAAACATAAAGTTCTTCCCAAACTCTTGTTGCGGCAACAGCCATCAAATTGTGGCCTTGATGTGATGTCAGTCGATCGTCACTAGATTCTACTTGAGGATTAACATGCCACGTGGTTTTCATATTGGTATCTAGCATTATTTTAATGTCGGCAGTAAGTTGAAGAAGACAATAAGTCAAACAGCTGATAAAATCCGGTTCATGATTACCAGCACCAAATACAAGCAATCGGTGTGTTGTGAGTTTGTGTAAAGCTTCCAAAACTGCCATTTGATCGGCAATCGAGTCTGTCGCACGTGACAATAAGAAAAGAATTATCCTGTTCAGACAGTGGTGAAGACCTTCCATGCTTACGGCGCCCGGCCGTCTCTTTGCTTGCCCAATTAATTTCACAATGAAATCAAAAACTTCGTGTGGATCTTTAGTCAATGCACCTTGCCACAATTTATCGACGATTCTTGCCGCGACATAGCAAACATTGGTGGTAATGTTATTGGCAGAACCACCCGGAACAACAGGTAATGCTGCTTGTTCGCCAATTAAAACATCAGCCGCCAACAAATGTTCCATTAATATGGAAAGAATTTCCGTTTGATAACGCGTTTGTTGACCAGTTGATGCGTGTTCTGGCCATGCTTCTAGGACCAAATCAATGGCAGGCGGAGCTTTGGCAGTAACTGGAAGTGACAATGAATCTACAATAATAACGCGCAAAAAGTCCATGACAAATTTCCGCGCTGGGTGAGTTGTTAGGCCAATGTCTTTTGATGGTGATCGAACTAAAACTGGTTCTTGTTCATCTGCTGGTGTACTAGCACCACTGCTGTCTTGACTGCCACTCAGTGGTGTTGGAAACAAAGTACCTGCCAATGCACCCAATACCTCAGCAGACATGAAAACTTGCATGAAATCCGTGAAGTTATGATAAAGAAAGAATAATAATTGGATTATGGTTACGGGATAATCATTGAGCCATCCTGGTAGACTATCAGGATTGTTGGAATGTAAGTTGAGCATGGTGCGTACCATAGCAAGAAGTGTGACAACAGCATCCGGTGAAATATTTATTTTGCCCGCAAATGATGAGAGTGAATGATTTGCTGGTACACCGAACATGAAATTCCAAACATTGTCCAGTTCAAGTTTGGAATCAGCTGGTAATAATTTTATTGGCTGTCCCATCATCAAGGCTATGAATAGAAAATATAATTCTGGAACTAGATCTACATGTTGTGGTAATAGCCATCCAAGATGTTGGAACCCAGGTACATGAAGGCCAGTTGGTTTTACTTCACCGGTGGTTGTTTGTTGATTGCATCCAAGTGCCATAGCTACTTTATTGTGATCAGTGTGTCGGAGCCATCCACCATTACTCGTACCCTCTTTGAATTTCTGTAGTATCGATTGAACTGAACACACCGCCACTAATATTCTCAATCCCCATACGACTGTTGTACTGTGAAGGCCAGCTTGAAGGAATAAAAGTACCCAATCGAGCCCAAGAATTTTTGCCAATTCATCGCACATTGTTGCATTAACTTTCACGCCATTGAATAGCAACGAATGGAGCAATTGTAAACATCTATTTCGGAGTAAAATACATTCGCCCTCGCCTTCCTTCGGGCCTTCATTCTCACGTAAAATTAAATGTTTTTCTGATACGATGGGCAATGTAGCGACGATAAATTGTCCGAACCAAAGCAAATCTGCTTGTCGTGGTTGTCCCAAAAGAATACTCAGTAATGCCAATAATACTTGTCTTGTTGAATTTTGCTTTACGTCACTCAATATGTGTAAGAGCTTGTGCACCAATTGCAGATCCCTCATTAGACGCAAGTTAGTACGTTTTTCATTGGATTCCGCCACTAATTCATATAAATGTTCAAGGAGTGAACGTAATAATTCACCAGGTGCTTCGTGCCAAACTTGCAGGTCACAAAGTAAATCTTGGAATGCTGTTACATTTGGAATTGCACTTGTTTCACGTCCACTGTCCACTGTGCCTACGAGACTAAATGTCAAATGAAGGATGTGGCTGTTTAATAGAGGACATTTTCTTCTCAATAGCATTGCTAACGTTTGATAGCCGCGACGGCGGTCCATTTCCTGTTGAGCTGCTTGATTTGATCTTACAACGCAAACGAGAGCTTTAACGGCTGCATAGAGAGACTCCACATCTTGTGCCATAGCAATAAGACCTAATAATACCGAACATCCACCCACATTATCGATTGTCGTGGCAACTGGACGTGGATTGAAAACACGAACGCCTAAATAACCAACGACAACACCACCTAGTGCCCTTGCCGGACCACTTAAATGTCCGGCGGAATTATGAAGAACACGAATTGGTGTAGCATTTTCATGCGATGACATACCAAGCTGTTTAGCAATTGACTTCGTATCCGCTCTGCTATATACTTTTCGTATCTTTGCCAATGTCAGCTGTGACATAGCTTTTGCATTCAATCCAAAGACGACTTTTTCCTCGGCTAAGAGCGCTGGAAATGGTTCAGGACCAATGAACTGCGGCGCTTGCATACTTCCCATATAATGAGGACCCAATTTGAATAATGTCAGTATATTCTGTGAATTGAAGACTTCTTCAACCAGATGACACGGTCCCTGTTTCCAAGTGAGTCTTGAATATCGCCTCCAACACGGTGGTGTTCCAATATAACCGTAAACTGGCGAAGCAATAGTTAGATTCGCCGCGCCACCACCCGGAGTTTGAGTAATATAATGAAGTTTCTGACTTTGAATATGTTGGCCGTCCAAATAAAGTGAGAAACTCGAGTTCTTCAACACTGCACGATTTAAAACTATGGCGATATGATGCCACTGACCCTCGTGGAGTAAATCGGGACACCATACTCGAGCGCCACTCTCACCAACACCCTCCGGTTCCCACTCGCCAACGCTCTGTGGCATTGTTGACTCCTGTGTCGAAACAATAATTGCTTTATCTCTTGCGCTCAACACAGCGGCAAAGCAAATAATATCACGTGCACCTGATGGTGGACTTCGAACGAGTGTCAAAAGTCTCACACAGTGAGGATCAGTACGTGGATCGCTGAATTTATCCACGCATATCCAAGTACTATAAGTTAGTCCAGTTTGTGGTGGGAAAAGTCGATCGCCTGAACCAATTCCACCAAGCACGCTATTATCTGCCGATACAACTGTTGGTGGTGTTGTACTTTGTGGAGCAATGCTTGGTAAATACAGACAAGCAAATCCTTCAGCACTCATATCGAATTCAACAAACGGTGGTAGAGTACATGAACCATGTGCTCGGAAATCTTTTGGTGTTGTCATTGACACTAATGTTTTTATACGTGTTAATGGCACTGGTCCACCTCTCGATTTATTCGGTTCTATATCGTCCAATGAAATGCAACACAGTGGATCACCAAGACGCAAAAATTCCCGAAGATCTTTGGGCTCCAGTGATTGAGCAGCCAAACGTTCGATAATGTACTGCAACGGTTGATGCAGTGGATGTGTCTCATTTTGCAATGCAATTCTGCCCATCGTTAATACTTCACCCGCCATACCGGCGTCACACATTACTTGTTGATTCCGTTCTGAACGCACCAAGCTCTTTATGACTTCAGCAATATAAATTTGTAGCGCCAATGCATATTGAATATTGGATACCTCACATATTGACGGTAATAAATGAAGCATTCCCACAACAATACCGGAATGTACAATAATTGGTTCGGGTGTAGGTGGATTTAAATTCAAGGAATTCACAGCTGAACGTTTGCCACTGCCCGGTGAATCTAACGATTTTTGGTTTTCCAAGCTCGATTGTCTGTGACACGGTGAGCGTGTACCAACAGTAGCAAAATTTGGTTTATCAAATACATCTAATGCAACATCGTACAGCAGTCGCAATAACAGACACGCATAACCAAGACTTTTCGGGATGTCACTCGGGAATGATGGCTCTAAAATGCTCCCATTAAATAAAATTTGTAAAGTATTGTGATGATTCATTGATGGTACAACATTACTTTCGCCGAGCATTAATTTTGTTGAGAAACATCCGAGAAGTCGTAATGTGTCACACAAGCTCGATTGACAAATTTCCAAATGAAAAAATTTTGCGTTTGCCGGTTCAAATCTCATCGCTGTACTTATCGTATGAAATACAACATGAAGTAATGTCAATAATTGGGTTTCATCTTGAGGACTTCTTTGCGGAATATCGTTACACGGCTCTGTTATTTTCAATGGAAATGACCCCAATTGTCCTTCCAATGACACCAACACTGACATTACATAAACAAAACCACCAACTTTGCGGAAAACAGTTCGGGTACGATGAGACTCTCTGAGACACGCCAATAATGTTTTGAGTATGTGCGTTTTGAGAACTAGAGCATTCGATGGTGCTGAATGCATAATTCCAAGAAGTGTTGCCATGTCGTCATCACCACCTGCGCTAAGTATGAGTTCACGAACAATGCCCAATGCTTGAAATCGACAATCAATATACGGCACGAGATTGTGAGCGCAACGTGCGCCTGTACACTCTCTGAAAACATTGGCATTTTGTACATTACCCGCTAACAGAGTCGTAAGTGCTTCCATTATCAATGCACCAAGTCGTTCTTGCTCTGGACACATCTTGTACTCTAAACCTTGATCATGTGCAGATTGCTTGTCCTTCAATAGTGTTGCATAGCGATGTAAACACGTGACAAAAACCTCAAGCATTCCAACTTCTCTATAAACGTCTTTGAATATTACATTGTGTCTCAATATATTTAATAATGTCTCCATTCCCATTATACTGCAATTGACTGAGTTATTAGATTTGAGTAATATTGAAAGGGATATAAGTTCCTTACAAGGCACAAAGTTAAGCTGGAATACTATAAACTCCAAAAGTTGAAAGAATTTTTGTTGAATTTCCGGACTTTTCAGATGAATTTTTTCTGCGAATTGTGACAGGGTATTTTGTCCTTCAAGTATGAAATAATTGGCATTATCACTGTGATATACACTTGATATAGCATCAAGTATAGTGCAACACAATAATGGTGAATTCGATTTGACAAATACTGATTGTAATACTTGAAATGCTTGAATGTTCCGTACACTACCACCACGATTGCTTGGTTGTGGTAATGAAAATCCGAGCATTTGAAATAACGATCCCATACTTGCTTGACTTGGTTTCAATTCTGTGTGACCGCACATCGTCAATGACGCTAACATTAATACCAAGTTTCTGATTGCATCTTGAGCCTCGGCTATTCCATCTGGTTCCAACCGTGATGGTGCATGTTTTAGCAAAAATTCCGATAAGAAGATATAGCCTTGACATGCACGAAAATCGTCCAAAAGCATTTGTGATACTTCACTAGAATCCTTAAGGAAACAGAATACTGTGACGAACATTTCAACTATTTCCAATGGCGCAAGTTCAGGTACACGTTGCATATTATCAATGCAAAGTGCAATACATCCTTTGTTGTGAATGTATGCTACTACATTTTGTGTTAGTCCGTGTCGTGATAACGTCATCAAAACTTCTGCGGCGCTTTTACGCCACATCACATTGTATTGTGGGCACCAACTTGTTATCGCGGAAAATAACAATGTTAAATCGTCTTTTCGTGCCAGTTCTTCAGCCGGATATGGATGACTACACAGTCGAACTAACAACTGAACAAATATTTTTTGCAATAATATTCTACGTTCACGTAAAGTAAATTCACTATTGACATCAGTTGCGTCAGCTTCACTGTCACTCATTTCCGGTAAATCAAAAAATAAATATAGACATTTTACTAGTGTCGATGGGACAGATGCAGTTGTCATTGCTTGTATCAGCGATGTATCACCAGCGGCCAATAAATTTAACGCTGAAAGTAACATCCAACCATTGCTCGATTCTTCACTATTTTCAATTTCCAAAAATTTAACTATCGCACAACTAGCTGTTTCTGTACTCTGATTGCTTGCACGTCTTCGAATTTCCGTAACCATAAGTTTGGATACTTGCTGAGTAAATGACAATATATCCCAGAATTTTTCATTCATATCACCTGAAGGACTGGATCCAAATACCTGTAATGTAAATGATCAAATTGTCTCGCCACCTATATCAATCAAATTTATACACAAAGTCGTTCTACATGCAACTACCGGACAAAAAATACCTTGCAAAATAGGGGTAACATGTTGTACAGTTTGTCATCACGATCAGCCTCTGAAAGTGGATGCGGTGGATGGGTATATTCAGAGAACAATTTTTTCAGATGCATCAATCCCAAAGCAGTATGTTGTGGATTACCACCGCCCACGCAATCATCTACACTTCCAGTTGTACTGGAACCCATACCTCCTACTGCACTCGCACCTCGCAATTTGCGCATTATATTCATATTTCAAATATATGTGCTGCAAATAAAATTACACATAAATACATTCTAATATAAAACAGTAATCTCATTCTCCCGTATCACAAAAGTATTGATTGAACGGAATTTTATACAAATATTGAATGATGGGTACGATAAACAGTTTTTACGAATAACTGTATTTAATTATCGTGATGAGATAAATTCGATTTTTGAAATATGACAATCGATAGTAGAAACAAAAAATACGATGAATATCACATCACAGCTGCCGCGTTGCATAACTCCATATGATTTGTCGGAATAAACATCACATAAAAAATTGATACAATGCATTATTACAAAATCAATGGCCAAACAATGTCCTTACGATGACAATAATTGGTGATCATTGATAATAATAGACATTTCGATAATGATGATGATGACGATTATATGAATTAATTGTTCACGAGTTAACCCAGAAATTAATCGATCGGTGAGGATTAAAAATAGAGATTATCACCCGTCACCAAATGTGATGTACAAAAATATATCGACATACACAAGTTAAGTGGTTAAAAAGTGTAAATTGCGCACCTCTCGCACCTGAATTAATTTATGTAGACGGGATGAATCGCAAAACGACGCACGTCTATGATCGCGCGTCGTTTAGCGTTCATTATATTCACAATATCAATGATTTAGTGCTGATTAAAATTTATTTTCACGTCGTCACCCTTTTGTCCTGTCAAATCTATAAGTAATGACAGTTTGAGCAAGCGTCATTCGTAAACGTCACGGGTGTAACCGCCCTATAATATTAACGTCGCAGCAAGAGTATCTTTCAATCGTAACACATATATATTCATTTATTTTTGAGCACAGAGTCGCATTATGATGATTGTCGCGTCTCTCGCACCCTCGAACAAACTCCTACATTGTCACGATGAGAAAGTTTATTTTTTTCCGCGATGATGGCTTGAAATTTTATTAGCCGTGGCCATTTTTAGTATTTTTTTTAATAAATATCCTCGCGAGAGTTGACTCGAAGAACATGGACCAAACACGATACGTCGATATGATGGTCACGTGATATATATATGTAGAAAAATAGAACGAAAAAAAGAGATGGTGGCAAGAGAGAAAACGTGAGATGCCCCAAGGGGATTTGCTCGTAACGCCAATAATACACGAGCGACACGATTTTCTAATGCTCTTATTATAGATTCCCGTTTTACCGGCATATGATACGTGCAAAATGGACGACTATAGTTTAAAATTGGAATATGACATTGCTGGTTGTGTTTTTTGTTTCGGAATTCTGATCATTTTGGTCAATTTTGAGAATAGTCCAAAATATCAATCAATAATAAATAATTGTATTGACTTACGGCAATTATATAGCGAATTATGTTGGAAATATTCGCTTGTCGCTGTATTTTACACCATTTGTGATATCAGCTTCTACGCGGGGACTCAGCTGATAATGTCAATAACGCCGCATCGAACATAACCTTATTAACTTGTTTCAGTTATGTTCCCGCCGAAAACGACGAAACTCGATATTATCCCATAACACCGTTTTGGGTAGCTTCGATTAATACGGAATTTGGAGCGTTTGGTGACAACAATTACACAGTTGAGTGAATTGTACCTGTAAAAGAAGTGTGAAAGTTTGTTGATTAAAGTTCACTCCAATTGTCTGTAATATAAAACAATCAGCCATGAACGATTTTGATGCCCCGCAAGTATTTTTCTCAGACA
This sequence comes from Zele albiditarsus, assembly GCA_958496275.1. Lineage (NCBI taxonomy): Eukaryota > Metazoa > Arthropoda > Insecta > Hymenoptera > Braconidae > Zele > Zele albiditarsus. Next base: position 6,413,463 of record OY292409.1, on the reverse strand, counting down.
ATTTCACTACTGATGAGCAACGTAGCGATGATCAACTTAAATTACAATCATACAAGAGAAAATTTAAAGAATTTATCCGACAATTTCATGAAGGAAATTTCAATTATAAATATCGTGATTCACTGAAACGTAATTATAATATCGGACAATACTGGATCGAAGTTAATTTGGAGGATTTAGGCGCGTACGATGAATCATTGGCTGAAAAAATTTACAAACAACCCACCGAATATTTACCGGTGTTCGAGGAAGCAGCTAAAGAAGTTGCCGATGAATTAACTGCACCACGACCAGTTGGCGAAGAAAATATTGAAGATATACAAATATTGATGTCTTCGGATGGTAATCCAACTTCTTTGCGAGGCATGAAGGTAAACTCCTTGTTTGCATCATTGTACATTTGTATTCATTCATGTAGCAACCATTAATTTATTTATTTAGTATTTTCCTGATCTTGTTCCAGCCCGATATTGTATCCAAGTTAATTAAAATACCAGGCATCGTCGTATCAGCATCAGGGATTCGATCAAAAGCAACTAGAATTGCCATTCAATGTAGATCTTGTAGAACCATACAAAGCAATATATCAATTAAACCTGGGCTAGAAGGTTATGCTTTACCGAGAAAATGTTCAACGTGAGTATTTCATGTTGGCAATATCACCGGACTAGAGGAAGAATCTCTAATGTCATGTTTTTTTTTGTTCTATTTTCTTTCGTCTTGTTTCGTTCGTCATAAGGGAACAAGCGGGACGACCAAAATGTCAACTAGATCCATTCTTCGTAATGCCAGATATGTGTCGCTGTGTTGACTTTCAAGTTTTGAAACTTCAAGAGCTACCAGATCATATACCACAGGGTGAAATGCCACGACATTTACAAGTATACTGCGATCGATATCTGTGCGATCGTGTTGTTCCAGGTAATAGAGTTCTTATTCTTGGTATATATTCGATAAAAAAAGTGTCATCCGCTGGTGCACGACGTGGTGGAAGGGATAAAGCTCTTGTGGGAGTACGTGTTCCATATATTCGCGTTATTGGTATTTCTATTGATGGTGAGAATACTGGAAGTGGTACTCATCCATCTTTAACTAATGAGGAGGAGGATGCATTCAAACGTCTTGCGGCTGATCCACAAATTTATGAAAAAATAGCGAAAAGTATTGCACCCAGTATTTTCGGTGCTTTAGATATCAAAAAGGCGATTGCTTGTTTACTATTTGGTGGGTCAAGAAAACGTATGCCTGATGGTCTTTGCCGGAGAGGTGATATCAATATACTTATGTTGGGTGATCCTGGTACTGCCAAATCGCAATTGCTGAAATTCGTTGAAACTGTAGCACCAATTGGTATTTATACGTCTGGCAAAGGCAGTTCCGCCGCAGGTTTGACTGCCTCCGTTACACGCGATCCAGCATCAAGGAATTTTATTATGGAGGGTGGTGCTATGGTACTCGCTGATGGTGGTGTTGTTTGCATTGATGAATTTGATAAAATGAAAGAGGACGATCGTGTGGCAATTCATGAGGCTATGGAACAACAAACAATTTCGATTGCTAAAGCTGGCATTACTACAACGTTGAATACTCGATGTTCAGTTCTTGCTGCTGCTAATTCAATTTTCGGTCGATGGGATGATATTAAGGGTGATGAGAATATTGACTTCATGCCAACAATTCTTTCTCGTTTCGATATGATTTTTATTGTTAAAGATGTACATGAGGAGGGGAAAGATATTAGATTAGCTAAGCATGTAATGAATATTCATGCCAGTGCTGGTCAAGTAACAGAACAATCAACTGAGGGTGAATTACCATTGCACATTTTGAAAAAGTATATTCATTATTGTCGAACACATTGCGGTCCAAGAATGAGTAAAGAAGCTGGTGATAAATTGAAAAATCGTTATGTTATGATGCGCGCTGGTACTCTTGAGCATGAAAAAGATACCGAAAAACGTTTGTCAATTCCCATAACGGTACGACAATTGGAGGCTATTATAAGAATATCTGAAGCATTAGCAAAAATGCGTTTAACAGCATTTGCCACTGATGTTCACATTACTGAGGCACTCCGACTCTTCCAAGTTTCAACTCTCGATGCAGCAATGTCAGGTTCACTTGCAGGCGCTGAAGGTTTTACTTCCGAAGAGGACCACGAAATGCTCGCGCAAATTGAGAAACAATTGAAACGAAGATTTGCAATCGGTTCTCAAGTATCTGAACAGAATATTGTTAATGATTTCACCAAGCAGAAATATCCAGAACGTGCCATTTTCAAAGTTATTCATACGATGATACGTCGGGGTGAATTGCAACATCGCATGCAACGTAAAATGTTGTACAGACTTATGTGAAACAGTTAATAGTATTGAATAATTAGATGTCGGCAAACATAACGATTAGAAATAACTTTTTATTCTCTTTTTTAACCCTTTTTTTCATATAACAGCAAGCCAATGAATGTAATATCAATTTTTATTTGTCTTGTGCTGTTGTATGAATCGAAATTCGTCGTAATATTTATGAAAGTTCATCTTTGAACGGATATTGAGGATGTTTTTCTACCCTGAAAATGAATTTTTTAATTATTAATTAATCAGTTTTATACGATATATTGATACCAATACTTGAGACTTTCATAATGTTAATTACCCTTTGAAGAATAAAAATGTGAAAATTCGACCAGCATTCCCGATATCCAATCCATTCAATGTTTTTATTTCATTGGAGTTCAATTCAAAATCAAATAAATCACCGTTTGCCCCAATTCGTTCAGGTGTCGCACTCTTTGGTATAACAACCACACCCTCTTGTACCAAGTGTCGGAGTAATACTTGAGCCGTAGTTTTATTGTGATCATTTGCAATTTTTTGGACTTCTGGATGTCCAATTAAATCTGGAAATTTCTCCGGGCTGTAATTATATTTTGTTTGAAAATGTGCTTTAGCACCAGGTGATGCCAATGGACTGTAACCCGTCACAACAATGTTATGTGCTCGACAGAATTCACGTAGTGATTTTTGCTGATGATACGCGTGCACTTCCACCTTATCAATTAAATCATTTCCATATTTTAAATTAACTATCTTCTGTTTTTTCCTCCAATTTTTTTTTCCTATAGCTCATTTCATTTGATATTCACCTGCAAATTGCTTGGCTTTATCTCGGAATTTTCCCACACTTTCATTATTTGTTCTTGGTTAAAGTTACTCAATCCAATGGATTTTGCTCTGCCTACTTTAACTTGTTTCTCCATTTCCTTCAAAGTTCAACGAAATAAATTGTAAATATTAGAAATACAGTTCAGCGTTGAATTGAGTCGAAAATAATTTTCTTGATGAGACAAAATATGGTGATAACAAACCTTCCATACTGCTATGTGGTCAGTATCAATGTCTAATTTATACAATCCGTTTTCCACTAATGGAGCACAACCCGTTTCGTCTTGAACGAAGCCGAAAGAGCTATGAATTAAATACATATCGACATATTCCAATTTCAATTTTTCTAACGATTTCGTGATGTATTTTTCGACATCTGCTGGCCGATTACCAAAATTGGGTAACTGGAACAGTTCAATTACACGTATAATTACTGGACATTTTTCGATTATTGAATCAATAAATAGTTTAATATTCTCCTGCCTTGGTGGTAATGAATAATTCCTGTCTCTGGCCACCATTGTCAAACCAGTTCTTTAACGCTTTGCCAATTGCCTCTTCATTATTGTAATTAAAGGCTGTGTCAATGTGTCGATATCCACAGTTGAGAGCACTATTAACTGCATCTTCAATCTCTTGCGGTTTTGCCTATAGACAAAAGCGAAACTTGACAACACTCAATGGAAATATGTTTTTTCTTTTTCGCTAGGTTGATGAATGATTGTTTCACAAATGTTAGTAGTGAAACAGGTGCTACCATACGTTTTATGTCAATAAAAATTATTGTTGCACTTCTTTCACAATTAATAATGAAAATTACCTGCCATGTTCCTAAACCCACTGTAGGCATATCATAACCTGATGACAATTTTACTGATTTCATGGCTTAAATCCCCAAATACTTGTAACCAGCTGATATACTTGCTGTACACTCCTAAACAATTTCACCGAGACTGTAATTACACAAGTGTGCTATTTTTATAATTATTTTGCAACGCCAACTGCAGCAAACAAAAATTTATTTTTGAACTTGTCTACACGTGCATCATATGTATAAATATATTTTGATATCAAGAATATAATCTCAAACGCCAATGTTATTATCGAATTTGAATGAAAATAAAGTTCTTAGATATCGCATAAGGAATTATTGTGGATGCAATTAAATGTCTGACGGTAGTCTCGGGCGCATGCACTTTCAGACTGCACCCGATATATGCAATACGATCGATGAACAAATTCTGGCAGCGATAATACAATATAGGTCTTGTAAACATGTAGTGATGATAAAGAATAAAATGAATATTATACGTATACGGTTGTCGAGGACACATAAACTATCGAATAAAAGAATGTAAAAAGCAATAACACTAATAAATATACATAGAAAATTAGAGAATAAACGACATACCGGGAAAATAATCGAGCAATGTGAATGAAGTTGGTAGAAAGATAGGAAACAGAAGGCACTATCCTTCTCTATCCCCCAAGAATTTATCGTTATTGTTTTTCTTTTCTCTGATGTCTCATGTGTAAACAGATCAATGACTAAATTATTGGTTGAGGATATGGAATGGACGAGAAAGTTAACTATATACACAGGGTATTAATAATACTCGATAAAGCTCTGTACCATTTTGTGTAACTCATGTATATTTATAAATTTTGTTCACAATTTCAAATAATTCATAGATTGATAACACATTATCCATTCGCGCCTCATTAATATATGAATCAAAGTTATACACAGCATAAATCATAAATGAAATTCACATAAAATGCACATACAGTAATAGACAATATTTTACAACACTTAAATATTTTTGATTTTTCTCTTCTAAGTCACTAATTGCAACCACGTATTGTAGGCAAATGTTCAAAGTCTTGATGTTGATGTAACAATGTGCTTTTAGGACGCGATTCTTGTTGGATTCCATTGTTCCAATGATTTGAGTTCAGTTGAGGCAGCACCATATCATTGAATGTGGAATTCTATAAATGATCGTTCACATGCAGTGAAAATGTGAAAAGAAATATAATGTTGTAGCATATGGAAAAACAGGTATTCTAGGTCAATAGATATGTTGCCACATTTGAAACAAAATATCCTGTTTTATTTATTTGAGTGACAATTTCCTAATTCTGTTGCGTTCAATCAAATTATTGATTTTCATGAGGAAGGATGAGAGTAAATTTGAAAAATGATTGATCATCATATATGAGAAATGCATATTATAATATTGAATTACGAAAAAAAGAAAACGGAATTTATATAAATACGTACTCGTGATCGATCTCGGAATTTTTTTGTTTTGTCGACTTCTTCGCCTTCGCCATTGGGCACTTTGAAGCTGAAATTTTCAAAGTAAATGTGCCCCAACAATTGATCACACGTCCATCGTTGATCAGGATCTTTATCCAAGCATTTTTTCAGGAAATCTATCTGTTAAGTGAAACGAATTCATTTTAGATAAAATTATTGATTGTAAATATTAACGCAACGTATGAGATTATTATATATACTTGAATGGGTGTATTATTTGTAACAGGAAGTGTAGCCTCAAGTGGAATAATTTGTTGAGGTGTCGGCAATGTGATTCCCGAAAAAAACTCATTGTGTTGAAAAGTTATTATATGTCGTGGCAAAAGATCACCGAGAGTTCTTCTTATTAAATAAAGTTGATCGACATCAGATTTTCCGGGCCACAGTGCTTCGCCTCTGATCAATTCGGCAAATACACATCCAATTGCCCAAACGTCTACTGGCGTTCCGTATTGTGTATCACCCACCTACAAATTCAAGATTATAGTGAGAATGAAAAACTAGTCAAAAACATTAGACAGTTCTTTCAATTTGAGATGGTATTATAGTCCAGAGTGTCAAAAAATCGATTAATTTCTATACTATTCGAACATATGAAAAGAATCAAGTATTCACTGTTGGAAAGATTCGAAGAAAATTGTAAAATTATAGGATTTATAGTTCTATAAGTATAAGCAACGCTGTTCCATTGAAGCTTAGTTCCAATTTTATCCCATGCTTCTCACAAAAATTACTCGTCCGATCGATTTGGCAATTTTTATGCATATGATGTACACCCATTTTTGTCGTTGGCACCACCATCATGTGTATGTTCAAGAAACTCAGGTTTTTTCTTCTTCCTACAGACAGCTAAAATAATTATACCTTGTCACGTCCACATCACTCCATGGTTTCTCAGTGTTAACATTTTTTTCGAAACGAAAATGTTGGTACCAATATCATAATAACCCGCGCTTATTAAAACAAAAGAATTGAATAGTTCATTTCACTATTTTAGTACCTCTAAGAATGTATATGAAAACATGACTTAAAATTCCGATAATATAAGCTTACTCACTTTCCCGAATATAATTACAAAAACTGCTCCAAATATAGCTTTCCAGACTAGAATACCTCCTCCAATTATAATTATTGTTCCAACCTACCAAGAGTTCTGGCGCTCGATACCATCTCGTAGCAACGTACTCTGTATAATTTTCACCAGGACTGAGCATCCGTGCAAAACCAAAGTCACAAAGTTTCACCACACCATCAGCAGTAATTAAAATATTTTCTGGCTTTACATCACGATGAACACATCCAAGCCTATGACAATAGGCAATACCTTGGAGTATTTGCCATGTTAGTTGACGCGTCAATTGCTCTGGGCATCCGTTTGGATACTTTTCCATTTCATGTAACAATGTGTGCTCGCAAAATTCAAATACCAAATGTAATTTCCTTTTCCTTCTGAATACTTCCAATAAATTCACCAAGTTCGGATGTTTGAGATTCTGCAAGAAGAAATTCATATATACAAATGCATAAAGGATAATCTACTGAAAAATCACATTTTACTTTAATCAGCTCGTCTATATTTCTACCCCGATCTTTCATCGTATTCAGGTTTGGAAAAAGAAAAATTTTTTTCGTGTCATTTTATTAGCCTATTTGAATTAGCGCGGAAATAAAATAAAAGAGTTATGGTAATAGTGACTATTACCATAACTCCATTACTTTATATCACCGTCAACGAGAATGTGCAAACAAAAAAACCCATATTTCATTTTATTTTTTACAAAGAATACGTTGGTAAATGAAGAGAAAAATTGGACGACCTCATCACGGCTGAATGAAAAGTTCCCGTACCATAACCCATAAATTCCATCAACATAATTTCCTTCTTGTCCTTTGTTTTTTGTTGCAGGATGATGAATGATTTTTCAAATTAATACTTTACAAATAGGGGAAAATAATAGAGTGAAAACGGTGATAAAAATAAGTGGTGCATTCATCAAAATACAATGATGGGATAATTAAACATCAACCTTTTTTATTTCTAATTCATATGCATGCAAGAATAAGAAATCCTTGAAGAAAATTCCCTCGGTGTGTTACAATATGAAGTCTGTGAAAAGGTCATAGAGTGTTTTCAAGCAATTGCGCGGGGATAATAATTTGTAAGCGAACAAGAGGAACCGATTGCTACTTGGATAAGGCGTCGTTGACGATGGCTACACGCTATGATATTGACCGGTGACGGTATTGACCACCGTCCACCGTCTACATTCACCATAAGCCGTGTGTTTCATCGTTTATTGTACATACACAATGGTATATGTCTATGTATGTGTTAACATTTCGAATCTAATGCGTGCAACGACAGCACGATTATTTCAAACTATTGGAGTAAATAAAAAAAAAACAAATGCTAGATGCGGAGTGTTGCCATATATTTGGTGGTGATAAGGTTCCCAACTTCCGTCATGGACCGCTAATGATGACGTTATTTTATCACAAATGATTTTTCAATATATATTTTATAGATAAAGCAAAGGACTTCGGAAAAGCATATTGAAAGTGAAATTAAGTGACTCAGGTACCTTCAACAGCCGTATCTCACGAAGTGCTATTTTCCTAATGAGTGGATCATCCTCCGTCTGTTGAAATTTCTTCACAGCGACAAGTCTTCCGGTTTGTCTATCACGACATTGAAATACAACGCCGTAGCTTCCTTCACCAAGACGACCCAATCTCTCATATCTCTCCATACTCTTGCTCGGAGCACGAGACCTGGTTACACAAAACATATTGTACTATCATCGATTGGATTTACATAAACAATAACATGGTGAAAGTTGCAATGCGTAACGCGAAATATCTATTCGAAATTCATTGGAATCATTTGAAAGTTACTGATATACAGACTTCTTGTGTCTCCCAAGGCAGGGTAACGCGAACTGGTGCGCAAAGAGCATGTTCTGTTTGGTTGTAGACTGCAGTTCAGACTGTCCTTGTTCTCGCCATTGACCAGGGGTCAACCTCCTGCTACCATAAGTTATAGGTAGGTATATGTAGAGAAGCTGCTCTTTGCCGGACTGTTCGCGCCCGCGCATTTCCACTTTGAGTGTTTCAGAGAGTCACGCAACAACTCAAAAATTGATGGATACAATTAAGTAAATAGGAATTGTGAGTTTGAAATAATTTATGCATTGAGAAATAAATTAGTGGACATATTTCATAGCATATTTCGTCAGTTGGTTATGATTCAACTTAATTATGAATTATTGATTATTTGCTCTTATACGCTATATGATGAATCGATGGATATATTGACGAGAATTTTAATCCTGAAAGGTCACTATTTTCATTTTTAATGAAATTATATTTTTGTGGCTAATGGAATTTCAATTGTATTACCTCATTTGATCGATTTTTTGATGGTATAGCCTTATGATTTGAAATTCTGCTCATCACCGTTCGATTATTCGTCATTTTTCCGTTAGAATTCACTGGTCAGCGGTTAAAATATGTCAATTGGATTCAGAGACATAATGTGATTGAAATAGAACAAATGATTTCTTCACATGGAGTGACTTTTAATGGATTCCAATTTGGAATATGATTTTTATGTGCTGATAATTTCATGTATACTAACAACCCCAAGAAGTTACATATCCATCCAGCCATTCAACAGACGTGATGAAGTTTGTTGTCCAAATAGAACAAGAAGAAAAAGGAAGAAAACGAAAATGATCAACACAGAAAACAGAACTTGACTTACAAAAGTTCTAACATGAAATTCATTATTGGCGTACTTATATTTGTGAAACTTGTTCTTCACTCAACGACATGTCGACTGACACTAATTTGTCCGTACATACTCGCTCATATAACTTGCAATGCACAGTTTTTATAAGTGTAATATACAACAACCACTCGGAATATTGACAATCGATAGAGTTTTATGTGTATGAATAGGAATATCAAGGCTGTGGCATAACTTTTTTTTTACAAATAGAGCCTATGTAGTATCAATTGAAATATATCAAACATCGCTGACAAGTGCATGTGTCTATCGTTATCCTATTTTATATCTCTGTAGATGAAACATAATGCAACCATATAGAGGAAGCTGATCTAATGAATAATTATGAAAGACAATGTCCGATAAAGATATTATCCAAATATAATTTCACAGGCTACATCTAGTTTAATTGCTTGGTATTCGGATTGAACATTAAATTGCGTGCCGCATATACTAGTACGTCAGGTATAATCGATTAGGTTTGTACTAGAGGTCACGAGAAATGATGAGCATGGCACTGAATTTTATAATATCAAATTCATTTCACACGGAATGAATCAATTTCTTTGATAACCAAAATGATTCAGTAGACATTACAATTAACATTATAGGCCACACAAATCTGCAATAGATATATTATTCATTAACATTTTTGTTATTGTATCAGTGATGTTTGTTGGCATAGCATTTCGTTATATGTTTTCATTTTTTTATTGATGTATGTTAGCAGATATAGCTGTCATGTGTGTAAAAGTGTTTAGATTTCATAAATGCATCATTCATGAAATTGAAATCAAGAATGTAATAAGAAATCTATAAATATCATTGCGAAGACATAATGATAGTGAATTACAGTAATATAAATTCAAATGTGATTGTTGTGATATGAGCTTGGGTGAATGTGTGACGCAGAAGTAGGACACATGGTAGAGTTCGTACTAACACGTGCTTTCGGTATTATTTTCATGCGTGATGAATGGCACACAAAAAATTGATGGACTATCTGACAGTTAGCAAAAGGAGAGATGAAATAAGATTCAAGATAATTAATATAAAAGATATCTCTATCTGCAGAAAAAAGAAGATCAAACAATAAAAATTTATTATATACAAACCTTCGTGGCAACAACGGTAAAGTGTTACCAAAGAGCCAGAGCTTTCTATCTTGTAACCATTTCTCCATGCGAAAGCCTCTTTTTACTAAAATCCACGATGATTTTTTTTAAATATAATTATATATATCAGCAACATTCTGTGTGGCTTTATGGTGCTTGATGATGTATTGAATGTAATCACAATGCACATTTTTGGGATGAATAAATGTTCATAATGATAAACTTGGACGGTATAACGTTAGCCATACCTGATGGCTAAAGCACAACACCGCGGAGTGGCTTCATCACTCTATTGACATATACTTTGGAAAACAACTACGTCATGCTAAATCGATAGTTGGTGAAGAGAACCAAGTCTCTCTTATAATGCATTATATGTATATGTGTAGCTTGACATTCAACAGAACGTATACATCCATTCTTGAATTTTTTTTTTTCTTTTCACTAGTTCAGAATATGTTGAATAATAAAACTTCATCTTCTTCCTATTGCGTTTCGTTTCATCTTTTAGTGTAATTTTTTTTTACGGGATATGATGAATTATTATTACCCTGTGATGTGTAGATGTTTATTGTATTCATCGATCTATATGTGGCTGGAAGTTGGCGCACCAGGTGGAGATTGGGTTTCAAGGAAAGATGACTTTTCACGATATAGAATTGTTTATTGGCTTTTTTCTTTACATTGACATACGGACGGACAAGAAATATATATTATATGTATATTTGGTATATAGATTTATGTATTAGAAATAAAAGCGTATTTGGTCCCAGTGTCAGTGCACACACAAAGGACTTATCATTTATTCTGAACAACGTTGGTTGAAAGTTTTTTCTTTTTTTTACATATATGTATAGCGTAATTTTGGTTAAACTTTTGAATAAATTATACGAACTAAATATTTCATATCGCAGCACCACATATATTCTCTCCGGTGGCAGTTTTATACGCTCTTTGTATTTCGTTGTGCGTTACGTGGAGTTTTTATCGTTTCATTTTCTTGGCTCTCACCCCTCACTGTGAACGTGACGAAGTAACGTTTTGTGCGATCCAATTTTTCAGCTGGTAAAGCAATGACTTGTCTCTCATCACCTCTGGTAACTTCAACCTGAACACATGTAAAATCAATAATGTGTTATGAAATTAATATGATGAGAAAATAAAAAGCAATTGGATTGAGGACAATGTTTGGAATAACTTTCTGAAAATGGGGTGATTTTATGAGATTCTTTTGTTGTGAAACTATTCAATCGATGTTTTTGATATTTTCACGAGATTTCAAAATTATTATGATATGACGAATTATGAAATTGATGTGAGAATGAGCATAAGCATTGCATCAAAATTTATTTTCAAACTGTCTCCCATAAAAGAGAAATTGAATTTTATCTCTACCGTCATTTGACCCTTTCCCCGACTCTCTATCCTCGGAAGAAGAGTTCCCTCGTCTCGTTCTTGGCTTTCTCCACCCACTGCAATTATAATCTACCATCAAACTACGTATGTTCGTTCTCGAAATGTACAGTTGCATTGCTTGTATAACTAATCAATGTGTTGTATTTAAGTTAAGAAGATCAAAATCTTTATGGGCTTACGATAAGTGTAAATGGGCATCGAAGTGTAGGCACTTGTTGCATGATGACACCGATGTGTCTTTTGAGTGCAGTGCTTTGGATCTGTACACCACTCTGGTGTCGCTGGGCGTTTTTGTAAACGTCGTAGTTGCTCATACAGAAAAGTTTCAAAGTGTCTGATGGAATAAAAGATCAAAGAGTTACCCACCATCTTTATTCATAATTAATAAATTCCGGCGATAGGAGGAAGAAAATACCTGAACGTATATGGCTGATCGTATTTCGCAACTCCGAGAGTTGGTCCGGTCATTCCCGCTTTATGAAAGACATCAACCTAATCAGAAAAAAAATTACGAAATGTATTTCGATCATTAATAGATCATCGATGCCAAGGAAATGATTTTAATAGAAAATTACCTGGCGTTTTACAAGAACTTGTTCATTCGCCCGTCCGTGACGTATTTGCAGTCTCTTTAGTTCCATCAATTGGAAGAATATTTTTCGTTCTAAATGATAACGACGCAAGCTAATTTGCACATCACGCGTTACTGTATCCATATTGAGAGCTTGATGTTTTTCAGTATTAGGTGAACACTTGAACATTCTTTTCGGTATTTTGGAAACACGTGGACTTGGTTCGATGCCACTGTCTCTACCACCGCTGTCTCGACGTTGTTTTGTGCGTGGATGAAGTCCACGAGGACTCCCAATTATTTTGTGATCAACCTGAGAAATAAATCAAATTATTTCGACATAATTTTAATTTGAAAAATTACTCATGTGATATTACTATTATTATGAATGTCCACTTTTCACTCACGCGAGGTAGTGTGTCTTGTTTTGGTGGTTTCAACAGTTTTGTTGGCTTTCGCGGTGTTTCCTCCTCACTTGTGCTTGGTAAAACTCTCATTACTCCTAAACTATCATCATCTTCTGGATCTGAATCTAAACCGCCACCATCGCCTACTACATCGCGAATTTCTTTCGCTACTTCTTCATCCTCTTCATCCCATTCAGGACTTTCTATTACTGCCACAATTGCACTTCTATCTGGTGAACGTTCGCCCGAACTTTCAAATAGACTGTGTTTAGATGGGCTTTTTGAACTACCGCCGTCACTTCTCCGACCTTTACCCGTTGATGGTCTTGAACGTTGTTGTCTTTTGGTCGATTTCTCTGAACTCGATGAACTATCAATGTGTCGTAGATTATCAGACTTTATGGATTCTGGGGCTATTTTTCGTTTGTCATCACCATCTTTTTCTGGCAGTGAACCGGCGTCCTTCTGTTCTGTTTCTCCATCGGGAACTGCTTCAGATGTTATTTGCGTAACGTTCCCAACTTCAGTTAGAGTCGAATCTACCGATGTCGTTATTAGCTTCGATGTTTCTTTCTTCTCATCATCATCATTATCATCATTATCATTATCATCACCATTATCTTTAGTATTACCATCAGCATCATCATCATTCGTTTTATCTCTGATTTTCGCTCGCGTCGAAGATTTTCCATCGCTTTCATTTTCTTCTGCTTGCTCAACCTGATTTTCAGTTTTTTTGTCCGAATCTTTGTCACTGGCTTCTGCACTCGATGTGCTCGTTTCTTTACTGCGGATAGACACCTTATTTTTAACTGTACTTTCCGCTGCCGACAATGACTCGTCTTTCTCATCATATTCTCCTTCCTTACTTAGTTTACTTTCCTTTCCAGGCGTCGAGACGTCCTCCGGGCTCCCAGATTTCACGTGAGGGCTTGCATCATTCCTATCGCCGCTCGACGTTCTTATTGATGACTGGTCGCCACTGGTTCCGTCCTCTGGATGACTCTGTAATTGTGAAAATTCCAATTGGGAATCTTCTGTAGTGTTTCCAGATTTGCTTTCGTCATCTCTCCTACCTTTTGATGTTGTATCATCCATAAGGTTGATTTCATTAGAATCATCGGCATCCTCACATACTGATATTTTCTCAGTCATCTGACGACGTAATACATCAGCATTCTTCTTGAAATCCGCAGCTTTCGCCATCAGTGCATTCTGCATCTCATCCGCTTTTTCCAATACATCATCAATGTCAGTCTTCGCAATTTCGTCATTCAATATTTCTATTTCAGATTTGCGTTTTTCAATCTTAGGCACTACAGTAGATGTCGGAGTATCTGGTGCTTGATCGTTATGTACCAGCGCAGTTACCGTGACTGTTTGAGCTGTTTCCTGGCTTGTACTGTCAGTCATATCCTTTCTGAATCGACTTCCACGTCTATGTTTGTCATCCCTGATATCGTCACTTACTGTGTTAGAATTATTGACCTTTGTCCCAATTGGAATGTCTTTTTTGGATTCACGTGACTTCAATTTCGTGTTGGTACTTGTATCTTCCGAACATGTTTTTGATGCCTTTGGCTTTCTCCTCGAGCTTTTGTGTTTTGTTTCCGTCACCTTCGTCTCCTTTGATGTTTCCCTCGGTGTTTTGGATTTTCGCCCGCCATACTGCACCTTCTCTGATTTTTTCTCCAATGATCTTCGAACTATAACAACCTCAAGACTGTCATCACTGATACCATCCTCATCCTCATCCTGACTACCATTTCTTCTGCTATAACCTTTTTCCTTCGGAGCTTCTACGAGTTCATCCGAGCTTGTATCATCTAATTCACTTGATGATTCGCTGTATTCGTGCTTCGAATGTTTCCTTCCACAACTTCTTTTTCGTTCACATTTTTCGGGCTCACTGTCAACATATTTGGCTGATTCACTTCGCGCTCGACGTCTTCGATCACGACGAGAAGATTTTGACAAACGCATTTCTTCTTCACTAAAGCTCCTACTGCCACGTCGATCCTCATGTCTTCTTGAATTGCTACGTCTGCGTGTTCTTCTTTCGATCCAATGTTTTTCGATATAAACATCGGGTTCTCGTCGATCTCGTCTGCCCGATGTGCAGCTATCACTGCCCGAACTTGAAGCCCTTCGTTTCATTTTGAGCTTCGTGGCAAAGACTGAAGTACAAGGAGAGGAAATAAGGTAATAGATTGATATAATATGTAAGCTTTTAATTAATTTTACCACCACTGACGTCATTAATTTCATCATTACCTCTATTAGGTGCAGTCCGATGGGTTCGAAGATGGTGGGCCGTCATTCCACCGTGCATTTGAATCAACTTTGCAGAATCCCGATGCCCACGATACAAAGCTGCATCCAATGGTGTCATGGGACCACTTTTAGTTGTTTTAAAAACGGCGTTAATCCGTGCACCATGATCAAGAAGAACTTTACACGCATCTAAATAACCATGTAGAGCAGCGACGTGCAATGGCGTCCTACCATCGTGAGTAGCTACATCGAGGGTAGTAGGTTTTTTTTTTGCCAACCACTCAATGAGCTCGATTCGTCCGGATAATACCGCTTCGTGTGCTACTCCTGTACCACGGACTGTTCTTGCGTGTAAAGATCCACCATGCTGTGCGAGAATTTTTAGTGTCTCCAGCTGTCCTTTAGCAGCAGCACAAAGAGCAGGCCTGTAGTTGGTTGAAAAAAAATTGATTCGAGAATTTTAAACTTGGATAATCTATCACGATTTAATTTCTTTCAGTGTAATTTGATGGACTCACGTTCTACCCTTACGATCCTGTCTATTTGGATCAGCGCCAAGTCGAAGAAGTAGCGCAGTGGCATCTGCATGACCGAGTGTCGCAGCATAATGAAGCGCTGAACAGCCATTGTCATCAACATGATCAGGCTGAGCACCACAGAGATTCACTAACGCCTCGACACATCGTGTGTGACCTCTCGAAGCTGCACAATGAAGTGCAGTAAGACCATCTTTATCTGTTGCACCAGCAGCAGCTGCGCCGCCTGTCCTGGATTTTCAAGAAAAATATATATATATATATTTTCATATTGATACATTCGATTAGAACCAAAATAAATCAATGAATGATTTGAGTTACCGAGCCAAAGCCAGCACAGCTTCGACACTTCCGGCACTGGCTGCCCACAAAATTGGCTGTCGACCGTCTTCGTCCTTTGCGTTAACATCAGCATCAAATTCCAATAACGTTTGTAACACTTTGAATCCAATTTTTTTTGGTACTGAAAGCTCAGCAGTCACTGCCGCACCGCAACATTGTGCTGCGTAATGTAGTGGCGATCCGCCGCGATGATCGGGGGTTGAAGGTCGCGCACCAGCTGCGAGAACCAGCCGGACACATTCTGCTTCACCGCAAACTGTGGAATTCATCTATTTTAAATGGAGGTCAATTAAATGCAAAATATGCCATTAGAATTTCTCGTTTATTTTGGATAACGATACGAGACGTTAACAATGAGAGCATCAATCACAAAATTGCTGTAGATGGTATGTCAAAGTGAGAACATGAATGAGACACTTGCTAATGCTGCCATAATTCTTGTTATATTTGAATAAGCCAAGGACATTCAATACGAAATAGTGTACATAGGTAGATTTTGTAGACGCGTAATGTTCTCGCGTGATACATTGACGCGACACGACATAACGTGTGTGTGTCTCTCTCTCTCACACACGCTCGCCCTTTCGTTATTAAGTGACCCACTGACCTTAGCTGACCATAGTGAGAAACGATTCCTTCCACAAGGAGATTAAAATTTCTTGATAAGGCATCAGCGATCGTTACTTTTTAAATCAGGGCTTTCTTGTGTTCTACATGTTCATGGACATTGAAAAAAAAACTAAAAACCACACCAAAGGGTATAAGTTATGTTGGTTAATTAAACATAGTATACAAACAAAAATATTGTGACTATCACTGGTGAACAGAGAGGTTCCACAAACGGAACGGGATGAAAATTAGGTGATGTAACATATATAAATGAGAATAAACAAGAATATTCTTACTAATAATAATTCACCTGTCGCCCAATGGAGAACACTGTGTCCCTCCAAATCTTTGGCATTAACATCGGCGCCATTGGCAAGCAGTACAGCAACTAATTGCGTGTCACCAGCAATGACAGCGAGATGAAGTGGTGTGTGTCCTTCAGTGTCTGGTGAATTAACGAGTTCAGGTGCGGCTGAAGCAACCGCACCTCCTGTTGCCGCGTCCATGCAGTAATGAAGTGCACTTCTCAATGTACGATCTCGATAACCAATAGTATTTTCTTGATCTTGCAGCAACCTTAATACCCGTGATCTATCACCCTGTTGACATGCGTGCATCAATGGGGTTGCACCAATGTGTAAAACTCTGAAAGAGTAAGCAGATGAAAAACCTTTTAAAATATGAATTCAATTGTTGCAGGTTATTGTGAATTGAAATTTACCTGTACGGCCGTTTCTTCAAATGATCCTGATTCTTGGCAATATGTGGAGTACCATGTGTCCACGATGGCGTTGGATTTTTCACTTTTGAACGTGCATTACCATTTGGCAACGGTGTAAGTGGTGGTAATGTGATATCACCCGTTGTTACTTTTTTCTCTAATCTTTTTGATTGATATTTCTTTTCATGATGATGCTTCAGCAATATTGGTGGTGTCTTCGTGTCCATTCCAGCCTATAATCAACCGACCGCGAGGTCCTCAACGTCCGGCAGTTCTGCCAGGACGACATGACTTTACGTCGTTGCCGTCCGCCCTCATCGTTGTGCGGCGCTCAACCGCCCGATTATGTCGTGACCTGGCAAAGAGAATCTCTTGGGATTATCGTGGCGGGGCTGGCGTCACTTCCGACCTAATTTCCACGGCTATAAGAGAAATGTGGAACACGAAATTTCAAATTATCGTTAGCTATCTTCGGTAGCGAGTGGCTTTAATAGATTATTTGAAATACTGCCGCGGGCTCCTCCGATTACTGACCACGTGGTAAAGTTGACCTGGTCAATTGTACTACCATGGAAACCAGAAAGCACAACAATCGAGCTCGATACCCGAGACCACTTAATAGCCGATTATACACGACAAGGTCACCACGTGACGAATTGTCATAAACTCGTTGGCCTTTAAAAGTGTCACCAAAAAGTAATTACCTTTTGTTTTGTTCATGCAATCTATATTTTAATGATTGGGGGAAATACCAAGGGAATATATCAAATATATACGCAATATGAATTTTTTTATCACACTTGTTTCGAGATATGATGCAATTGGTAATCTTCGAAAGTACTCCAAAATTTTCTTGCTCCGATAATATTAAACGCTATTCTGACGCGCGTGAGTTGTATACACCAGGTGTGTTATGTCTCACCAAGTAAAGTCTATATTCAAATCCATATAATAGTTCCCTCTTATATATATACACACATATATGTGTATATAATTCTTGCTTCTCTTTGCATAATTCTCAAACATTTCTATGTCCGCTTTCTTGAGCTCCCGTCTATCATGTATCACGCCATGAATTGCTCGTCTTACGTATAAGCATCAATCAACATATATTTTCCCGCCTTTCACACCTGTTCATCCATTTTTAATAATCTGTGAAACACATTTATTATGATGAAAATTACTTTTAATCTCAATAATCAGGGATTTTTATTTTCCATTCAATATAATTTATCTTGATTGCACCTAATAAAGATATAACATATTTTGTGGGCATTAAAGTCTCCAGGGATGCATGTTTACATATACACAACAAAAATTGGGGGCGCATAATACTCCAAGACTTGAACCGAACTTGCGTGTTGCAATCAAAACACGTCGTATCAGTATCAGTGAATGATGAATGCATCGAGTAATTGTAATATACATTGTTGATACGCGCGTGATGATTTATGAAGCTCTAGATTGTATTATGCGTATTGTGTATATGCTACTAACAGTCCAACGACCCACGTGTATATGATGCAGCTTTGTACATGTATGATGACTGAAAATCGTTATTCCCATTAATTCAACCCGTCCCGCGCTCGACGGATCGTTGGAACGACCCGATTACTTTATATTTGCACCAGACTATTCCATTATTATGCAAATTCTATCGCTTTACAATCCAATTTGCTGCTGATATACGATACATAATAATATATTGTATCAATAATTATACATTAAATTATACTTACAGAGGCCAGAAAGAAAGTGCCTGATGCCGATTCAAAGCTCAGTGGTGAATGCACATACTTCCAGTGCCGCAATAATTTCTATTATCTTTAAATAATGAAAATTGTTTTCCAAAAATTTGTGGTAAGTACTGAACTTCATAATTTTACTCCGAAATTTTTCTAATCTTATAATCTGCGAATCTGGAATTGTTTCTAGGGACGCTTGATCACGAGGGTGCTGTTGTTGTGCGATAAATGATAAGATGAGCTGCTGTTTGTGCACCGCGGTGGAACACTCAATCGCGACTGATTTTCTACAAGCAGTGCGGTCAGTTAATACAAGGGTTGCTATTGGATACCAATTGCCGGCGTGTGACGTATACCTGATACTTCACCCTTATATGTACACAATTGTCGGGGAAGTTCAGTATTGTTTATATTGGATTCATCGTTGGATAAGTGATTTATTTCTCCATGTACCAATATTTTTCATGCAATTATTACGAATCATTGCATATTTGTTATGAATATATAATAAATAGCTATATTCTATAGCTTAGACTATCAGTCTTTCAATAATTGCAGGTAGGAATAATGGAATTCTATTTCATTATAGATGCAAAAATTCAATATAAAATAATACTCATTATTATTTTCAGAATTAATCATGACGAGTTTTTGTCAAATTCGAGATTCTTCAACAATCCTTCTACAAATGAAACTACTTATAAGTTTATAAATTGAAAAAAAATTTTAATGTATTTCATGTAGGAACACAAAAAAGTAATATAACAACCAATAAAAAAAAAATGAAAAGAGCGACAGCAAAATACTCTGGCGCGAAAGAAGGGCACCAAAAACCATAAATTGTTATAAATGGGTTTTCCCTTCGACTTCACTATTGACGTCACGGGAACAACCACAATCGTAACCAGTACAATATCCTACCCCCATCAACTCACCACTGGCCAATCACAGTCCCGGCCAGGCAGTTATCATGTGGGTCACTGACCCAAACAGACACAGTACGCTCGGACTCACAGAGGAGACAACATCAGCGCAGGACAGCACTCCGAGGATATTCAAGGAGTATACCAAGCCGAGGAAAGATCAACTCACACATCACTGGGACGAATCAGCCAAACCCAGGGGTCCAACTCGTCATATACAAATTCACTCATATTCGCAATTTCACCTACATTTAAATTGCAACACATTGTTGAATTCGCAATTCTTCATAATAAACCACAGTTTAAATAAAATTGAATTACATTTATATACAAATAATTTGGAAGAAAAATGAGCTTCAATAATCGCTTAGATTCGGGAAACGTAATAATGAATAATATTTATTGGTATCGTATAATTTAATATTGAGAATTTTGTTTTAAACCAAACATTTTTGATGTTTTTTATAAATGATTTTTCTATTAACTAATACACCAAGTATTCCAACTTGGGGGTATAGCTCAGTGGTAGAGCATTCGACTGCAGATCGAGAGGTCCCCGGTTCAAACCCGGGTGCCCCCTCAAATTTATTTTTTATTTTCACCATTCGTTTTCAAAGATCACATTCATTTATTTGTGTTTTTTGTTCAACGTACGACGATTTATATCAATTATTTGCAGTAATTTCGAACGACTCGTATGAATTATATGAATTTTCCGTCCTGGAAATGGAATATCGCAGCTGCGTAGGACCACACATGCAAAATATTCAAACGTGGAACCAGCAGTCAATGATAAAAACAACAATCCATGAAAATGAAGCAACGAGCTTAATTTTATGATATGAAATTGAAACAAATTATTCAGGAGATTTCAAGTTAATCAAATGCAAAATTCTATAGATTTCGTGTCATGATGTATATATCGATGTTTTAACATCTGTCAAAATCATATGTACGTCTGTGTGTGTGTGAACGTCGACGAAGCGATGACACATGTACATATATATATGTATATACATTTTGTATAGCACACACAGTCCGCAATGAATGACGGGACATGACGACGTGTAGGTTAAATTATTTTTTGATTCCCTCTGTATAACGAATTGATCCGGGTTACTATTCACTCATGTGAAAAATAATTATTTGAAAATAAAAAAGCACTGTGTAGTGGAGTAGATTTACATAAAAGGCCAGAACAATTCGCAAATAAATTTATTATGAATTATAATCAGTCCGGATCTCGAAGGGGTAAGGTCAATGTATTTTGTCTATTTTTGTTTTTTAACCCGAAAATAAATACAGTATTTACGATTAAATTGCTACTATATTAATTATATAATGCATCAGCATTCTCTTCAACTTCTCTCTTTACGCAGAATTTTATGATAGAATTGATAAAAATTTGCGATATTGTGAAATACAATTGGAGGTTATGTTTGTTCAGAATAGAGAAAAAATCTATTTTATAAAGAAAAAAAAAACAAATATCTGTGAATTGGAACATTATGAAAAACAATTGCAGGTTATGTTCACGATAATGTATGATATTTATATCGAATGAATTTAATATTTTTAAGTTGGAATATTGTGATAATATTGAAGGTTATGTGTATTCATAATGTGGGGTTTTCACTTTATACAAAAAAAAATATTCATGGATCGGGGTATTATGTATAATGATCAGAGGTTATAATTACTCTTGATGGATGATTTTTATTTTTTTTCCAAATTTAGATTTTGAAACATATTTCAGTTTTTCATATTTATTGATAGTTGATCCGGTAGAACTGAAGCAAAATGTTTTATTTTCAGGAAAACCCAAAAGAATATTGGATCCATCTGCCGGATTAACAGCACCTACATCTCCACAAGGCCCGTACATGTATAACCAGCAGGTATACAACGTAAATCATTAATTATATCATTAGTCGGGATCAACAATTTATTTAATCGTAAATTTATTCGTGTGAAAAAATGTTCTTAGGTCCCTATGAGTAACGCACCTAATGGTATGCAACAAGAATATGGTTTCAATGTACCAGAGCATTCACCGCAATATGGATTCAATCCATCAGCAATGACACCACCTATGCAACCTATGCAGCCTATGCAACCTATGCAACCCATGCAACCTATGCAACCCATGGTGGGTGGCCCTCCAATGAATCCATATTCACCAGAGCCACAAAGAGAGAAGTTTGGAAGTCCACAGCAATTTGCAACGCAACTTCTGACAGAACCATTAGTTGCAAATGTGGCAATGAAATACGGTGATGCACTTGTAGGAAGTGGCAAACAACATCTAGAAAAATATGTGCCCGTTACAGCATTGAAATACTATTTTGCGGTCGATACGGATTACGTTCTCTTAAAATTGGCTCTGATCTTGTTCCCATTCACACATAAGGTATGTAATTGATTTAACATGGAAAATTCTATTGTATAACATCTGTTTCATATCAAAAGTAATCAAAGTAGAAACCACAGAGTAACGTTCTTGTTCCACTAATTCGAGAAGTAGTTTACAAAACACAATGATGTCGATGGTCGTATTTTCCCTCCTTTTCAGTCCTGAATCATATGTCATGTAATTCTATCATATTAGCCCAGATAATTTGTTTTGCAAAACAATAATAAATTATTTTCAAACAGGATTGGTCGATGAAATACGAGCAGGACGTTCCATTACAGCCACGCTTTGAAAAAAATGCACCGGATATGTATATTCCAACAATGGCATTTCTCACGTATGTTGTAATGGCTGGACTGTCATTAGGTACACAGGAACGTTTCACACCCGAACAGTTGGGAATAATCGCGAGTTCAGCACTCGCATGGGGAATAATTGAACTACTTGTTCATACAATAACACTTTACGTCATGAATTTGGATACAAGCTTGAGGACTCTGGATTTGTTAGCATATTGTGGGTATAAATATGTCGGTATCAACGCTGCGCTATTAATTTCTTTAGTTATGAAGAAATTTGGATATTACACAGTTCTAATTTACTTTAGTATATCACTTGCGTTCTTTTTAATACGATCATTGAAATTGCGAGTTATTCCGGAAGGACATACCTCTTATACAGCGACAGGCAACAAGAGAAGGCTATATTTTATTCTTTTCGTCGCAGCTCTTCAACCATTTCTCATGTGGTGGCTGTCATATCACCTCATCTAATAATACAAATAATATTTTTTTAATACGCGCTTCGGTAATAATTGAAACAAAAATGTAAGAAGAAGAATGAGTGTGAGAGATTATAATTAGATTATGTAAAATTAATCTATTTACTCTGCGCGCCATTTTTGTAAGAAAAAAAAATTAAATAATAATAGACGATATGCCTATACTATTTTGTATGAAATCCAATTTGGAAAACATTTTTTTTATCTTTTTCTTCAGCTTATTCTCGTGCCAATGCTGTGCATATTCTGTTTCAATACGTGGAATTACATTTAATGAATTATCAATATTTAATTGTGTTGCATCGCTGGCTAGTCTTCACGCTATTGGTATATTTATAAAAGCAAAATCGTGTGATTTCAATATGAGACGGTTGTCTTGATACAATTCAGCCCGAACGTCATAGACAGAAAAATCAACGATATTATAAAACAATATTTGTTAAAAAGAAGAAAAAAGAAACAGTGATAATCGTTAAATGAAACATGTGAATAAATAAACATTTCATCTAAAAGAAATTAAATGGATGAGTAATTTCTATCTCAATAAAAAACCATACAACTCTCGGAATAATATATAAATGTAATTTCCGGACAAATCAAATAAGGAATTTTAGGACCAATTACCATTCCTCAGTGAGGCATCCTGTGAAAAACAGTTCAACCTTAATTCTACCCAAGGTCCGCAATGGACACTCATTGAACACTCGAGTCATTTCTCTGATGATTGATAATCACTTCAAATGAAAAAACGTTCTAAAGTTAATCTACCCATAAATAATTTCTCTTCATCGGAGTTAAACGTGCTTCCAGATTATTATACATAACATAAAACCTTCTCCATCCCACAACTTAGTTATATTATAAGCAATTGTCTAAAATCTTCCCTCACACAATCAGAATCGAAACAAGTAAGGTCATTCAAATTACCCGCGTTAATGTGGCGTGAAAAGGTGGCGCACCAGTAGTTCCACACACCCGCACAATCCAATAAAAGTGTATGTCTATATTCATACACATACTTTTGTTCGTAGTTCTCCTCTGGCGCTGCATTTCACGCACACACACTAGCCTATTACACTCCTATCTTCATATCACTACACGAACACAACCATCAATATCCATGTATTGATACATTCACACACCCACACACTCAATAGCAGTGCTACTACGACTCATACACGGGTTTAACCGGGTCCTTTCTCCACCTTGTTCGTTTCTTCCTCGGTTAGTTCGCCGCGGAGTGTCGGCAAGTGCGTGAGTGTGGTGTGTGTTATTGGTGTAGGCCCATTGTGGCCGAAAAATGGCGGAGCGGACAAAAGTGACGGCTCCGGCCAGCCGGCCCGTGCCAATGAAGCTATTTGCTACATGGGAAGTAGATCGAACCCCGCCAAACTGCATACCCAGGTAAACAATTAACATTTTCACAATGTTCCCTGTTTAATTTAACGTGTTAATAATTATTAATCGTCGATTTTGTTTGAGGGGAAACATCATCAGTGTCTCTGCAGAATTTATTGCAGACGCCAAATAAAAGAGAAAAAAATAAGAATGAAAGAAATGATTTGGCAAGCTTGATCGCCCTTGGCCTCGTGTTTTCTTGCTCTGACTGATGCCCTCCACAGAGGGGCACATTATCTACCAAACTTTTAATGTGTGTGGTATGTGAAATGATAGAGCATCTGAGATTAAAAGGGGATTAATTGCTTCTCTGTTCAACATATGAATGCCATGGATTGGCGGGAGAAACCAACAGAATAGACAGCGAGTGAAATATGTTGGTTGACAGATAAGTGGCAGGAACTAAATACACAAAACGGATACGAGCTGTCAAATTCTCCCTTGGACTATATTGTACACTAGCATCGAATGCAATTTTTTCTTTTAGTTTCAAATCATTTTTGATATCGCTTGAAGTTAATGGAGAATTCTATTTTTTATATACTTTTATTAGGCGGATGGGTTTTCTTAATATTGAGTGAAGAACGTATTGTTATAGAATGTCTAGGTGAAATTGAATTTCCAATGGGAAATTCTGTTGCAATGTCGTTTTTTATTTGTACTATATACAGTGGTATCCATCTGACTGATACAGTAATACAGATAGTTCTATCGCCAGACAGGAGATTGGGTATTAATTCCAATCGTTGGTATAATGTTGAGGAGCTACAATGTTCATTCAAATAGAAAGAAATAACTGGATGGGTTTTCACTCAACGAATCATATTGAAAATGTGTTCTGAAACATAAGCGCATAAGACAGAAAGGTACTTTCGTGATTCAATCTTCATATCTTCGATCACTTAGGTGGGAGTAAGTAATCTAAGTTTGTCAATTCTGAGAGAATCTCTTATAAATTAACGTCGTCATTTGTGCAATTCCAATGCTTATCAACATCGTTAAATTCAATGAAAAAATAATTATAGCAATGTTGTTCATTTTTAGATTTATTATTGTGCTATTAATGATAAATTATAGAATATTCTTCTTTAGCTAATTCGGTTGAGCTCTGCGTTTACACTTCTCGAGAATGGGAACCACCTTACAAAAGAAAAAAAGTCAAGAACCATAATGTGATTGGTCAATTTTTCGATTTCTTGAAGTCTTTCTACAGATAATCTCCTCGTACGAATGACAGATGTATTTATGTTCATCCTCCTCTTATGATATTTTTTTTCTCCTATACAATATCATTCACACAACCAACTCTCATTCTTCAGTTTTATCAATTATTTAATCATTGTTGTTTTATTACGATATCCGAGTTATCATCTACTATCATTGATTTTATATTCCGCATCGAAAAATTGCATTGGCCGATTTATATACATCGTATAAATACTCGGTCTATTTTTTTTTTCCATCTTCTCCCCCATATGACTAAAGTGCTTTGCTTACATCCCCCCCTACTCAATATGTTAATGTGTAGAGTTTTTCCACCTTTTTATATTCTTTTTCGGTAGAATAACGACCAGTTAAAGAACCACCATTCTATATACCTCCTGTCTCACGCAATTAATTCCCCACTTTAATATTCTGATCTGCATTTTTATTTCACTGTGTGAGTGGGAAAGGTGTCATGTGGGATAATAATGCTATATATGCCCTTGTGATTCATTTCCGACTCTGATTCTGAGATAATCATCACTCATTAAAATCTCATCGTACCATGACGATTACGTACAGGGATAACAGTCATCTGTGATTTGATATGTATATGCATCAATGTCACCAATGAATTGTTCACCACATTAGAAATTTTCATTGTGGTACATTGTTAATAAGAAATATATATATATATATATATATGGGACAGATAATATAAGGTTTCAATGCCAGAACAGGTACGATTGAATATCTCATTTGCGCGTCTGCATGTTAATGAAATATATACTCAGAAGGATCCAATTTATGCTAATGACATGGATTCTGCTTTACCTGGACGAACTATATTATAGCGAAAGTGACTCATACATGGATGTATATAGGGTGGATGCTGCTGGAACATTTCAACGAAATTTATATTTAAAGAGTCGCTAAAATATTTTGGTCAATCGACTGTAACTGACTGTACTGCGAAGCCTGAAATGTATTCCACGAAGATCTTCATGTTGATGAATTATTTTGGTTCCAATGTTGGGAATAATGAAAATCAGAGAATAAATAAATAAAATCACGAATAAAATAAAATAAATGGAACTGCGTATGTATATAATCTCAACAAAGTTGCGAAGAAGCGTAGGAGTAATTGCATAATTCGACGAATAGACTGTAGCAATTTACATGTTCATAAATATACTCTTTCTTGAATAACACACGTGTCGACAATTGGTTTAATATGGGGACAGCTACATAGACGTTGACGCAGAGTTGTGAGAAGGTGACGGAAGAGCGATAAAAAAATAAGAAGGAGGACAAACATAATGTCAATTTTCATATACATGTACATAGCTTATCAAATTTCAACGAGCCTCGTTTTATCTCTATGCTTATCGTGGTTGTAAAAAGAAACTTGAAGAATATATACTCGTGATGTATTGTGAATGGCATGAGATATTCCTTTTAAATTGCACTTGCGTATCAAAAGATTTTGTTTTCCATTTACTTTTTGTTTCTCGTACTGAAACACATTAATTGAAAGAAAATTGAATTGGAAATAGCAGAATTGAAGGGTTGCACGACACTGAGATGAAATTTCCCGTGTAATAACATATATGCGGATCAAACTGGAGTATTATTTCGTTCACTTCCATCTTCATCTATCCACAACCGCCACCAACGACCCGCATTGAATGAAATTGCAATTGGATTCACTTCCGTTCAGGTCGAAAAATCTCCCGTCACATTCCCCTTCATAAAAATCCAATCTCAACTTTATCATGGGCGTATAAACAAAAAGTAAAAGCGGACAGACATATATTTCTGTTTGACAAAGTTCACCCTCAAGAGTTTAAGACCATCAACATCCTGATGAAAAACATGGAAAATCTCAGATTAAATTGACAGTAGGCCTTTCAACGAAAAAAGAGGAGATTGCTAAGCTTATGTATTTTCGGGACTTCCCCTTTTGTTATTTAAACATTCTATTGTATTATTACACAAGAGAGGGCGATTTTGAATTTGGCGTGCGTGCAATAATAAGCTCTCCACCACACGTCTGACGTAACTCAAAGCTGGTGCAATGCGGGATTTAGGGGCCAAAATAACAGACATGTCTGTGTGTGTATGAGTGCATTTTATTCCAACAATCGTTTCACAATACACAATTTTAATACACTTTATGGACAATTGATCGAGAGAATAAAAAATAATAAAATGAAATCATAGAATGTTTGAGGTAAAAAAAACACGAGCTCACGTTCACAGAGTTTATCATCACTGTATAATATGAAGATGGGTTGATATATATAAGAATATATGTTTACCGACCTTGAGATCATTTTTAGGGGTCTCTTGACATGCTCGATTTAATGCTCACCAGAGCTTAATCGATGCTTCATTAATTCTCTCTCTTTCTATACACTTTCGTTGTAGACTTGGCGCTTGTCAAACTACAAGCAGTATATCAAAGTTATAAAAACCATCCAGATTTTTTTTTCTCTTCAAAATTTTTTCAAGTTTCATATTCTTTACACTATTCATTTTTTCTTTTCTTTTTTTTTTCCATATTAGAGCGTAAGGGAAAGAATGAAAAATGGGAGAAAAAAAGTTAGTGGTGGAGAGTTGGAAATAAAACAAAACGGAAATGGAAAAGAAGAAGAAGAACGACAAAGGATTGGAATAAAAGCAAGTGACCTCGACTTCGACCCATGGGAGTAATGGAGTTGGTAGTATTCCATCGTCAAGGCATGGAATACAAAGGAGATTTCTCGAAATTGATCGCGACCTTCTGACGCACACCTGAAGCGCAAAGACACAAAGTTATATATATTTATATATATATATATATATTACATTAATATGAATCCAATGTCATTGTGAGTTGAGTGTTTTCTACTGCGTAATTGATTGTTGGACCAACAAAGGAATATGAAAATTAAATTACTCATTCAAGATACATAATTATGTTTTATCTAAACATTGAAATTGTGCAATATGCTCAGCAAAACGTTTGTTATACATCTCGTTGAGTGTTCTCTTTCGCTACGATAGCTATGGAATACTGATGAAACCAGCACCAATGTCAGTTGTTTCGATCGACACTCGAGTAAGCAGCATGAAAAATGAAGAGAGAGGAATAGAAACGGGGAAGGGGGAAAAAAAATAGAGAGGATTGCACTCAAGTACATATATATAAACCAAGCGCAATGAGAATTGAGGGCAGAGCATTTGAAACCCTCGTGTGTATGTTTGCCAGATTTTCACATCAGGCCGTGAAACGAATGCATGAAATAATAAAAAATAAAATTGAAAAAATTCAAGCAAACAGAAGCCGTAGAGAGTTTATTGGAATTCTCTGTTCTTTCGATGAAATATTTTGAGGATTCGCATTGTAGTGCATTCCGGTCAGAGCTTATAAAAAAATTGTTCATCATTCACTTCTGCCTTTGTTATGAAAAACGGAATGAATTTTATTTTCACCTCTCGCTTCAACGTTTGCTTCTCCAAATCTTTATCGTTCACTTATTCAAGTATATGTTAAATTATTGTGCCAAAAGCCAATTGAAAATTCATGAAACCGTCAACACACGTTTTTGGCTATTTCTTCATGTTCGTCTAACTCGTCTGAGGACTGTTCAAGTCATGCATGCCAAATAGTTGTGAAGTCGAGTGACCTCGCAAACAGAGGGCATCGAATTGAATTTTTCATATTTTCTTTTGTATGCCAATAAAATTGAATCAATATCATTATACTACATATTGTATATGAGAGATGAAAAAATATTTGAAAAGAAACATAAAGGCTGGTATAATAAAACGTATGTGAGGCGATGGGTCCAGTGAATAATTTATCGTGATGAATAATCGAATACGCTCGAACGTCATGGAGACAAAACGTTTACGTTGGGGAAAACAGAGAAAGAACGAAAGACATCAAACATACATATGAACGTATGTATTTGTACACGTGGTGACTGTACTATTCCTACAGGTATTGGTAGAACACTGGAAAATATTAAAAGCCCAACTGTTTCTCCGTGCAATGTCAGTTACTCATTCTCTTTACAAAAATAGTGAATCAATATTCCATTTTCAGATACAAACTTATCGAAAATTATATACATATAGTATGTGAATATGATATGACGCGCCAGTATATAGTCCGACTAAATGATAACAATGGAAGCCAATGAAGATTACTTCCATAACAAGTTATTTGTGTCCGATAATAATCAAAAACTGGTTGATTGTTATCTGTTCTATGAACATGCGATTCACTTGGTAACATATCTTTTATTTATCCAATGATTAATTACTCTATTTCGTGATTCATGCAATTTCGCATTTGAATCTTCCAACATATATATTCGTATAATCATACACTTATGCAATTAATGAATTACCATTACTTATTTATTAAAGACAATTTTCTAACATTTCTACAGAATTCTTTGAATATTTCATTCGTTTTATCTACACATCGATGTAAATTTCATCAAACCAGGTAGTTTTATGTTTACATCAACGGAAACCATCGCGTGAAAGTCATGTTAATATTCTCTAGCACATATAATTTAAAAATTGGTGTACAGGCCTTCACATCTCGACTTTTAATTTATCTCAATTTTCTCAGATCCCCGTTCGCGGCGATCTCATTCAACTCAGCGATGCAAGTGATTCATGCGGTAGTCACGCGCGCCTCACAAATTAAGTGAGAAGTGGAGGGAGTGGACGAAGAAAGGAAAAAAATCGACGAGGGGGAATGAAAAACCAGGAGCTCGTATCTGGAATCGTGTGGTGGAGTCGCGTCAAGCCGACGCCCACGCTTAGCCCTCGATGGGTGGGTGTACAGAGAACGAGAACGAGAGAGAGAGAGAGAGAGTGTGAGGGTAAATGGAGTAAAGATGCAAAACAGAGAGACAAGAGTTATAGACATGTGTAAGGACAGGTGCGTGTGTGCAAGAGCGAGAGCAGCGTGTTTAACGCAAAAGCTACTCAATGTTTAGTATCGATTCGATGTCACCGACCAGCACAACTTGTACACAGTAATCGCAAAACGTCCCTCTGCCGGAGACACTGAGCGAGAGGAGAATCTATACAAGAATGTGAGAACTGTTTGTACATGTTCATGAGAGACAGTAGTGGAAAACAAAGGCGATGTTTTCAGTAATATCATCCTTCGGAGATAGACCAGTCAATGCTCCGAATATTCGAGTCATTCATTGACTCCCATGACGAGACAAAAAATTTGTTCGTCAAATTATTCATTCGTTCCAAATGTGAACAATCCCATCAATTGATATATTTCATTTTCTGAAAATAGTGGAAAGCGAACTGGATGAACTAATAAATTAAGAGTCAATGATGAAATGAATCAAGGGATAAAATTGAAAAAAACAAAAAAATGGTCACTCAGCTGGCTAATATTCAGTGTAAGAATGAAAAACTACGTATGTATATGAATGGGTATACGCAGAAGTTATTCACATGAACCGACGGGAGACCTCTTTTGCCACAACCGACCCCCTGGAGCCACACGCACCCCTTGTAGTTCACCTCAGCAATTACCTCTGTCCCAACAGTATATACAGTAAAAACGATCGATATATATCTCGTTTATATTCTACACAACATTGCCATGTTTGGTTGCAATATACACGAACAAGTCTATGCATTGTCAATTTTTTTGTTTTATCCTCACGGCGTACTAATGTGCGGAGTATTTTTTTTTCTCTAAACTGCCACGATATTCTCCTTTATATATCTTCACGATTTGGTTGGGTGGGTATGTGTGCAAATGATGATGATGATGATGATAAAGAAAGTAAAGATGTAGGTTCTTGGTCCTAATCACGGCCTGTTCATCGCGTGTCGAGTAAGCAAAAATTCCGTCTTCATTTCCTCCTTGATTTTTTTCTTCTTTTCTTTTATTATCCTTATGCATGGGTGAGTGTAAGTGAGCACGGAAGAACTATACACAGGTATATTTTATACATATATATATATATATATATATATATATATATATGCTAACGTGATCTTTACTTGCTTGTTCATAGCGACTCACCACCTGTAGTTATTGGCTGTGGTTTAAATTTAGAAACATTCACCCCCATTTCAGAATTCAGATTGATGGTCTGTGTTACGGATAACGGGAACCGTTTAAGATCTGAATATATTATCACCAAAGTTCATTTGCCTTTTACAATATATATATATGTAGGAACATTTAACCTTTTGTAGTATGGTGTTATTTTTAGACGACACGTTTTTTTTTATCAAAAGAATAATTTTCTTTCAACTTATTTTCCCATTTTTCAGAATGACTGCTCATGTATTTTCAGCTTCTTTCAGGATTGTTTGATATAAAATTGAGAATTGTTAACATGGTTTCATTTTGTAAGTTGTTTATTTTATAAATGGATAAATTACACCGTTCTCCTCTACTTTTACAGAGCAGTTGTATTTACAGTCGCGATTATTTTAGACTGATCTGAGTGGTGATGATAATTTGATTGTCAAGCACCAATTTCGGTATTGGCAGAATTTGCATCGCGACAGTAATAGTCTCGAGGGTTAGCATCGGCTCACCCTTCGTTGGGCTGAGAAAGCATAATTTTACCTCATGCCAAACACAATTCTAGACGCACAATTCGATCATCTAAGTTGATGAAAAACAGGCCAGAGTTAATCTGGTAACAATTAGATATGTTTCTGGCAGAATCAAATTCACAAGCATTGGTCAATTATGCTTCAGGTATATTTACAGTCGTCACTAGCGTGTAAAAACAAATATATCCTGTGCTTCATATAATTTGGCGCCACACGAAAATATATATTCATCCAAAGGTTGAAAGTTAATAATAACTGCACCGCAACAACTTTGTATATTGAGTTTAATTAAAATATTTCATCTTATTTAACTTTCTCCCTTGTCTGTTTCAGACTTTGCACGTTAACGCTTTCACGCCTCATCATTCTCCGGCCTCTTGGCGCTGATTTGGCTTCCATCAGCATTGCTGTAAAGATGCAGAGCTCCAAAAGAACATTACGATCTAATGAAATGACTGTACCATCCGGTGGCATACTCGATACGGAGTTAGAATTGCAATTTGCACTCCAATATCCTCATTTTCTCAAACGTGATGGCAATAAACTTTTAATATTATTGCAAAGGCGAAAGAGATATAAAAATCGTACAATGCTTGGTTATAAAACACTCGCCGAGGGGGTTATCAACATGGCTCAAGTGTTGCAAAAGCAAATGGATTTGGAGTTAGAGCTTGTGTCAGATAAAGCTGAAAAATATGGCGGTCATTCCGTGGTGTTGGCTAGAGTAAATGTTGTGGCATTAAGTTCGCAGCCAGTTGATCAGGATAAAAGATTGCTCAATGATCCAAGCGAGAGGCTGTGTCCAGAATATAGCGATGAGGATGAAGAATTCAGTTCGGAAGGTGAGGCAGAGGGTAGCGATAGTGAACCTACATTGGAGGTACACAGACGAAAGAGTCGTGGAAAAATGCCGACAAATGCTCGGGTGAGTTTTTTATTTATTACATTGAGTTCTCATCATTATGAATTGCGGAATTGATTATGATTGTGTTTTCGAATTTTCATTAGCAAAGAAACCTGAAACAAAAATTCATAGCCCTGCTGAAACGATTCCGTGTGTCAGAGGAGCTGGAACACGATCAAGAAGAAATAGGACAAAAATTGTCGGGTACTAAAAAGATACATTCCGAAAAAAAAAAATATATATATATATATATATATATATAAATAAATTTTAGAATGAAGTGGACGCTGTTTTCTCGCCTTTCTTATTCAAAATTATGTTATTCGTTTACAGGCGGTGATATGGAGATTGAGGAATTGTTTGATGAGTTGGAAGATTTGTCAGACAGTGGACCGGAATTGGATACCATGTCTGTTAGCAGTACACCAAAACCGTCGTTGCGGCCATTTTTCAGTTCTAGTCGATCACTTCTCGCACCGCCTCATCCCGGTGAGTCATACATCTATTTTCCAATATAATTTTCTCTTTCATTGTTGACGATCATAATGTATCATTATATTATTATTTTATTTTTTTTTTTACTTCGTTTGTAATTATTTGTAGAAGTTGGGGCGAGTTGAAAGGTCGAGCTTTTTTTCAAAATTGAAAATTTATTTTTTAACCTCTATCCATTACAATCTTTGTATCGCGGTCAATCTTTGGTATTGAAACCGGGAGAGAGAAAAGGAGCATGATATTTTTTTCGATTTTCGAATGTAACAGGACATAAATCGAGTTTGAAGCGTTCGTAAAATGAGAGTATCGTTAAAAATATCGTAAATCCCTGTGTTACCCTTCAATTACTTATCGGAGAAAAAAAAGAATGAATAAATGAATAAATAAGGCGAACCCGCTTTTAGTGGAGACTGACAAAATGTTTTCCCGAACGACCCATGTGATAAATATTCCCAAAAAATTCAAGTAAACTAAATAAAAGTCTTTGGTGGATTGGCTTTGCACTGTTGCATGGTACGATTCGATAGTAGTTACCCGAGAAGAGAGTGGAACGAATTCAACCACGACGTCAACAACGTGCCAATCACCATCTAGCCAAGCAGCTAA
Organism: Zele albiditarsus; assembly: GCA_958496275.1. Classification (NCBI taxonomy): domain Eukaryota; kingdom Metazoa; phylum Arthropoda; class Insecta; order Hymenoptera; family Braconidae; genus Zele; species Zele albiditarsus. The sequence continues at coordinate 6,379,121 of OY292409.1, read as the reverse complement.
AGAGAAGCCTCGTGTAGGACACATTACACCAGGTACGTAAGGGCGAGATTATTTTATTCGAATTGGCTTGACATTTCATTCTCATGCCCTCACTACTTCTATGTCTTTATTCAATAGTGACATCAATATAATTCTATTATCTTGTTTTCGCCGCCTATTTTAACGAAATTAATGTTAAACAACTCATTCTGCATACTCTCAGATAATAATTGACTATTGATACATGGCTGCATATATATTTGTTACTATTATTTTTCATTCAATTGTTTCATCAATGATTAGATTCAGTTGATTTTTCACTGAAGGAAGAATTAATTTTGTAGATTGGGGACGATACTCCAGCGCTTGAAGCTTTACTCTGTCGCATTTGATGTCGGGTTCCTATAAACATTTCACGTTATAGATCTATGACAACGACTTAACATAAACGTATACGGCAACAAAGAAGATAATAATAATATTTGACTAGTGTTCATTCATACATTTTTGTTCGGTTCGGTAATTCTTCTTTCATGAATTAAGTTTAGATTCAATTTTTTTGTTTCAACAATTTTACAGAATGTAAAACAAAGCAATATTGTAAGACGTAGTTGAAATAAAATTCTCTTCAATCAAATGGACATTCTTTGTATTTATTTTTTCTTAATTTCATGTATAGTTGAACATTTACTCAATGTATTATCTTTTGTTGCATGTAATTATCTCAACTTTTTCTTCAGCTAAGTCTTTTAAATTTGTATTTTTATTATGATTCTTATGACATTTACTTTTCATGAATAATTACTTCTCCGAAATCATATTACGTTATATTAGCATTACGCTTATACTTCATCGAGCTCGTTTTGAATGCTGATGCGTATGTGGAGTGTATTTTACACATGTATATACATCAAGTGTTTACATTTTCTTTTCATTTATACATTTCTATAAATATAATTTTTTATGTTATCCGACTGAAGCCTCTATCTATCTGCTCATATAATATACGTACGTATTCTCTTGTTTTCACTATACTGAATTTTCTTTGTGTCTGTGTGTTTGAATTTTCTATGTGTGTTGATGATATTTTATAATATATTTCCTTTCATGCAACTAATCCTCAGTCTAGTGTTTATCATCAAATTAATCATGACAATGGGGCTGATTAATGGGAAGGAAGTGTAATTTTTCCAGGCATATATTAATTTGTAAAAAAAAAAAGAGAAAAGAAATGTCAATGAAAATGAAAACACGTCATTAACTATTTTTCCTTCGCTCGTCATAACTGTTACAATGATGCACTCCTCAAATTTCTTGACATATTTATAATCAAGCGCAAGAAAGTGATACATCGTTTCAGCACACTGTATATCATGATGTCTCTCTCTACGATATTGTTTGTCATAAAAAAAAATGACTCATCGTTTCGCTCTCTCTTTTTCTTTTTTGTGTCTTTTTGTACAATTTTTCCTCGTCGTTTCTAACAATGTCAAATGTATTGGTTTTTTTCTTACTTTTTTTTCCGTTTCTTTTTAATTTTCAACTTTTGTTTTTTATCGTGAAAAGTAACATCGACAAATTGCAGAAAGGGGCGCGGACAGACAAAGTGACGACAGCTCAAGACGAGCTGACAGTGACTCGCATCCGGAAAATTGGACGGATCATGAAGCAAATGATGTACCGAGCACCGTTGCTGGTTCGCCACCAAAATCAGAACAACAACAACAGCAACATCAATCGAATAAGAGTGAAAATACAGATAGGAGAAGCAGACTTTTTGCTAGAGACCGGGGTACACCTGGAAGCAACAAGTCGAAAAAACACAGTCTTAGTGTCGATCTAAAACCGACGGTTGAGCTGAACAATTCAGAGGTATATTTTTTCAATCTCAGGTTTGCTCACATACCTACGAAGCCTTTTACTGTGCTTGGAGTAGGATTAATCCAAATTTTCAATTCATATATAATAAGAAGTCTTCATTATTCCGAGGGAAATGCGGAAACAAATTTTGTTAGATAGTAAATGGAATTTTATCGTTGAATAATTCAAACCTGTATTTCTGACATCTTAGCCACGGAAAGCTCTCGTTGAACAACTTAGTCGAGTTCTACCCGACGACTCATTACCAGAAGCAGTGTCACTTGTATCATTGGCTGATCCAGGTGGTGCTGTATTGGCTGCCAAACTTCAAGAACGTAATCTCAGAGTACTAACAACTGCCTCGCCCGCTGATATTCGTGCAACTTTTACCTGTTTGATCGCAAGAATACAAAAATTGTAAGCCATAACCAATTTTTTTTCAATTCAGCCTCCTTGGATATACTAGTCACATATGAATATAAAAAAATTTATTTTTTCTGCAGTTGCAACAGTTCTGCTAAACCACCAGCACCAATTAAAGTGGTAATAGCCGGTGGTGACAGTTTTGTTAACGCCGTACTTCGACATTACGTCGATCTACTGAGCTTCCGACCGCCCGATTGGCAAAATTATTTGAAATTCCTAATTGTTCCATTGGGATCTAACACATTATCTAAATATCTCGGTTCAATAGATAGTAAGTATTCAACTCTTTTTGGTGAAGAATGGAAGGAATTGATGGAGCGTGAAGGTGGTGGTGCAAGCGAAGGTGCCGCGAGAGTCTCTGAATATCTGGCAATAATGGGACCTACGCTTTCATTACCAATTGCCGAAGCCATGGTCACGTACAGGTCAGTATTTACGCGTGTAACTTAATTCACCACATATTCCATTGCATCATTTACAATGAACATGTATACAAATTATATGGATGAATATTCATATAATTCACAGAGAAACCGACGACAGCAGTCAAATATTTATTCCATTCGTGAACGACGTACGTGTCGGTTGTCCTGAAAGCAGCACTTCCGCGTCAGTTGACCTTGATGAAAGTGGCGTTGCTGTGTCGGGTTCACCACCTTCGTTACCACCATCCATATTACCAATACCACCGCCAGGTAGATTAACCCCACCAAGCAGTCCAAATGTAAGCCAACCACGTGATGGTTGGGAGCCAGTTGAACTGCAATTGGATTATTGGAGCAAAGCGACATTGGGCGATAAGGGTAAAAGTACATTGCGACAGGCATTCCGTGCATTACATGTACAAAGATTACCGGCAATGGGCGACAATCCTGGACAACATTTGTTCATGAATTACACAACAAAAGAGAAAAAGCAAAAAAGTATGAATAATTGATGTTTTTCAAATATTTTTATTCGTGTGCTTAATTGAATAGCTTTTTCAATATATTAAATGCAACTCTTGTTATTTACAGTAATGAGACTTGGCAAGAAGAAGGAGAAGGAAAAAGAGAATGAACCGAAGAGTCAGGCTGTGGATGGCGTGACGAGACTAATTTGCTCCGCTAAAACACACAACATTCCGTTGAGAGGTGAGTTATATATTGTTATTGGAAATTTACTGTTTCACTATGTAAACGGAATATAATATCTGTTTTGTAATGACATAATTGGTGTTATATGTTGATTGTTGGATTTGTGTGAATATTCAGTGTCAATCGATGGGACCGAGTGGTATGGCGTTAAATTCTTCCAACTCTCGGCGCAATGGCAGACGCACATAAAAACGTTTCCAGTGGCCATGTTGGTCTACAGTCCTCTACATCAATCCACAAGTCTTACCTGAATGTCAAACCCCGGGGTGTCTTTCTTCACCAAAGTTTCTTGTCTCTTTTTTTCTCAACATCAAAGTTATTCCATGACTCATTTTTAGAGTTCGAAAATAAAACCCCATTCTGTATAGGGTCAATAAGCATTCAACACGTGTGTGTGTACGTGTGTAATATAGAGGATACATTCGAGCTCACTTTTCGAATTAGCTTTCCTATCAAATTATGTGATACGTAAATGTATAAGATGAAACTCTTTTCTCTGTTCAACGCTGACCGCTTGTTTTTCATTGCTGATACTTTCCTTTTTCTCTATTTGATCTGCGACTACTGCTTGGGCTCTCTTGAAACTTCTAAATTTTCCAGAGAGAATTGTTTCTTCCTTATATTTTTGCGAGCAAAACAAATTGGATAAGTAAATGATCGCATCGATGCCAAGACATGTAGCCGAAAGAAGAAAGAAAAAAATAATAGCATTCCTGCATCAAAGTCATTAATAAGTTTAGTGTTATTGTATCAAGTGTTTCGACACATTGTTATGTGTCTGGATGGTTATAAACTGCTACTACTAAAACTACTACTATGACTACTGACACTTGTTAGCAGTGCTATTACTACTATTTTTTGAGCAACGTTGAAACAGTTGCTTATGACTGCCCAATGCCAAATTAAAACAAAGGACAAATTAACAAATTTTTAGTGCTTCTAAATGTTCATAAATGCAAACAAATTATTTCCCTTGACGACTATTGATACGCACCAATTCATTCATCACAAAGACAGGCCCTCGTATTTGCTACGTAAAATTATCAGTTTGGTTTTTCTCTCAATTTTGCTGATTTTCAATTAATAGTCATTAATTACGACTATTTCAGTATTGAATGACGAAAGAAACGGTGTCTCTTCGAAATTTTGTGCTTTCTGTGCATCGAACTTGACTCGTATAGATTATGAAGGGGAAAGAACGATTTTGGTCGAATTCACTCGGGAATTGATTAATTAAACACGGACACAGAATGGCCATGATGTACTTTTGAGAGACTGCTTCATCATTAAACTTGAGTATACGCTGGTTATCAATATCCGGCAACTAATCCTGCCATTTAATAAACAACAATATGAAATACTCCAACTATCCATCATTACATTGAATAACACATTGCTATATAGCGTGAAACGGTAATTGTTGCCGATAAATCCTCGCACAAAATCGTCTTAATTTGTTTACGAAATGTATATATATATATCCATTTTTTTCATATTATTTCCATTGGATTTTCACTAGATATATCTCTGGAAGTTCAATTATTTCGGCAGAAAAAAAAATAAATTGAATAGACTTCGCAATAATAATAATAATAATTTATTGGTAGTAATCAAAATATCAAAGTTGAAAATTATCTTTTTTACATCGTCTATTTTCAACAATTCTATTCAATAATTATTTTTGTGCGGATGAAGAAAAAAACGAAATTAGTTTATCATTATATATCATTTATTATGAAATTGCAATAATATAATAATTTCTTTATATATACAAAAATTTGTATCGCTTCGGATGAACAAATACATTCATAATGATATGTCAATAATAATGGAAATATCAATATTAATAATATTAGTAATAATAATAAAAAATAAAAATAATATGTTAATTTCCAAATTGCGTGCTTACGATCCAAACGAGTAATTCAATTTAGTAAAACTAAATTCAATCCGTGTCGTAAATGTGATTTTCGGTTAAAGCATTGTTTTTTTATTCTAGTCATAAATGAATAGTATTTCCCTTCTCCTAATTAGGAAGAAGATCCGCTGTTTTCCTTTTCAATATTTTCATCAATGCAACAGAATAAAATAAAAGGTGATGAATGAATATATTGCTTCTCAATTGATGAGAATATTATTGCTTATATTGCGCTATTACATTTCGTTTCGCTGTACGGGGTCGTGAGCACGTGGAGTCAAAAAATAATAGGAATAAAGAAATGTGAAGGTAGCGGGAAAACGCGAAAGAAATGGCTTTTTTTAAATGTAAAATAAGATAGTTATAAGGGCAAAAGGCAGGCCCAAGCTCAAAAGCCTACAATAATTAAACAAAAAAGTAATTGGTAATACATTGGTTGGAATTTTTGATCACTGAAAATGGTAGAAGACAATGAAAAAGACAGAAAGCAAGAAAGAATGAGGCAATAGTGTAGTAGGTGTGTTGGATTGTTCATATGACTATAACGTCTTTATTGCGCTTATACAAAGGATGTTAAATTGTATATATACAGATAATTATAATAATATATATTATCAAAAATATTAGAATTTTAATTAAGAAGGCTGTAAATGTATCAATTTGGCGAAGAGAAAATAAGAGAGCGAAGTGAAAATGTTTGTTTCATTTTGTTTTCAAAACACGCACGCAAGTTTTATAGTTTACAACACATAAGTGGATTGGGACTAAAAAATAGAATGTAAAAAAAGCATATCGCGCATTCATATAGTGTTACATTCATTGCACACACTTGTGTACACACAAGCATTCGCAATAGTCATTCGTTGCATATAGTTTCAAATTTCAGTTGGCATCGATATTGAAACAGAAAATATTTGAAAGTGCCTGCTTTTTTATTCAATTTTTCGGAATGAATTTGTGATTTCACAGTATTCAAAAATTTGGAAAGAAGGAAAACAAGAGTAGAAAGTGTTGTAGATGTAGAATAGATGAAACAGCATAAGAGAAATGTATGATTTGTTAAGTCAATCTAAATGAACATTTACCTGATTCGCGTTACGTTTCAAAATTACTGCACTATGGATGACTCATTAGCGAAAAAAAAGCCTGACTGTATTCGACGCCCCATTCTTTAAATAATTACAATATGAAATACCTATATGTGATACATAATTTTAAATGCAATACATATTCAGCTATGGAATATTTATCGTTAATTTATAGAATAGATAATAATATCTTGTGCCCTGAGCTTTTGCGAATTATCTCGACGATTTGATGTTGATTATATAAATGTAACTGAAATGAAACAATAAACAAACAATTTATCCGGTGAGTATATAAAGAATAAGATTAAGATATTTCTATTATGATGAATTGAGTAAATATATCGCAGTGAAATGGTTCCGAAAATGGATTGAATAAAAGTAATTGAAATTCTCTGTTGATTTTCATTTTTCGAAGCTCGAAAAAAATGTACTAATGGATATTGTATACCTCTGCACACAAGAATGTCCACGTTTTCTCTGCCTTTTTCTTTTATTTGGACTTTCTCGAAGCTCAGGACAGCAAGTAGATGCGATTAAGAAATAATTTAGCGGTATTTAAACACAAAAATTCACGAGGAAATGAAAATGGGTTAGAGGCGTATATAAATATATGGTTGAGAGAAAATTCGCGATAAATTTTCCAATGCCAAATTATTTCATCCGAAAAATAATGGCGTCGTCAAATTTAACGTGACCTTTTCTCTCATTTTAAAATGGAATAATAAATTAAAAAATAATAATAAAGTATAAGCATATGTTGTTGATGTTTGTAAGCTTGAAATATAAATGTATCGCATTTTTTTTAGCACCACGTTATATATGTATTTATATTTCAAATATTTCCAATGATCCATTTTTTCCCTGTTTTTAGACACTTGAAAACGTAAATTATGCTGCATCCATTCACGGAAGAAAAATAACAAAAATATTCTCTGCTTGTAATAATATAACAGTTAAGCGATCTCGAATCGATATACAACGAAATTCCATTGGGTTCTATAATATAGCACAAAAATTAAAAACTTAATGCAATTAGGGCACTTGGGTATATTATAATTCAAAGGCTACTTCAATTGGTTTATTCATTATCTTTGTCGGCGATCATTTGAACAATTTCTTCATATCCAATTTTGTCTATAATTATTATTTGGTTTCGATAAAGCCAATAAGTAGGAGGAAAATGTCTTTTGGAGAAAAAAAACTATTTTATCCATTTTGATTTGTTATACCACTTGTGTCGTCTTGAATTCTACCAGAACACGGTGTATTCTTCTTTTTTCTTTTTTTTCTTTTTACTTAGGCACCTAGTAATATCTATTTTTCTGAATTACCAATCAATTGTTCCGTAGATTAACAATGTATCTTCTTCCACTTCTTGATAACATTCGATATATCCAACTACGTTTGTGACATTCTTTTTTATTTATAATCTAGAATACGAGGACATTCATCATTTTCGTCACCCATTATTTTTTTTTCCTGTTCTCTTTTAATTACAAACATAAACATGCGTACGTTGAATATTATTAGCACGAGAGAGACACACTCTTGGAAAATATATATTATCATATAATATAATATCAACTGATGTTTCACAAATAAGAGAAAATGGGAACGTCACTCGTTAAAGTCAAAAAAAAGAACAACGTTACATAAATCTATATTTGACGGCTTATGCGTCCGATAAACGTTCAATGGAGAAATTTGGCATTTAAATTAATTTAAGTAGAGCAGTTTTGCATGAATAAATAAAGATATTACCAAATGGGACACTTTGACAGGAAAAAAAGTAAAACAAATATTTGCCAATGGTTAAATAATACAAACTATAAAACAAAACAATAACAAATTTACAATATAACGAGTTTCGTGACTTTAAATTATCATTACCTTTGATGAATTGATAATCTTCCAATAATTACAATAATCGCGCTATTTCGCCATCCAATAAAATCCGTCGCTTTCCAATCTTGATTTAAATTAATCATATTACTCTTCGCACCGCCATATCACAGTGAAATTGTGACTGTATATAAATAAAAGCGATCGGTTAATAAAATTAATCTTTCGTATACGAAGAATTAAATACATATATGTATATAACGCGCATATATATACAAAGTTTTTCTAATTGAAATCGCCAATAATAACAAATTATAATAAAACCACAGAAGCGTGCTCACTTTGCCATCGCAAATGAGCTCGAGAAAGAAGAAATAGTTATCGCATAAAACATGACAAAACAAATCCGTACGTATGAGTATGTATGCATATAAAGCAGCATTTGCATGAAGAGTAGAATAAATATACAATGTTTCCAATCTTAACGAAAAATTTTGGAATAATAATTATTTCGCTTATATATCTCGATTTTCCCCAATCTTTTCTTCTTCTCTTTATCCCGCTTCGAATTACTGTTGTTATTATCTCTTCTTTTTTCACAATTGGTGAAGCAAAATTACAAATTTCATAATCAATACCTACTCACTATGAATGCATTGTCGTGATCAAAGTTCCACTGTGATACCCATCATCATTTTCTAAATGACATAAAATTCTTTGAATGGTTTTTTTTTAATTTTTTCATATGTACGGATGAAGTGCTAATGCACGACCACGAAGTCCTCTTTGGCCACCAACACCACCTTTTGGAATGACATAGCCACCAGCGTGCCTGGCAGTGCCTTCTTCTTCAAGATTTCCATTGCTCTCGATAAGATCTCGCAATGGCCAACATGCCAAATGTCGTGATTTTCCATGTCTTGCTAATACGTAATAGCCTTGTCTGCAATAAATAGAATGGCATCAACACGAAATAGTTGTAACAATTTTATTGATCTATTATTTTTATTACTAGAAATCTTATTTTACGTACCTCGAAGATATTAAACCAACGAGAATTGCCCAGTGTGCTTTATGTCCTCTCTTTAAACACGGGGCATGATTAAAATCCGAGTCATAAGGAATGAGTACCATAGCGCCATGTGCAAGAGCATGTGTCAATGTATCTGGGCACGTTTGCAAATCCACAAGAATGTCGGGTCGGTGATCGGGCAAATGTTCTGCTGCTAATGTACCCATAAAATCCACACTGTAAACCTCGCCGTGTTGAGTAAAACCCCTTACTCTAGCCTCAGCTAAAAGTTGACTCACTGACACTGGATTTGTATATTCTTGTGATGCCATAGCTAATGCAACTAATCCACATCTGCGAATTTTAATATATATTAATTTACTGCAATTGTAATTAGTGTTGCAGGATTTAACAGTGAGTAATATGATAAATATTTTAATTTGGCTCTTACTGCGGTCCGTCTTGGAGAATTGGTTCAACTTGAGAAAAATAAGTGACTTCTGCATCTTTTAATTCATTTCTCATGATTAATTTTTCAATTTCAGCTTCAGCTGATGTCAAAGTTATTTTTGCCCATGGTGGTAGATTTTCCGATTCACCGACCTCACTTTTCTCTGGTGTTTCAGCAGGTGGACTCGGCATTGGTGGGGGAGGTGCGGGCATTGTATGCATAAATCGATGATTCTGTGTGTATTATGTCTTGAGGTTTCTTCGAAATGCCAAAACACACGCGTTGTGAAAAATATATGTTTATATATATATATATATATATATATATATTTTGTTTAAAATAAATTATGAAAACCGTCTTGAAATATTTTTATTGTTGATTCCTTTTTCTTTCTTCTTTTTTATTAATGTTTGCACACACTCCAACACATTATTTTCAATCACTACTACTGTTTTAAGTTTATCATCATCATCAAGTCGTCGATATTTGCAACATTTTTTTACGAATAGCAGCATTGTTTTGTTACTCTGGAAAAGAAATTAATATGTAAGATAGTAATGGTAGAATAAGTAATAAGGATTGTCAATGGAACTTAAGCCAAAATCAATTTTACTTCGCAACAAGAAGACTTGAACAGTAATAAAAAAATATTGAATCTATGTCCACTGTAAATATTGGTATAGAAATTTCAATATTTTGGGTTTTATGTCATCATTTTTGTCTTCTCAAGTTTGTTTATCACTGAAATTTCATTTGGAGTGGAATACCAATAGAAGTTTAGGGCATCATTAAATATAAAATAATATATTAAGTTCAATAGTTTATGAAATAATTGTCAATTCTTAGCAATATGGGAATTAAATTTAGAGTAACACGTTTATATCACAGATGAATTGCTTGATAAAATTGATAGTCAATCAGATGCCTTGAACATCGACAAAATATGGATATCAAAGTGCGTTTGTTCAGACAGCTATTCTCCAAGATTCAAATATCATCAACAAATATATGCATCAAATTTGAAGCAGTGATTTCTGATCAAAGTGAGATTTTCTAATTAGATCAACAACCAATTAAAATTAAAAACAAGCAGCCACATAGATGAACAAATCTCGAGATTCGAGATATTTAAGCCATCACTCTTCAGGATTCAAATATCAAGAATAAATATACAAATTGAATTTAGGGAAGCACTTTCAGACAAGTGAAGTTGTCAGATAAAATTAATCGCCAAACAGAGACTCGAAAAACCGACAAATATAAATAAAAATAAATCTAGAAATTCGAGATATTCAGGCCACCTATTTCCAAAATTGGAGTATTAATCAAAAAAATATCACAGAAATTTGAGCCTCACCTTCTGATCAAACTAAAATTGTGTGTAGACACTGATAAATCTAAAATTGTTGATATTTTTCTATTTTTTTATATCCTTGAAAATATAACAATATAATATTGTAGCCATTATCACGTCATTGAAAAATTCGGAATTGAAAAAATATAATGTCCTGCCTTTATTTATAAATTAATATCTCCCAAGTATTCTAATTATTTGTTGCCAATCACCAAGTGTGATAAAGAAGAATTTAAAACTATATTCCATTTCATTTTTGAAAGAAAAAAAATTCTTCAAATATTATCTTAACGTCGTCACAACACCATTCAAGGAATTATTTCCCAATAATTATTTTTGCAGCGAGATCATCTCATGACCCTATCCATTAAAATTACATTTAAATATATCTCGGGAATCATCTATCTTCATTAATCTTGACAAAATTTTGAGTTCGATCATATCGCTGACGAAACATAAAACACAAGCAATTCAACATTACATAATTATACTCGAATAGAACATATATAGGTGACGGATCATTGACGTATGGAGAAAGAAAATATAATACGATGTATGATAAAAATTATTGTCATTGAAAGATTTACTTGAACTTTCGAGCTGATGATGTTCGATTGTGATGATAAATTCTCTCAGTAATCATTCTTTTTTCATAATACAGAATCAAATGATGTAACGTTAACGTTTTGATTTTAGAAATAAAAAAATTAAAATATCTGAGGAATTTTCCAAGTGCTTACTGGGGCACTTTTTTTTTTTTACTTAGTCGGTAGAGACGAATACATATATATTTGATCACTTTTCACATAGTACAGCGCCTTTAAAAAGTGTTCGAGAAATCTACAAATTTTTTTTTCTTTTTTTTTTTTGGGTGCGGCTTTTATGATGTTAATAATTATAAATTCATGAATATATCTGAATACCACAAGGTTCACAATATCTGTTCTATATTGTTGGTAATTGAATTTATTTTAATATTGGTATTTTCGTATTTCATATTGAGATAGTTATAATTTTTTTCAAACAGTACGACACCCGAATTGTGATACAATCACGATAAGACTGTTCTATCAAAAGTTTTCGTATGGATATGTACAATATAATTTTCTTTTTTTCTTGTTTATGATGGGAATTTCACTGGTAGTGCCATCTGAACGGTGTTACCGTCAAGTTTTTTGTATTCAATTATGTGTGGATAATGGAATTTTCTCTATTTTCCTGCTCATGCACCACTTTTTAAACATTTTTTATTTCAATTCATAACTTTTATAATTATATTTATTTCAAAAATTTATATATAAATAACTGTTAGTACGTATTGTTCTAATGTATTTGACGGTGATTTAGGTATCATAAGATCATATAATAACATAATTCAAATGTTTCTCGAGAATATATGTAATAATATATTTCATTTTTTTTTTTAATTATATCAGCGATTATATTCTCACAAGACGTCACCAGAACTTAGTTTTTGTTCAGCTCAGTTCTTTGCAATAAGTAACATTAAGTAATCACAACGGATATGATTAGATTCTTTTTCTTATCTGTATTATTGTACATTTGAATTTTTTTTTCTTCTCATTCAACCTTCCAATTTGCAATGCAAATTATGTGTAGAGAGTACATGAATCAATCTTCATACGATATCTATCATTCGATTAAAATTTATATTTTGTATATGTGAATCCATTTGTATTACTATGAATATGAAAAGTTGAGCTATAATTTTTTTTTCTCTTAAAAGTAAATATATTCTCTTTTTGTTTTCCTCCTATCATTACTTTATCAATTTGCTTCAAGTTTACCTAGAATAAAAAAATATCAGAAGTGTTCTTTTCTTTCTATCACTGTTCACACATGTACACCTTTTTTTTCCCATTCAGCTTCCTGATTTACAATGCGAACAGCTGTATAGTCAATTAATTTTATGTTTCACCCATTTTAAATCTGTCTATCATATATCTGGGCACCACGTACATCCAAATATGAATAAGATCATTATCAATTCTGGTGATCATTACAATTGATATAGAACCTGACAATTTGCAATGCGAAAAACTCGTAGAGGGACAATATGAATCAATTTGTATATAATATATCTGCTGTTGTATTGAAATTGAATGATTTGTTTACACACATTCATTTGATAAAAATGAAAAGATTAATTATCATTTAACTTTTTTTTTTTCTCAATACCAATGTCGTTGATTTTAATTAAGCGAAGCACTGCATAAAACCAACAACAATGACATACCAGAATATATCTTCATTATTTTGCATGTACAGACAACACCAAGGGTATTATGAGAAAACAAAAACATATTATAAAAAAACTTCACAACGAGACTTACTCTATTGAAGGTTAAATCACTCACACAAACGTGGAGCTAATTACTTAATAATTTTTCTTGAGATTCATTTTTTCTGAACATAGCTGATGCAGCACATAGTCAACATTGTTTGCACGTGTCCATTTTTTTTCTAATGAATTGCCATGTGACGCTGGTTCGTAGGTCAGTTGAGGAAAAAGAAAAATAACTCTGTAGTAGTTTGTCATTTACCAATTTTACTGTTCAATATTCACTCGATGACACTGCATCCAACAGAGCTATTTTCAAGATTTAGTGGTCCGCTACAGAACAATTAATTCAATATCAATGTCATAACAATTGTTTTTCTTCAATGAATTATTGCAATAAATGTTACTAATGGAATTTGTGAATATTAAAACTCCGATAAATATTGAATGAAATCCGTATGTTGCATAATAATTATTCGGGTCTTGCCCCCTGGTTTCCCGTTCAAATATCAGCAGTAGTAGTGCAACTGTGATTGTGCGAGCAATATGCGAAAACAATATTAGTCGTGAAGTTTACAATTTAATTATGCTTAGTGAGTTAGTTATTTTTTTTCGTAGAAAGTGATTGCGATTATTGAATAAATAAATATGGAAAATTCAACGGATAATTTAGATAAACGTGATGAAGTTTTGGCTTTGTGGGAAATTAGTGTATTAGTTGCAATATTCATTATTAATATAATCGGGAATTTTCTCTTACTTCTTGCTCTGTACCTACGTCGATACCATATCCATAGACGAAAATTAACACGTATGTATTTTTTTGTGATGCATCTCAGTATTGCTGATTCAATTACTGGAATTTTTAATGTTCTGCCCCAACTCGCTTGGGATATTACCTTCAGGTATGCACTTATGAAGAAATATACGAACTGAAAATATATGAAAAAGAAAGTTGAGTAAAAATAATTTATACATTTAGATTTCAGGGTGGTGCAATTTTATGTAAAGTTATTAAATTTATGCAACCTCTTGGGAATTATCTAAGCTCCTATATTTTAATTGCAACTGCTGTGGACAGGTATCATGCAATTTGTTATCCTCTAAGTTATTGTCGAACAACTTCGATGAGATCTAGATTGATGGTGTATGGTGCCTGGTGTTTTGCAATTGTACTTTGCATTCCACAGGTAAAATAATCTTCCGTGATATTACAAATTTTTTTTTCATAATTAAGAGTCAGTCATTGATAAAATTGAATGACAGCGATTTTATATATATATTTTTTTTTAATAACGGAAACGATATTTTTTAGATAAAAACATTAATTTGATTTCTCAACGGAAATTACCAGAACTGTTCCCAAAACGTTGTCATTTTTAATTTGTTCATTTCCTTCATTTTTCATCGCTTGTTTTCTTTTTCGTTGTCACAAACAAAGTCACTCTTTAAATAAATGAGACACTTTCATTATTTCTCGTGTTCCAGACAACTCAATGATACGAGTTATGATGACTACGATAAAGACAAATTGTTCTCTCACGTTTCACGATATATTTTGTATAATATTGATATTCGAATTTTTTTTTCATACAATTTTACGCCAAACATCTTTATGAAATAGTTTGTGAATATTATCAAAAGATACGTAGTTTATAAATTGCATTTTTCTTAAATGAAGAATCATACATAAATTTTTTATTACAACTTTTTTTTTTTTCATCAGGTGATTGTATTTTCGTATCAACAAATTGCTCCAAATGTGTCAGACTGTTGGGCATCATTCGTCGCTCCTTACGGTGAACGTGCTTATGTAACGTGGTAATGTTGATTTTTAGATTTGATAATTAATAATTAAAAGGAATATATAGTTTGCATGTGTTAACATTTTGTAATAAATTATTTCATACTGTACAGGTTCAGTTTCTCAGTATTTTTGTTACCATTCATCGCTCTTCTATATACTTATATCGGAATATGTTTAACGATTTGGCGAAATTCAGAGATAACACATTTCGGACAAAAAGATGGCACTAAAAGAATTAATTCTAGTGATAAAAATCGAGAACCATTAATATCACGTGCAAGAATTAACACAGTGAAACAAATGATTACTGTTGTTAGTTTATATGCAGCTACCAGTGGGCCTTTTATTGGGTGTGAACTTTGGGCTACGTGGGATCCAGATGCTTCAAAATCGAGTTTTTTCACTGGTAACTATGAATTAAATTGCATAAATATTTTTAAAATATCACATAAAATTTTTAAATATGATTGAATTAATATTATTTACATGTTATAGGACCAACTTTTACGATTCTTGCACTCTTGAGTAGTCTCACGAGTTGTGTAAATCCATGGATATATTTAGGATTTAATCGTGAACTTCGTTATGTCTTAAATATATATGCGAAGAGAATTATCTTACGCCGGGAGACGGTCACCAATTTTTCGTTTCCGAGATAATAAGAAAATTTTCCATTTTTCATCTCCATCACATTCAAATAATTTGCGGATAAATTTAAAAAATGTTATTACATATGGGCGCTTTGCATTGTTGCACTAATAGAATAATCTATTGTGAGTGTGATATATATTCTAATTACGGTGAGCTATATGAATGTCACAATGAATTTTCCTTATTAATATCACTAAAAAAAATCGTCTGAATTTTTATTATGGTCAATATTTGAGTGAATCACAAATAAAAATGTCGAATCGCCATTCGAAATCAAACCAACTTAGCAGGATGGTAGTGCAAGTGCAATTATTGTTTCAAGTATTCAATTCCAAAATTCATTTGCATCACAAAGTTGATATGGTCTTCTATTTTATATGAGAACGTAATGTCTATTTTTATATACAAAATAATTGGATGTACTGTTGCTATATCTTACGCACAATTTTTTACAACATATAAAAATATACAATTAACTTTCATGTTTTTTTACATATTGAATGTTGTTTTTTCGTGTTACTTAAATGTATGTATAACGTAAAACAAAGACGCGAAAAAAGATAATATATGTATATATGAATAAATATTCACCACGCATTCTCAACACGTGGCATGTGATACAATTCATCGTCATTAGTATTTCTATTCATCCAAAGAGTGGGGGAGTCATCATTATTCTTTTTGTCATATTGTATTCCAACATTTATCCCGATCTCGTTGTCGAGTTTCTTACATATACATACATTATGCTAATGTTGTTGACACAAGGGATGACGCGACACAGCACGTCCCTTTTTTTTTTCTTCAATGCATCAAGACTTTCTTTTTCATTCTTGAAAATTATATTCGTTACAGTTGTAGAGCATTTATAATATTGTTCCAATAATTAACGTTGTTAAATTATATATGCAACATGAATAAAGCATTCGTCGGCATGTCTATAATAATTCGAGGGTAACAGACAAGCAGATTATAATAGGCCTCTCCGCTTTCCTCTTCACTATCTTCATAATCATTGTGGTGCGTCGATCAACGATCCAAATACAATCGATAAATGACGACAAAATAGTGATGATGCGGGTGAGAACCGCTGGTGGAACACCTGAATACTTAATAAACGGATAAAATTAACATTAATAACGACTGTCCGCCTCCGATCCACATCTTATCCGAAGACAAACTGCGGCCCCGAATAGTACCATATGACACATCGTATGAGTCGCTTCGGGGGACGAAAAGACAGAAATATATAACTCACGAGATCGTCAGTTACTTTTTAAAATTATCGAATAAACCCTGAACATTTAATATACAATGATAAAAGGAACAAAGTAAAATTGACAAAGCGTTATATATTATTTGAATTAGAAATGCAAGAAAATGAGGATTGTGACCGCGACTTTCCCGACACGAAGGTAAGAAATATTGTTTCAGTATTGAACTATTTTTTTCTACAATATGTAATTGAATTTCACAGTCGGAGAATGAAAGTAATGGTGAGGATTATACGAAACCAAGTTCACCAGTTCTATTAGATCTTGATATGGCGAAAAAATCGCAGCAATCGATTACACCAGAGCCAACAAGCTCAAGATATTTGGAAAAATCGTTACATATTAAGGATGTGTCTCATATAAATGCTGCCGAGGAAGCTGCTATCATGCGACGGCAATCGTTACGAAAACGGTGGCAAGAGGGTGGTTCATTTTCAAGACCAATTGGTTCAGACAGTGTACTGATAATGCGAGTACCAGAACCTGAGACTGTTTGTTCACATTCACATTTCGAAATGTTGCATCAAACTAATATCAAATCTATGCAGCGTGATTCATCACAATCAGAAAAAGGTAACGAGAAGATGAAATATTTATTAATGATCTTGTTTCAGTTTTTTTTTTCCAATGTGCGCATCAATACAACGGATTGTTTATCAGTTTGGTTTTCACATTCCCATCGAGTCGGTCACGATGTTGTTCACATCTTTGTGCTCTAACTTTCTGTTCCATGTTACGTAGTTTGTAGTCTTGCGACGAATTTTTCCTATCGTTTGACGACAGATAATATTGATGTATGTCTGAGTTTTCTGGTCTTCTTATTACTTGCGCTTTCGGATCAATTCTCATTACTCTCCGTTTTTTCGATTGTTTTTCGTGATTACTCTCTCGTTTGTTCAAAAATGTACCGAAGAAATTGATTATAATTTTCCACCAAGATCTCGGTTTTTCTTCATTAATATGTCGACTATGATCTTCGCAGAAATATGTTTCTTTGTGGATACGAATAAATTTTTCTTTTTTCACTGCACGGATCATATCGTGTTTCCGTACCGGCACATCTTCAAATTTTGCCACTGTAATGGCCGCAGTTTTCGGAGGAGTAATCACGTCCAATTCCGTTATAACTGCAGTAATTGATGGTGTTTCAACCAGAGTTTCTATCTCCGGAGACGTTTCGATAGCAATTTCTCGATGGTTTTCATTCCCGCATTCAATCGAATGATTACTTCGTCTTTGATCTCGGCATGATATCATAGTGATTTCCGTGGATGGTTGATCGCGACACAAACTATTTGATTGATACTTCATCCATTTGGGGTTTTTGACTACACCATCTATAGATATTTTGTCTGACATTATCGGCAGAATCCGCAACTTTGTCATTTTTTTGCGTATATGCGGCAACGGTTGACGAAAATATTGCGCGTCATTTAATCTCGTACCTTTACGACTTCGCTCCATTTTCATTACTCCACAATTTTTTTCGTACAAACATTTTTCAATTCCAAAAAAAAAAAACTTAATAAAGTATCGAAACTAGAAATTTATAATGAAGAAAAATTGTCAAAGTTAACTCAACATAACCATTTTATTGAATAGCATGTCATTTGTCTGTCGCTGCATTCACAATTATTCAATTATGAAATTAACAATTAAAAATGAAAGTTAAATATGAAAATGTAATATTTATTCATTTTTTTGGTTTCTCATTTTCAGATTATAAAAAATCAGCGTGCGATCGTGAAAGAACAAGAATGCGTGATATGAATCGTGCATTTGAATTATTGAGATCGAAATTGCCAGTTTGCAAACCGCCTGGGAAGAAACTGTCGAAAATTGAATCACTCAGACACGCAATTACTTACATAAGGCATCTACAGAGTTTGTTAGAGCCACAATATCCCTATGTGCCCACAGCTCCGGCTGTTACAAGTTACTATCCCGCTCCATCAACAACGAGCACATACAATACGCAACATTCGCCTCGTTGGGATCCTCTCTCTTATTATCGATATGATTATCATGCGCCTTTTCTTTCTCCACCGCCACCACCACTGCCGCCACCACCACCACCACGGAGACACTCACCTGAGACAGATGATCCTCAATTCCGCTACAATCAACATTAAATTATAGTAATCTGTTTATACTGCCAAAAAAAAAAACAATTCCACACGCTTATAATAATTACTACTTTTGTTAAATCCAAATTTAGTATGAAAAATAATATAATATATTTATTAAAAATGTTTTGGTCTAGTTGATATTTTTTTTTCGCTCCCCAGTACTTCTTTCAATTCATTTGTTATATAACAATATTGTATTTAGTTTGTTCCGCCGAGTTTGGCAGTGTAATAGAGGGATAAATATGTAATGGTAAATCCCAAATCATTGTTTCTACATCTAGAGTTGAAGGTGCTTGCCAATCCATTGTATTATTTTCAGGCACATCCACGAGTTTCGTTGTAGTCACAAATTCAAAGTGTAATCGCCACTTCAGTGCAACTAGATCCGTTGTGAAATCAGGCGTGACATGAAGTGGAATAGGCAATACAAGTTGTGAATATTTGAGTCCAACACACACTTCATGATGTTTGTTGTAACTAATACGAGTAGGATTTCCCCTGCCGCGTTTGTATGTTTCGGAAACGTGCTCTTCAGATTGTAATGCGACTGACAC
This sequence comes from Zele albiditarsus, assembly GCA_958496275.1. Lineage (NCBI taxonomy): Eukaryota > Metazoa > Arthropoda > Insecta > Hymenoptera > Braconidae > Zele > Zele albiditarsus. The sequence continues at coordinate 6,359,338 of OY292409.1, read as the reverse complement.
TTGTACACATGATACTGTGGCATTCGAAAAATCGAATGTCCCAACAATATCCTCACCGAGTTTATACGCGTTTTTGAATAGACAAAATCTTACAACCCGTCCACGCCCGTTGGTTATATTGTAAAAATTTGGACTCCTTCGTGCTGTTAAATTCTGCAAAGTCTGTATAGATATGTCTAGTGGTTTTTCACGTTCTTGAGTCTCCATGAATGGATTATTTGGACTCAAATCTACGCTGTCGTTACATATTGCCACTTCTGGTAGTTCTGAAAAAAAAAAAAAATGCATCATTCATTTCAATACAATGCAATTGATTTGAGACTAAAATTCCCAGAAATGTATCAATAGATGTATTACCGCTCAGAGACAGCACTCTGAATGGGATCCGTAGCATTTTTGTCGGCGAATTAACTCGTTGAGTTCCAACAGTAATTTTATACGAATATTTAACGGCAAAGCCACGATATGAAGGTGGTGCATCACTTGGAATTGTTTCTCTGAAGATATCTATGAATAAATTGATTAATAATACAAAAATGAATCAATGAGCATTTGAATCTACATCTCAATTATATATGGTAATAAATGGATAACATTTACATGTCTTGCTTTCACCAGGAGACAATCTCAAATCGCAGAATAAAATTTTCGGTTTTGTATTCACCACTGCATAGCCATTATCCTGTTGGCCAGGAGCAAATGTAGTCTCTGCATTAATTGCTACTGATTGGGCACTTGAATTTATTTTATCAACTGACATAACTTTTCCATTAGTGGAACATTGGCAATGAACTTGTGCACTTGCCCAGGCCAGCCCCTCAAAGACATCACTGAAAAACATACAATATATCAACGAATGAATGCATTGTTAAAGTGTTGACGGATTTCGGGAGAAATATCAAATGAAGTTCGAAGGAACTATCAAGAATGAAAAACAAACGTTATTAACTTATACATAATAGCCTTCAAAATTTGAGGTGTTTTTTGTACAAATGTCGAAAGACAGTGATCGAATCAAAAAATTAATATATTTAAGTACGTACCATTGACTAAACAATAATAAAAATAAAATTGATAAAATGACGATTCCTGAGTTACCATAGAATGAAAAATATGAGATGAATGCACTTGAATCTACCTGTGACTTTGTGATTTTTGGTGAATGGGATTCGGTGGATTATTGAACGTAACATAACACTCAATAACCTCTCCAGAAAAATAAACCGATCCTTTCACAAGTTTTCCAATTATTTCGATCATAATTTTCCGTTTTCACTGAACACAATAAAGAGCGTAAATTCGTAAACTTGGTCTGCTTGATATTATTTATTTCTGTTGACAAACAGCACTAATGAAGTTATGTATATTTTTTTTTATCCTCTTTCTATTTTACTCTACGTCAACAGCTGGCCACATGACACATCAACAGAGAGGAGCCACAGTCGCACTAGCAATCATTTGAAAAGGTGAATACAATCGACACACAGTGATGCACATGCTACCCAAAAAATTGTGCAAACTATTTGTCATGAACAATTCCATTGTTTAAATTAACATTTTGGCTAAATACTAAGAGATGTAAAAACATTTTAGCAACATGAAATAGTCGCTTTCTCCATACTTGTACTCATGTTCTCAAAATTCTTCTCAATATTTCAATTGGTTTTTTTTTATCTACTTCTACTTTATTTTATCTCGGGTATTTTAATAGCGATAATTATACAATTATATTTTGATTTTGGCTGATTTAAACAATCAAAATCCGCAGACATACATCATATGTCATCATTTTGTATAACATATTGAATATCATCAAATGATTCAGAACATCGATGTCTCCGGTAACAATCAAGTTAATCTGATAAAAAGTGGGGAAGTTGTGGAATATAAATCGTAAATTCGTGTGTTATAAAATACTGTCAATGCATTCGATCATTCTGAGTTAACCGATCACTATTGAACATTTAAGATCAATATATTAAAAAAATTATATTCTTTCTTCAAACTATTAAAATTCTACGTTCAACTCATTCAATATTGTTACGGTGTCCAAGGCGGAGAGAGAAAGGAATAAATAGAAATTGAAATCATATCCAGGCAAATCCAATTGTGTTACAAAGTAATTAGTGTTTTATATTTATATACCCTATCTAAATCATTGTGGTCATTTCTAACACATATCTAAGTGTGTTTATACTTTGTATGAAACATATAATATATTCTGAAGTGTGTTAAAAGTGTCTACAGTGCTTGAAATAAGGAATAACACACTTGAATTGACAGTGTACACTGAAAAAATATAATTAATTCAAAATGTCGCACATAATTAGCACAACCCGAAGTGTTTCAAGGACAGAGAACATGTGGTCAAAATTACATCCACCTGAAGGTGCAATTTCATTTTTTCTGATATCAGTCAAATAATTTTACATAATTATTTGGCTTATTTTATTGTAATAGGAAAAAATATTTGTCGATAAAAATAACGGTACTAACAGATAATTCTATTTTTCTTTCTATTCCACTTTGTTTCATCTTCATTATTTCTTCCAGCAAAAATTGGATGTCGACACATTCAAGTTTTTTTATTACATCTCAGTTACTTTTGCGCTTATGGGATAAAGGTTCTTCTCTCGATTACTTTGGTTGCAATGACAAAATCCGATTCAGCTAATCCAGATATCAAACATTTTAATTGGAGTGATAGCATACAAAATTCGATATTGAGTTCATTTTTTTGGGGCTTTACTGCAACACAAATGCCTGGTGCAGTAATAGCACAACGTTTTGGTGCACAAAAATTTATTTGTTTCGCTATTGGTATTTGTGGCGTTGTCACAGTATTAACTCCTGTCGCAGCACTGTATGGCGGATGGCAAGGACTTATTGTTATGAGAATATTAGCGGGTACAGTTGAAGGTGTCACTCCACCATGTGTGTACGTTCTTCTATCTAAATGGGTGCCTGTTGTTGAACGTGCAAGAGCAGGTAAAAATAAATTGAATTGTTCAAACAATATTACTACAAAAAAAATCGCAAATAACAATAAATAATAAATTGAATTAAAATAACAATTTTAATCAGGCAGTTGTATACATGCGGGTGGTGCACTTGGAAATGTCATTGCATTATTGAGTTGTGGTGCTATTTCTAAATCTATATTGGGATGGCCAAGTTGTTTTTACATTTGGGGTGGTATGGCAATCCTCTGGGCTCTTTTATATTATTCCATTGGTAAACAATCGCCGTCAGCACATCCGAGTATATCAATCAATGAGAAAGAGTACATTGAAAGTAGCCTTGGTGATACGGTTTCCGTTAAGGTCAGTCTTAATTAGAATAAAATTGATAACGGAAAAAAAAAAGTAATTATTTCTAATCGTAAATTCTATCAAATTATTCAACAATAATATTTATTTGTTTTATTTCCATTTAATCTTTCGAGTATATATTTTTTTAGGTATTGAGGACACCTTGGATAGCAATTCTGACCTCGCCTCCATTCTGGGGACTTTTAATTGCACAATGCGCTGATTCTTGGGGTTATTGGATGCTTTTTACCAAAGTACCAACGTACATGGCACATGTACTTGGATACAATATATTTGAGGTAATTATTGCCACTGACACAATTGACATGTATCAAATATATCACAACTAAAGATTAATATAACGATCACAAATGATAATGAGAAATTACACGTTTCGTAAGCCAGTAAATATACTCTTGAGATCAATGTCATTATATAATGAGATAATCATTCATACATATACATAATCAATAAAATATATCTGCTCATTGGTGCATCAAATATAGAAAATACTGAATTATCAAATGTTAATATATAATCTTCATGAATATAAACAATTGCAGTATGAACAATTTTGTATAAATTGTCTTTAATTTTTCTACGAAATAAATTAGACGAAAATTGTGCAGGCCACCAATTTGACATTTTTAATGTTACAATTATTCATGTTAATTAATATTATATATAAAACATTGGAGAATTTTGGGTATTGCCAATTGACGTATTAACTTTCTAAATGGTTAGTGAGCTCATTAAATAATGAAATAAAAATTATATTATTCCACAGAATGGGATAGTGTCAGCGGTACCATATTTGGTAGCATTTCTACTCAGCTTTCTTAGCAGTTTTATATATGATAAACTGGTGCAGAGTGGTTGTGTGTCACTGGAAGTCATGAGAAAAACAGCAAATACTGTTGGGCAATTTGGACCAGCATGTGCTTTAATTGCTTTTGGTTTTATCAACATTGAACATCGTACTTTTGCTGTTGGTATTTTGATTGTATCTATGGGATGTAATGCCAGTGTTTTTAGTGGTTATTTGATAAATCACGTGGATCTGAGTCCGAATTATGCTGGTACACTTATGGGGATTATTAATACTGTGGCGAATATTTTTGGCATTTTGGCACCATTAATTTGTGGAGTAATTGTTACAGACGTTGTATGTGTTTGAATTATAATTTTGTTCTAACTAATTGAATGATAAAGTTAATGTTTAATTATGTTTTTGTCTTTCAGACGGATATACATCAATGGCGAAAAGTGTTTCTCTTATCTGCAGGAGTTTACATTTTTGGTAATATAGCATTTTTATTACTCGGTGATGCAGAAGTTCAACCGTGGAATGAAACAGCACCTCATTCAAAAGTTGATAATAAAACTTCAATAATCCCGAAGATTACAATTGCACCTGAAAAAACTCATGATAATAATAATATCGATGTAAATATTCGTTGAGTATCAACAGTAATAATATCTAACATTTAGTTATAGAAAAGCCATTTAGTATTTAATTGATATAATTGTATGTGTAGAGCATACACTGATATCAGTATATTCTGGTTGGAAGTAAAAAGACTTTACTATATAAATGTTTTCCGAAAACATTAAATTTTAAATCTTAAGCAGTGAACTCTATTAATAAAAATGACATTAACTGGCTAAGTGCGGTTCATCAGTTTGGTAATATCTATAATAGTAATTAAACGACACTGATATATGATAAATAACTTCTTCCAGCCGATAATTTTCTGTATAAATAGGCATCCGCAAATGCTGGGGAATCAGTATAATCTAGTAACAAGTACTATTACACTGAGCGAGTTGTTTGAAGATACTCACTTTACGGCCAAAAAAGAACGCTATGAAGATTAACGCGATATTTGAATATATTTCGCTTGCTGCTGTTCTTCTTTTCATATCTTTCGTCACAATAATTGATGTAAGAACGCAAATACATTGAATAATTATTATATTTTTAAATTATTGATAAAAATATTGCAATAACTGTATTAATATAATGGATATATCTGTTGAAAATGCCATAACCGAATACATGGAATTATTATCATAATATATTATTTTTTTCCAGAGTCAATGTATTGATAATATAATATTGTTATTGTTTTGATATATAGGCGAAACCTATGTGGAATGAATGTGATACTAATAGCGATTGTTATTCTCACTTAACATGTTCCGACCATAGCTGCATTGATCCGTGTGACAATTTAAGTCAAGGTAGTAGGGCTATATGTACAGTCAATAATCACATGACTGATTGGATATGTAATGCTGGATTCGAACATCCAAAAAGCAGTTCTTATGAAATATGTTTACCGATGGAATGGTCGTGTTATGTTGACAAAGAAGACCCAGATGATTTGATTAAATGTCTCCACAATCCGCATTGGTACTGTGTTAAAAATGCTGGGACTATGACTTGTAGAACAAGTGAAATAATCAACGAAGAATTCAACAAACAATCCAACGAAGAATTCAACAAACAATCCAACGAAGAATACAACAAACAATCCAACGAAGAATTCGACGATGAATCCGACGAAGAATCTGACTATGAACGAGAGTAAAACATGTATTTGACTACTTCTAAAAATATGTAAGAAATAATGAAAAGTCTATCATTGGAATAGACTGTTGAAAAAAAATATAAATGTAAAGTATCAAATGGATGTGTTTGTCAATTATTTTTGTGGAACAAATATGCCTCTATTTTTAGTTATATCTTTCATAACTCAATAACTCATGATTGGTTGTATCGATAAGATACGGTTAACGATGTAGTTGATTTTTCATCGAAATTTAACGAAATTGAAGCCTTGGATCCAAGTCTTGGATTCAATTCCGGAAGAGCCATACATGAATATGATGCGACAACCGGCTGCATTAAAATTTGTTTCTACTACCAAATCATTCGATATAATCAAATTATTGAGATATAAAATGAAAATCACTTATAAGATATAATTTCAGAACTCCTAAACAACTATATAGATCGCTTTCAATATCACATGTAACAAGCGAGAAAAAGCAGAAACAAAAATACAGTATTATAGAATAATTGATAGCCACATTAGATTTTCACATACATATTTATTTCATATAATATTTCTCAACAAAAAATTTCCTATCAATATCTAGCGGATTATTATCCTCAGTATATTTCGATTTCAATTGAACTGAAACATATACTGTACTACTTATAGTAATGCCATGTAGATAGTGATAAAAATATGTTATTGAAATAGATTATTCGAAATAAATATGAACAAAAAAATTATACAAATACCATTGTCGATTTAGATCCTTTTTGAACAGACATGATCATAGATAATTATATATAAGTATTTTTTTATCGGACATACTATCAGAACTCACCATACTTCAATTGATGTGTTAAATGTTAAAATAAAATATCAGTTTTTCTATTTGTTCACACTTTTCGATTCTGAAATTCCGTAGCTTTTTATGATAACTGATAATAAGTAATCAGAGATTAGCGACAACAATACATGATACTTCCATGTTCATTATCAATATCATTCTAGAGAGCACGTTGAGACGCCCAAGGCATTTTTGAAAAAACTTGTCAATTGCTCTTTGATGAAAAATAAGAGTTTCAATGTTGGTTGGACAATGCCGTTAACCAATCAGAATTGAAAGGAAGCGTGAACATTCACATGTCACATGAACATTCTGAAGAAGATATACATGGTCACATAATGATTACGTTCGTTTATTTTATTTATAGCTAATCAATACATGAACAAAATTACGGTTGACCCACCAGGTTTCTGTATAAAAAGACATCGACAGAATGTAATGAATCATTACATATTACGTAGTAACTAAAATAATACTTGAACAATTTTCACTTCGACATTTGACCTGGCAAAAATAACATACACCATGGAAATCATCCGAATATTCATATTCATTTCAATTGCTGTTGTCTTCTTGTCATCTATATCAATTACACATGTAAGAACCAGGATAAATAATTATTAATTCATGTTTGGAATAGATTTTTTGTATGGAGGCAATTATATCAATGTTAAATTGGAAAATGACATGTAAAGATACTCTTAAAGTTGATTGATCAAGAACAGAATCATCAACTTACTCCATATATTTGCAAGATTTATTTACTATGATTTTTCATTTTCATATGTATATGTTTTCAATTTATTGAAATCGTTTATTTTCCAATGTATAGGCTGCACCTTCGTTAAAAGGATGCACAGATCATGATGAATGTCCATCTTCAAGTGCATGTCTATTCCACGCCTGCCGCAATATTTGCCACTATTACTCAGCTAGACCAGGCCACTCATGTACAGTAGAGAATCACACAGCTACATTCAAATGTCTTCCAGGACGTGAGCATCCCAGAGGTGGTGATGATACTGTATGTTTACCGATATCATGGTCATGTTATAGTGATGGAGGAAGTGCAGAAACCGGTTTTATATGTACTACCATTCCGTAGTAAATATATAAAAAATAACTTTGGTTCTATTATTCGTAAAGTGAGTGAAACAATTGGTGATAATTCGTACTGGAAGATACATAATTGGGGTAATGATGTACTTGAAAATAATATAAAACATGTTATATATAATTTATTGGAAGAGATTATATGAAGCGAATATAGGAATGTGAATATCAAAAAATTGAAACGCAGGTTTCTTTATGATATTGTTACTAAAGTTCTGATATTTATTTTTACTGCGAACCCAAGTGTTTTATTTTGTGATCATTCCTCGAACAGTTTGAACGCATTATATGTTAATCGCTTTTGCTTACTGGAGAAATAAAAATTTCTGGGTATGTTTAAAAAAGTTCTATATAACGAGTACAATGGTAGAGATAAGTGATAAAACGTTACAAAAACACTTGTATTCACAGTGTTATCTTTGATAGAATACTTGTTCAAATATAATAATCCTGTTTGTAGTAAAATTCCCAAACATTACTTTTTTTATTTCAATTTTTCTTCTGTGACATATGGTAGGAATTAATGTGAAACGGGGCGCTAAGAATTCGTCGTATTATGGAGTAAACTTCTACGAAATTTGATTATTAAATAATGGAAATTATGGAAGTTATAAAGCTTCTGAATGTGGTGGTTTCCTAAAATATTAAACGATATTATTGAATTTGGAATCGACTTAAATAGCAGTAAGGCATTTAAACTTTTGGGAGAGAATGAAAAACAACGCTCAACAATAGCGACTGTGATTATTCGAATACTCCAACAAGAATCGTTTTATGTCCTAGAAAAAACACGGTTTTTCATATAACTCTAACAGAGTTTAACATTTGATTAGACCAGTTCAGATTATATAAGCTATTTAAATCCACTACTACGTACTTTGGAAATATGCAAAAAAATTCCTTTTTCAACTCCATAGTCGAATATATTTTTAAATTTGCCGCGAAGGGTGAAAGGTATGAAATATAGCATATACCATACTACGACACCCGGAAGTGTTTGCGGCTATTACATCATTCTATTGTACCATATATACGAATGCACTATACATAATTATTTATATCTACCATGTTTACTCATGCATACCATAACATATGATGCTGTTTTGTGGAGATATATCAATGAAAAATGTCAATATTAACAGAAGAAAGAAAAGCCAAAAGGCTGAAAGAATATATAGAAGTTAACAATGACGACACACGAAAATCGGCACAAATTGATGTATTAAATGATGATTGTTTGATACAAATATTTTCATATCTATCACTTTATGATCGATCACGCATCGAAAGAGGTTATAAATTCATCATTTCAATTTATTTTTCATTATTGAATTTCATAATAGTTTAGTTATTATTTAATTTATTTAGTTTAATTGGTTATGTTCATTCAAAGTAATATTTATTTTCAGTGTGTAAAAGGTGGCAGTCTCTTAATTCGAAAGCTTGGAACAATTTTAAACATCTTCAGTTGGGTTTAAATATAATTTCATTGGAGAATTCAATGCGTATTTATGAACAAAGTATAAATGACAGTAGTATTGAAAAAATTTTATCACGATGTGGTAGATTTCTTACCACTATGACGATTCATTCATTTGAATTAGCTTGTATGTATATTTTACCAAGTATAGCACAACATTGTAGTAACTTGACTTGTTTGGATTTATCTCTGGACACATATACAGACGAAGATTTAGCAAGCGTATTTTCTAATGCCAAAAAATTGGAATATTTGAAATTGAGCGAACTTGATGGAACATTTACAGGAGATTGTTTGGCGTATTTATCAATTAATACAATACAAGAAATCTATTTGGTTGCAATTGGTATAGCTGGATTGCGTCGTATTGGCGCAAAGGTAAGTCGATTTTATTTCTCAATACACAAATTATATCCACCCGAGATCCAAAACTGACAAAACAGAGGACATGGGAAATTTTTGGTTCTTATGATTTATTGTAACCCGAGATACATAATTTAAGAACTATCTTATTCTTCAGTTGATAAATCATGTGACTGATTTGCCTTTTCCTTTCAGAGTATTAAGAAAATGTACAGATTACATAAATTGGAATTGCAAGACTTTAAATTGGACGCAGATGCGCTGAAATATATCGCCGAAAATCGCACAATCAATGACTTATCCCTTCTACATTGTAATTTGAATGGTGGTGATCATATTGTCAATATGCGTGGATTAAAAAATTTAGATCTCTATAATACCACAATGAAAATCAGCAATCGATCACTGCATTATTTAAAGAAAAATTTCCCTACTATTCAATATCTGGATTTACATCGTGAGTAATTATCGAGATCAACAAAAATTTTATTCCAATGAAGACAGAATGAAAAATGATATATGAATATATGTCTTAAACCCCTTGTTTAATTTCTCACAAGCTTCTAATTCTTTTATTTCATTGCAGAAAATTTATATCAGGTTACATCGCATTGATGATAAATCTCGGAAGCAATGTGAAGTTACTTGGCTCTCAGGGATATAAAATAATACTGCCATATTAGAATAATTCAATCGATTTCACTTGTGCTGCGAGTTCACTTCAGATCAGAGGATTAATAGTTCCAATATTAATTAATGCGTGAATGAAAGACATTATCTTCATTTCTCATCATGGAATATACAGTTCACAGAACATTTATGATATATGTCGATATTAATGAATTCATTGAGTATTATTTGCCATAAACTTTAGTATCACACCAAGACTGATTCCAGAGTAGTCATTGTTATAGATATCGAGTATACATATTTTAAACGAATATTTTTATATTGTATCACCGTATACTGTTATTGACCGCAGTCCAACTTTTGATATTCAATTTCTTCGACCAAATTTTATGTATAAAACAATTTTTGTATGTATGTACGTATATTTTGGTCCATAGAATAGAACACAACGTTAATCGCTGCGGTAAATTAGATCATTGATTTTTTCAATTATAATAAATACACATTTGTGCTCATGTTGAATATATTCGATATTGCAAAATTTATTTAACCTTATCTGAGTTTTGTATGTTTTTTGGTTTTCGGCATGTTTCTAAATTTACAGTTTCGGATTTCTAGCATTTTATTATTGGATGCAGTGAATGAGAATGCTCAATATTGGTTTTCATCGACATAATCAAATCATGAACAACAGTATTAGCTGTGGTGCATTAAAATAATTTTAATTATTTACAGTAAAAATTTCTGATAATAGTCTCATTTATAAAAATTACAATATATTAGACGAGTACTCTGATGACTTGAATAATTTGAATCATAAAATATTATATAAATTTCTATGATTTCGTGTGATTCTTTGGAACGAATTATTGCCTTTACGATGAAAATAAATCTTCTTCAGGATCTTCGTCGGTAATATTCAAAACTTTCTTTTCATCTACTTGACTTTCTTCAAACTTCAATTCAAAGCTATCGTCGCTTTCGTGAGTATTCTCAATTGTAGGAGCAGTATCAGTATATATTGAAGAACCAACTGCAGCAGATGTTTCACATGCGTTTGCATTGCAGTCGATTTTTGCTCGTTTCAACGGTTGGGATTCGACATCAGTTGACTCCAAATCACTTTCATCAGTAGATTTTTCGAAGACTGGATTTTTTGTATGATTATACAGTTGATCACGAAGCTCCCGAATCTTTTTTTTTTTAGAATTCAATAGTATCAAGAATCTCTTATAGAGTTCTTCCTCCAATGAATTTTTCACTTTTGTCATCCGCTCCATAATGGTTTCCATTCTCCCAATTTTCTTCTGCAACTTTTTATTCTCTTTCTCCAAAAATCCGTTCCGCTCTTGGTTAATGGAATTTGTATTAAAGATGTTGATGAAAACATTAGAAATATCGATGATTTGAGTCAGAGGTTCACAAATAATTTTTCCTCTATTCCAAACCTTTTTCTTCCATAAAAATACATTGTCTCTCAATAGAAATTGTATGTCTGGATTCCCACCAGATAGTTCCTGCTTCATATCAGTAAGATATTCCTCTTTGGATCTATTAAAATTTTCCGCTGCTTTGACTAGTTCCGCTGTGGCCACCTGAGAGAATAAAATATATACCTTGGAATTCGATTTAATGTTTTTTTTTTATTGTCAAATAAAAACAACTAAATCTTCATTTTTTTTGCCTTTCAGCTTACCTGGCCTTTGAGCGGTAATTCCCCATGTCTCATAATCAAAACTTCAACCTGGTTCTCATGCCATTCGACGCACAGCGTCATAGCTTGTTTATCGGTTTCATTTCTGACGTTACACGTTGTAATTTTGCACATGCTGAATTTTTCAGTTGAAATTGATTTCGTAATTATTAATTTTACCACAACATCAACACATAATTCACGTGGAATGTCCTTCTATTCTATCGATGATAAAAATGCAGCGCGCACAAAATATATGTACGACTCTGCTATTCAAATTATCAAGTACATTCGATCATATATTATATTGTGAAGAGACGACATGATGGAAGAAGTAGATAAAACATTCATATCTATATTCCAAAGACTAAATGCATTCCTCGAACACGAGTTCCCAGATAAGTTAAAATCAGGTTTCTAAAAATTCGAATATCCGGCTATATAATGGAGCATCAAGAAGTGTGAAACATTATAAATCAAAATTTAATGAAATCTGAATAAAACCCGGAAGTAATATTGTGAATAAAATTCTTAGATTTTTCAGAAATTACGTATACAAAACGAATTGTAAGTGTGGATAGATTACTAAATTTTATTAATAAAATTCAGAGTATGTGATATAAAGTCTTTATATGAACTTATAACGTACTGATCACTTCCTTGCAGTCATTGCAGTTCTTTGAACTGAATGCCTAAGCTATATCTTTGGAGTAATATATTGCAAACCGTCATGTTCAGACTTGTTTGAACTTGTCGAAAACACCCCAGCAGTTCATTTTGGATTCATTCACTATGGCTGAGACGGTGATATAGAGACCTTATCGCCAGCTGACTATCCCCACCTTTTTGTCGACGTGTTTTTTCCCCTCTCACACTATTCTATTGTACATAACTAACCAGCCAAATGTGCCACCGGTGAACTCTGCCGTTACCATGACAACAACTCCTGTGCTGTCAAAACATACCACGTGCTTGGGTTATTGGAGCTTTGATATTTTTCTGAGCTAGATACATGTGATAATACAATGACGAATTTTATTCAAAGAGTTCATATCAGGGATGGCGAATACACAAAAATCATTTATACTATGGTATTTATATTACACTCGTGCATTCGGTTTTATTCCGATTCATTAATTGATAAATGGTCATTTTTTTCTATTGATTAGATTAAAGAACAACGTTATACAGATAGTATACAGTTACTAACAGAACTGCTGGTTGCCTACCCTGAGGTATGAATTTTTATTTCTTCAGCATTATTATTTCAATGAATAGTGGAGATTTCAATCGGAGCTCAACAAGTCGAGATTCTACTGATTGCTTTGTATATTATTGGAGCTCCGCATCAAAAACTGATAATTTTAAGAATAATTAAAAATTGTTACAGTTGAGACAGTGTTTATCACTGTTGGCACATTGTTATTTTTACACTCAAGACTTTGTGGCTGCTGCCGAATGTTATGAAAAATTGGTTCAGTTGTGTCCGGAAGAGAGTCTTTATAAACTTTGCTATGCACAATCATTGCACCAAGCATGTATGTATCAAGAAGCATGGAATGTGTCTTCAAGTATTGCAAATCATCCCGACCTTGAATTGAAAGTAAAAAAACTCCAAGCAGCGATTAAATTTGGATTGGAAGATATTGTAGCTGTGAAAAGTTTGATAGATCAATGTGCATCTGATGATATTGATACCGATGTAAACTTGGGATGTCTATTGTATAAAGAAGAGGAGTATGAAAAGGCGTTGAAAAAATTTTCAGGCGCTCTACAAATTGCTGGATTTAAACCGCATTTATCGTATAATGTCGCTTTGTGTTATTACAAAGTCAAAGAATACGCAGCATCTTTGAAACATATTGGTATGGACATTCTATGAAATAAGGAATATATCGACAATGCTTATAAATTATTCATTAATTTTTGATTATGTATACAATTAATCAACTCTTTTTTCAGCCGACATTATTGAGCAAGGAATTAGAGAACATCCAGAGCTAAGTGTTGGAATGACAACTGAAGGTATCGAAGTTCGAAGCGTTGGAAATACATTAACATTGCATGAGACCGCGTTAACTGAAGCGTTCAATCTTAAAGCTGCGATTGAATATCAATTACAAAATTGTAAGATATTTGATGAATACGAAAATATCTTATTGTTGTATGGGTGGAATTGATTTAAGGTAATTAATCTGATTGCAGTTGATGCGGCAAGGGAAGCACTGACAGATATGCCACCACGTTCAGAAGAAGAATTAGATGCAGTTACCCTCCATAATCAAGCTCTTATCAATATGGATGATAAACCGAGTGAAGGATTTGAAAAACTACAATTTCTATTGCAACAAAATCCATTTCCACCTGAGACATTTGCCAATTTACTTTTGCTCTATTGTAAATTTCAATATTACGATTTGGCTGCAGACGTTCTAGCTGAAAATGTTCACTTGACATATAAATACTTAACACCGGTAAGTAAAAGGAAAATAATTGACAGTCAAAATATTGAATTATAATTAATTACGCCATCATTCATATACAGCCTCATAGAATTTTTCGGGATGAAAAATATTGAGTGATGAAAATATTCATAAATATGCATAATTAAATTTTTAGAACTGGTTCAATCAGAATGCTTGGATTTGGAGTGTTTACACTTCTTCGAATGCTTTTCTCTTGTCACACTGTCGCTCGATTCGTCACTCGTACTCTCGCTATGCTTCCTTTTCTTTCGTTTTGCTTCTTTCGAGTTTTTCTTTTTCTTCTTCTTTTTCTTACGTTCATCCTCACTTGAACTACCGTCTGAGCTGCTTTCAGATCTGCGTTTCGATTTCTTTGATTTCTTTCGTTTTTTCAATTTCTTCGATAGACTTTTCTTTTCATCTTTCTCAGGTTTGGCTTCAGATTCCGGTGGTGGCAGCCCCGATGGTGGTGATGCCGTCACCAAATCATCCTCATTTTCGGGTAACAACTCATACCTTTTTCCACCAAGTGTGGCGAAACAATCTTTCGCGAAATGACCTTTCGTTCCACATTTTGTACAAGTTGTATTCAAAACTGCTTGGAGTTCAATGATTTTTCTTTGTGTTGTGCCAAATGTCTTTCGTTTTTGCTCATCTCGTTGCATTTCAACTCCATTTGGATCCAAATCTGTACCATTACCCTGGTTTACAACTTTCATTGATAATCCAATTTTCCCATCGTCGCCTACAGAAATGATTTTACACCAGACACGTTCGCCACGTTGCAAAACATCAGCCACATCGTCAATTCTTGATGTACTTACCTAGATCGAGAAAAAAAAAATCGCCAACTTAGTGAAATTTCAATTCATTACATATTGTACGGGAGTCTTGTTGTAAATTGGGATACCTTTTATTTTATTTTTGATCATTTTCATATATAATTTGATAAAAATACCTGGGACTTGTGTATTAGTCCTTGTTGTCTACACCCTGGGATTTTAACAAACGCCCCGTAATTTTGTATCGCCGCAACTTCACCAAGAAATATCTGATTCAATTCGCAGCTCGTCATCTTCGTTACATATCATCGATAACCTCAAATATGCATGAATTTATTATTTACGTACATTTATTTATTAAGATGGAGGAATCAATGTAATTTATGAGAAAAACATGGTAGATATATGTGTAACCAATATAGGTTATGTTTGAACAAAAAACGGGTGCACCCAACGGTGTAAATACAGCCCTGTATTACAGGGCCGCACAACAGAAGAATATTTTGGCGGGCAGTTCAATGTATAATTATAATTTTTTGTTTTCTATAGTATCTCTATGATTTCCTGGATGCTTTGATAACTCAACAAACAGCACCTGAAGAAGCATATAGGAAGCTCGACGACCTTGCAAATAAGCTCTGTGAAACTTTGAGAAAAGCAACGAAACAAGTACAAGAAGCCAGGCTCAATCACGATGAAAATTCTGTAAAAAGGGCTGTAAGCGATTATGATGAGGCCTTGAAACGTTATGTACCTGTATTGATGGCACAAGCAAAAATATATTGGGATCTTGGCAATTATGTTCAAGTTGAAAAATTATTTCGCATGAGCTCAGATTTCTGCAATGACCATGATGTTTGGCGACTCAATGTGGCTCACACATTATTCATGCAGAAAATCAAATTCACTGAAGCAACAAGCTTTTACGAATTGATCGTGAACAAAAAATTTGACAATGTATGACCAAAAAAATACAATACAAATTTTAATTCATTAATATCGAACACATAAATACTTATCATTCATTATTTTTTATACAGATTTTGGATGTCAGTGCCATAGTTCTTGCAAATCTATGTGTAAGTTATATAATGACTAATCAAAATGCAGCAGCCGAAGAATTGATGAAAAAAATCGAAAAAGAAGAGGAAACAGTTGCAATTGAGGAGCAAGACAAAAAATTGTTTCATCTGTGTATTGTCAATATGGTAATTGGCACATTGTATTGCTCTAAAGGAAATTATGAATTTGGAATATCAAGAGTAATGAAGAGTCTGGAGCCATATAACAAAAAATTGGGTACAGATACCTGGTTTTATGCTAAAAGATGTTTTTTATCACTTCTTGAACAATTAGCCAAGCAGCTGGTAGTTCTCAAAGACACAACGTTTCAAGAATACATACAATTTTTTGATCAATGTGAAATTTATGGGCGAGATGTACCAACAATTATTGAACAGCAGTTTGATATCAATGAACTCCCATTGATGCCACACGGAAAACAGACAGTAACTTATGAAGCACGATACTTGAAAGCATTGTTCTTGAAAATACAAATATCGTAAAATAATTCTCACCAAAAAGTTTGATTATTCAATAATCTAATAATTATTTTTATTCATAAGTAATTATTAGTTATACATATATACATGTAAATATTACAAAAGTGGTAATTTCTTAATATATAGTCTGTGCCACATAAGTGCAGTCAATATTGACAATGTATACCATGTAACAATATAAGTTAAATGCTCATCTCGAAGAGATATTCGCGTTTGGCCGGCAATTGGTCCACCAGGTACTCCACAACTGTCAACTAAATCGAGAAATACCGGGTCAGTACCAGCTAAGAATGCCATAGTTCCAATATCACGATAAATGAATACACCAGCTGATGGAGTATTCTTTGGCGACAAAGGTGGACGTGTTTCCTGCAATCTTACAATGCCAGTAATTTCAACAGTTCCTGGTACATGTCCTAATTTCTCTTTAGGTAATCTACTAATTTTCGACGGTATCCAACCGCGATTAACCAAAATTATTGTATCTCGATCCGCCAATTTGAATGGAGTAATTACATTGCATCCCGTATTATTCCGATTGCTGAAAATACCACCACCTATCTCTGATGCTCCAGCACCATTTTTAATGAGGCTTTTCGGTAGAATTGCGAACTCTCTATCGTATAAAAATTCACCACGAACTTGGACTGGATAATATTCCATTTGTTCTAATTGTTCTAAATTTTCAGGGAAAGGCTGTGGGGCCATTGATGTTTTTTTCTTCATTTCATCAATCAATCCCTGTTTCCATTTACGTCGTTCAATTTGCCATGTTCCAAGAATGAATGTTATAATAGGAATGCCAAGTAACATATATCCAATTGTATCTATCGGTTGATTCATTTTCTCATAATATGTTCCATGATATGACTTATGGTTAGCCGTTAGACCCGGTGAGCTTCCAAACGTTGAATTTGGACGTTGGTGATTCACATTTCTAATGCAGAATATGCTCGCTCGACGTCTCAAAATTCGGGAACTGATTGTTATTATACTCATTTTTGTCAATAATGTTGAATGACACTGAGCGCTATAACCTCAAAATAGTTTATCAAAGTAACGAGCCCGGGGTGGAGAGGATAGCATGAAAGTTCAAGAAAATAAGCGAACGCCCGTCGGACCACCTCGCGCATTCCAGTCTGACCCAACTGATTGAGATGCGCGTGAAATTTAAAATGAGCATGCACATATTTCTCGCTTGGAACATACGAAATGAAATACCGGAATTTGGGCATCAAAACCATTTAAATCAGTGAAATAAATTTGATTTTATCGTTATAATGTTTACATTACGATTAATTTCGAGTATTGGGCACGTTTCGCAAATATTTCAATAGGAAACGAAGGGAATATAGGCAATACTGTTGCTGCAGGGCTCCCAACCAATGAGTGCAATCTCATCGTGCAGTGTTACCACACAATAAACAGAATAGAGTTTATATCGAGCAACTGATATTGTTGTATGGTTCTAAACACACGTGGTATCTCGATCTTTGGTCATCGAAATTATTTATTCAGTAGACTACACTTAATTAATTAATTTATACATTTGATTATTTTCCGCAATTTGTAAGTATTTGATCATGAAATTATTACAGTAAAATGTTAGATAGACTTTCCTAACCTCTATTAACATTTTTGTCTCTATGAACAAACACACAATTGTTGCATGAATTATATGTAATGATTTATTTTTTATGTATCAACTTTTGTCTAGAATACGAATATTGATTCCAAGTTGACGAAAAATGAATGAAGACTACGATAAAATGTTGTATGTTCGTTTACCGCATACCATTAAAAATATGGATGAAATACGGGATTTGTTTGCTGGTGATGTTAAAATAAATTTACCACGCCAATCATCCAGACATTGTCATGTAACATTCTCAACTGTTGAAGAAAAGATGAAAAATTTGAAAGAAGTGAGAAAGAAAATGATTGATAATAAACGTATCATTGCCTGTCCACCGAAAATAAAATTAGAGAAAAGTCCCAAGAAAGTAGAGAAGAAAACTGTTGTTCCTGATCCAAAACCGGAACGGAAAATTACTCAAATGTGAGTATAAGAGATTTATTAATTTCATTGTAATTCATTATTATGATAACGTTTCTGAAAGATTAACTTTTCTGCTCTTACATTTCAGTCTATATGTCACGAATATAAACCAAAAAACTAAAATGAAAGAAATTAAGAAGGCATTCGGTGATTGTAAATCAGCTACATTCTTAGATAACACCGGAAAATCAGTGAAGTAAGTTAAACTCAATATCGTCATGTGCATTATTTTCAGACAATATTTTTTCATTCCATATGCATAATTGTTTATGTTTGCAGACAAGCAATTGTGAGGATGGCTGATCCTAAACTAGCGGCTGAATTTTTGAAGAAAGAACGGCCATGGCCTGTCATTGATGGAAATCAATTGATAATAAAATCTGATACTAGAAAACAAAAGAAGAAGAAACCTGGATTAAAAATATGGGACGGTGAGGTGGAAATTACGAATGATGCAAAACATGAAAGTGATGATGCGAAAAGTGATGAGAAGAAGAGTGAGAAAAAGAAAAAAAAGAAAGTAAAGAGTAACGGGAAAAAGAAAAATGTTAATGTCGAATCAGTGTCCACCTCCACTTCATCAGCTGATGAAGATGAGGAGGAATAATTTGATTGGATATATGTGCATGTAGAGAAATCAATAACTGAAATATTATTAGAATATCGTTCTTCAGCGTTGAACATGCAAATAATATTGTGTACATAGTTTTCTAATAAATTCATTTATTTTAAATTTGAATAATTATGTTTCTTTATCTTTTCTTGCAACATAATTTGGATTACAAAGTTTGATAAAGTTTGATAGAGAGGATGAATGGAAAGACACCGGCAACGCAATTTGTCCCAGAGCGAATTCATGATTAGTTCTAAATTCAACTTGAGAAAATATTAATAAATACGCAGCTATCTTTCAGGCTAAATCAGGGTCGATTCCAGATTTTGTGGTGCGAATAATATATGTTGTGTAGTATTGTTAGCAACAAATTGCTGTGATAATACTTCAGTCTATGTTCATTATGCATGAATTATCACTAGAATACCACTTGCAAATGTTATGCGGGGTCCCAACTCATTCTTCGAGTGAATATAATTATATCAAAACAAATAAATCACATCGAGGACCAGACTGTAAAATTCCTCTCATTCATCAAATGTGCGAAACAGAAATACCAAATAGGAATTATACGAAAAAGTTTCGCAATAAATAATTAAATGCTAATATAAGCAAGATTCTGTTATGCAAGATGATTCTTACTGTATTGAAAGAAATCAAACTTCGATCTATTGTGTACTGGATGGGAAAAATTGCGTGATTATTATATACACAAGTAATATGAGGAATAGATTCATCTTTCGTCCGGGTACAAGGTACAGTATTTATAATTATTATGATCAATGAGTGCGACTCTTATAATTTTTTTAGTGTACTGGAGAGTGAAACTTCATATCGAATATTGAATGTGTTCGTGTTTGCTACATTGGCATAAAATCATAGGTCAAGGGGAAACATACTCTCCATGGACTCTGGGTGATAAAATGAAATTCCGAATAACAGGTATCTAGATCCACTATAGAGTAACAATTATAGAAAGTTTGAATCCCCAATTCAAATAATATGATACTTGCGAATCGCAAAAATATTACAAATTTCGATATATCGTGAGTTTTTAATTTTTTTAATTTCGGAATTAAAATTATCTCTGGAAATATCAAAATTAGTAAATCGAATAAAAATGTTTAATCTGTAAAGAAAAACGCGATGTGCATGCAAGGATTTACCATACTAGCGTATACACCCAACAATCAACACATCCATTCTTGAATGTATGTTCAATAGTTCTGTAAAAAATTGTCGGTAATGTAGACAGTAAGATAGTTATTACCGATCGAACGTTGGCGTTCATGTGTCCGTGACAAAACAAAAAAATCAAACTGCATCCCTAAGAGCATTTAATGGCGAGTGGAAAAGAGAAGAGGAAGAGAAACAAGGGAGACAAGAGCTATTTTCCAATCTGTCCACCGGAATGTCATGGCAGCTTGCTGTGCATATTATAACTACATCATTTATTTTCTTTTCCGTCAAATAATGTGTAATGTTTCTACGCGTGGCATTAATATTCACTTCAAATACACACAAATTGATCGAAATTAATATTGAAAATGTTTTTATCTGTGTGTAAATTGCCGGTGCGACGTTCAAAGTTCGCATTCGTTAGGACTAACCTAAAATTGCCACGTCCCACTCCGTTCAAAGTTAAGAAATCAGCGTTAATGAGTAAATAAAGCAGTGATACGCTGCTGCTCTGTGTTCATTCGCGTCGTGGGTGGGTGGTAAGTGAGAGATAAAGATGATCACTCTGTACACAATATTGTGGATTATCCCGTGTACAAAATTGCAGCAATGCTGTATAGCGACATTGAATGCATATTCGTTGGCAAAATTATTATTCTATTGAAAGTGAATCATTGAAGTTTTGTTTTTTCTTTTTGTTTTTTTATTATTTTTCTATTATTTTTGCTATTTCTTTTTTTATTTCTAAATGAATCTTGCTGTAACAAAGCAATATATTCAAATTAATGTATGTGGAAGTAAGTTAATATGAAGAGTTGAGATATCTTCATACATAATTGTCTCACTCAACAATATAAATATTATATTCAAATCTGAGGAAAGAAAAAAAATTAATATTTGCTTGAGCAATTATTTATATTTATATATACGTAATCGTCATAATACGTAATTGTGATGATGGAATAATAAAATATTAGTATCACGAGAATGCAGATCTATGCATTAATTTAAGTGAACACATTCAATATTAAGAGGAACGAACGGAGCATATGTGCTCTGGCTTTGATGTTTGCACTGAATTTCCAAAGGTAATCACGATAATAATTTATAATAAATGTGCATTTACTGATGGTAATTGAGAAAATTGGATGTTCGTAACAGTTAATTAATTGTGATATGAGTAATAATTTTCAAAGACATTCACAATTCAGATTCTCAGTTGCAATTTAATTGATATAATGGCATGTGTTTAAAGAAAAAAGTCAGTAAGAAAAAATTACTATGTTATATACCCAATTACTTTAGTGTCGTCACTAAGAAACAATCACGTCTCTGTTTGAACGAACCACTTGAATTTTTTTATATTTTTTGTTCCAGCAATATCCTGCAATGGAGTCAATTTTCATCTAATGTAATTCAATTGCCATATATATATATGTACACATACAAGAGTACTACATTTGCAATTACTCAATATAACAATTGCAATGCGTTTTCGGTTTAGCAAAACGTTTTTTTTATTCAAGAGACAATATTTTTAAATATAAAAATTGTAATCGCGGGTGTAAATTGACGAGAAAAAAAAGGAGGAAAAAAAAAAAGAAAAAAAACGGGGGTGTGTTGAAGATGCAAGCCAAAAAACGTTATCTACTGTTATTTGTGACGTGTGCATTTCTTGGCTATTGCTATTTTGGTGGATATAGATTAAAAATGAAAAAATGGCGGGAAATTAAACCGCCACCATGGGAAAATTTACCATCGTATTTAACAATATATGAAGAATATTACGATAAAGATTTAAGAACTTCTAATGGCAACCCACCAGTAGCTAATCCAACACATGAATGTCGAATGGAAACATGTTTCGACTTTACTAAATGCAAACAAGGTTTTACAGTCTATGTATATCCCGTTGAGGACACTATAAGTCCGTTGTACCAAAAAATATTGAATGTTATCACAGAGTCACGTTATTATACTTCGGATCCTGCACGCGCATGTATATTTGTCCTAGCACTGGATACATTGGATCGTGATCCATTGTCTACGGAATTTGTTTCCAATTTACCGTTAAAATTAATGCGTTTACCATACTGGAATGGTGGTAGAAATCATCTCATTTTCAATTTGTATTCGGGTACATGGCCTGATTATAAAGAGGATGCGTTAGCATTCAATATTGGTTACGCAATGTTGGCAAAAGCAAGTATGTCAATAAGTGTATTACGACCAAATTTTGATGTTTCGATACCATTGTTTGGTAAACAACATCCGGAACGAGGTGGTGAATCTGGTCAGGCTACAGAAAATAATTTTCCTAGCAATAAAAAATACGTAGCGGCATTTAAAGGCAAAAGATACGTGCATGGCATTGGTTCAGAAACAAGAAATGCTCTTTATCATTTACACAATGGCAAGGATCTTGTTTTTGTCACAACATGTCGACATGGTAAATCATGGAGAGAATTGCAGGATGAACATTGTCAACAGGATAATCAGGAATATGACACGTATGTTGCATAAGAAACAATAATTTTTATCTTCATCAGATTTTTTGTCTTGTAAGAATTGCGCAATCCAATTGTCTCATGTTTTTTTTTTTCCACTTTCAGGTATGATTATGAAGTTTTGCTGTTGAATTCGACATTTTGTTTGGTGCCACGAGGACGAAGGCTGGGCAGCTTTCGTTTTTTAGAGGCGCTCAGAGCCGGATGCATTCCAGTTATTTTGAGCAATGGGTGGGCACTTCCGTTCCATGATCGTATTGACTGGAATCAAGCGGTTATATATGCAGATGAGAGGCTATTACTTCAAGTATAATATTATGATAATTTAATTTACTTTACGTAAGAGCATCAGTACCATTCGAATTATAATATAAAAACATCCATTCCTACTTTCAGATTCCCGATATTGTGAGATCAGTACCGAATACTCAAATCCTGAAATTAAGGCAGCAAACGCAATTTTTGTGGGAACGATATTTTTCCTCTATTGAAAAAATAATTTTTACAGTATTTGAAGTAAGGAGAAAGTCTATCATTCATAATCTAAATGCATACGTCTTATCTATTTTATTCGCAATCATATATTTGTGTTTTCATCGTAGAATGTTCGTGAACGTTTGCCGTGGGAAGGTACACGTGAAAAATTAGTTTGGAATACGTATCCGGGAGCATTAGCCATATTGCCACAATTTGCTGACAGTCAACAGGAGCTGCCATTCTCAAACAATGATCCGGGCAATGTGTTTACTGCCATTATATACTCACAATTGGGATCCACCGCTGTTCTTTATCGTTTATTACGGAGCGTTGCAAAGAGTAAATACTTAGATAAGGTATATACGCGTATGATACTTCTGGGAATTCCGCCAATCGATAATTTCATAGCGGTTCAATTGACCTTTAATAACCTATTGATTCTCACAACTATACCCGATATGAATTGATTTTACGCTTACCAATACTTTTTTATTCATATTGCAGATAATTCTTATATGGAATTCGGATATTCCTGTACCGAGGAGGCCGCGTTGGCAAGGCATCAAAGCAACAATTAACGTTATTGATGCCAGTGGAATTTCACAACGTTTTTATCCTTATCCTCAAATCAAGACTAGTGCCATATTGTCATTGGATGAAGACGCTACACTCAATACAGATGAGATTGACTTTGCCTTTGTTGTTTGGCAATCGTTTCCCGATCGTATTGTTGGCTATCCAGCGCGATCCCACTACTGGGACGATTCAAAGGTAATTTTTATTCCCAATATATATATATACGTATATTCAATTTCCTGTTTTTTATTTATGTGAAATGATGGAAATTTTTTTTTTGTCGACAGCGTTCGTGGGGCTATACAAGTAAATGGACAAATGACTACAGTATTGTTCTGACGGGTGCGGCATTCTATCACCGCTACTACAACACTTTATATACGGAGTTATTGAGCTCAACGCTTCACAAGACTGTGGAGCAGTCACAAAATTGTGAAGATATACTCATGAATTTCTTGGTTAGCCATGTTACCAGACGACCGCCTATCAAGGTTACACAGCGTAAACTATACAAAGATACAACGGCCGCTGGAATAAGGTATATAACATGAAGCACTCGATGCTTTATTGTGTCTCTGGACATGCGTTTTCCTTTCCGTTTTTACGCCATCGTTGTAGTAAATGTATATGTATACATGTGTAATGTGATTGGTGTTATCCTTTACCGTGGGTTTGGCCTTGATGTTTATTTTAATTCTATATTTATTCAGACCTTTTTTTCTCTCCTTATTTTTAGATCCTCGTGGAACGACC
The DNA here is from genome assembly GCA_958496275.1 of Zele albiditarsus. Lineage (NCBI taxonomy): Eukaryota > Metazoa > Arthropoda > Insecta > Hymenoptera > Braconidae > Zele > Zele albiditarsus. The sequence goes on along the minus strand of OY292409.1, from coordinate 6,334,367 downwards.
CGGATCACTTTATCCAACGCCAAACATGTATGAACACATTTGTAGCTGTATTTGGTTATATGCCATTGCTACGCTCCAATATGAGACTGGATCCCGTACTGTTTAAAGACCCGGTCAGCAATTTACGTAAAAAATACCGTCAAATTGAGCTAGTTAGTAACTAGAATTTGTATAAATATATGAAAGCGGAAGAACGAAAGTTGAGAAAAAGAACGGAGGGGAAAGAAAAAAAAATAGATAAGTAAGGGAAGGAAAAGAGGCTCGGGTATGCAATCGATTGCGCAGCTGATTTAATTGTTGATTAGCTTCGATGCCTCGGAGTGAATGGACGAGATGGGTGGTACATTTGAGTGCATAAGAATGCATGTATTTTTTTAAAATCGCGAACAAATTTCTGTATTTTCTTTCTTTTTCTTTTTGTTATTTATAATTTAGTGAACTACAAAAACAAAACGAGCAATTTATCAATTCATTTATGAATCATTCCGCATCTCTTCGTTAAATGTAACTTTCATCATTACCATTAATTGAAACGACGAGAAAAACGGGTCCCGCGCGATATTTTACCAGGGTAATCGTCGTTAACGTCTGTACATAAATAAACAAAAATCGTTTCATAGCCATTAATAATAAAACAAACAAAAAATTATTATTTAACAGATATACGAGAGGATTGCTGCTTTCCTGACATGTCCAGATGTTCCAACTGTTTCACACTCCTCCTGTTTCCTGCATAACAATTCCTTTCACGATCCATTTAATCTACTTTGGGTAAGTTGTCCTCACAGAACATTCCATATCTTTAATGATAAGTATTTATAGATGAATTAGATGACAATCTTAGCTGAGGTTGTTATCGATGTTTTTCGCTATGAGTTAGTATACAAAAATTTTCGAGTCAATTAGGGGAGTTATCGACTCCCATGCAATATAGGCTTTGAACATAATCGATTAATTCCAATAATATTAATCCTGCTCTTCACCTTACTGATTCTTTTCTTTTATGATCAACTTCTTCTACAACAGTGCACTATTCATAAATTGGAGTCATATTCGATGTCGCCAACGAGGGGAGGTGTATTTGCATAAATTTTCTTTCTTAGTTAAATATTAATTTGACAATGTTAATATCAAATACTAGAACCGTCAAAATCTAAATGTCTGTGTGCCCTTTCAACACAGATATGGTAACCATTTATTTTTGCATTTATAATATATCCGATTAAGCTCAGAGATACATGCGGTCTTATTACCGCGATTTTTTCTTCGTACAAAGTGATTTTTGAAGTATCCCAACTGAAGCCTCACTTTGAAGGATTGAATAAACAATTATTAATTAAGTACCAATCATCGCATCATGCTTCATAGGATTGACAACAGAATAAACTGGAATTTAGCAGTGATTGTATATACGATTATACACACACATATACTTTATGCAAAACACGTTATTTTTCGAAGGCCTTTATCGTCAGTCCTGCGCCAAGTCTATTGCAAAAGCTCACAATTCTGCATAGATTCAATCGTCAAATCGAAAAAGTGCATAATCGCATTCGAATTGGCACTCTCTATCCAATTCGAAGGCCATCGATTCATATAACAATTTCTTGACAGCAAACAATAAACAATACAGATATATATTCATATATAAATCAATCTGGTTTAATACGGTACGTTTTGCGCGTGGAAAAACGGAAGTACTAAAAATCACGTAATAGGGCGCATGCCAGTGAATGGCTCATAGTCTCCCTCTTACTCGCTCTATCTCTGTACTCTTGGGGTCTGTTTAGTCCCACGGTGGGCGGACTGCGAGAACCCGCAGGAGGACACGATGGCTTGCGAAAGCAGTAAGAGTATACGCTCTGATCTTATACTCTGCTGTTTCATACCCAGACAACTCACCGCTCCCATGTAAGATAAAAACGAATGCTGAGATTGTGGAGAGTATCCTGACAGAGAAATATAAATTTTTAAATATAAGCGAAAATGTATATCGCTTATGTATTCTGTTGTCTTTTGAGGATATATACAGACTTTAAGAAGGGTTTTTATCTTTTTCAAATTGAAATATGAAATTAAAAAAATATGTTTCGCAATAATGAATATTTCAATTATGTATATAAAGCAAATGTTGAAAATTAATATGTATATTTCGTGGTCACTTCTTGACATTTGGATTATTTATTGCGTACTGATGATTCAGATGGATATTCCCAACCACTTACAAAGATAGAAGCTTGAGGAAAAAGAAATTTTCTAGTCATTACCTTTAAATGTACCAGAATTAACAAACTATTTCTGCAATCGAATGAATGAAACGTTTCAAACACAATTCAAGTGTAAATTCTGCGATTATGTTCAAGTTTAAGATATGCTTAAACCATGTCTTGCTCGAAAATAATTATGGCTTCAAAAAATATCAGACTTACTTTTATTTGGATATAATAATTCACGGTCGTTATATGACCTCGCTGCGTCATCCTAAACGTGAAATAATATCGAGTCACATTGAATAATACTGCAGCGATTAGTGGCAATTACGCCATGTAAGTCTATAAAGTAATAATACATATATCCATGTATATATATATTTTCATTGAATTGTGTGCAATTGGTCAAGCTCTATACAAGATATAATGAGGACATTCAGTGTATATATATATTTGGTATGATCAATTGCGACGTTTATATGACGTGGCATCTATAGCACACATTGTTCACACAATGATTGAACACATTTTTTCATTTATTTACTTTTTTTTTCCTATAAATCTTGAGTAGAATTTTAATTGAGTGTATCCAGGGTTGTTGCTGTTGTGTTGCTATTACAGCAATATTTTAATTAACAAGAGGGATTCGCGAACCGAATAGAAAGCGGTAATTAGTGTGTCGAGTACATACACAATAAAAATAATACACACCATGTTATAAATATATTGGAAGTATATATGCTCGTATGTGTACACGTCATGGACGAGAGGATTGAAATGAATTCGATGGTGTTATTTATTTTTTTTTTACATTATCAAAACAATTGATGTGATATCAGAAATGAAAATTAATATTTTTTTTTCTTCACAACTGTACTGTCAATATCGATCAATCAATTCCCTTCACTATTTGGTTCTATTTTTTTTTTCTTTTGCCTAACGTGATGAAGGAAATAAAAATATATTTGATAAAAAAAAAATAAATTAATATTATAGATTATCGATATGTAACAATCAACAGTTCGTTCCTTTTTCGATTAATTTCTCTCTTGAGACTTGAGAATCCGCTCACTCTGATACAATATACATGTATATATACATATAAAGTCAGTGTGCAATCGTCAAGGTAAAAAGAAAGGTTAATATCTTAGGTAACATGTATGCGCCCGGTTATTATATACCACTCATTGCCCACTCAGTGATATACACACAGGACATGAATAGATAGAAATGATATGATCCTTTTAAATATAAAATGCCTATGGGAGAGTTGAGACTTGGCGTTTATTATATGTATGTGTTTGAATCGCATAAAGTAAAACAAGTAAAAGAGAATTCATAAAAAAAGTTGGTATCTATAGACAAAAAAAAAAGTGTAATTGGGCGTGTAAGAAATAATCTTTGGTTGCGGTATTTAAATAAATATACGTCCGGTTTGGGTTGCAAACAATTTCAATGACGAGTTGTGTATTTGTTTTTGCACATGATCATAACCCAGAGTATCATGTATTTAAAACACCGTAGAAAATAATAAAACGAATTGATTATGTTCGTCGATGTGCTGGTGATGTAACTTTGGTATTTAATATATTTATATGTTCACAGGGGTTGAATATCAAGGATAAAATATTATGGCGCGTGCGAGTTCTTTAATCTTGTAGGGAGATATACATGTATAACTACATATATGTATGCACTTGTACATCATGATTTAAAGAGAACTCGCGAAAGCATTCGCATATACTGGACATTTATGCATATCACGAACGACTTTAACCGAGAAGTATATTATATACTTACAAGAATGTCTTGCGAGGTGGTTTTAATATATTAAACGTGAACCGCGACATTATAAATAACGTGGACGATGGAGAGAAGACATATAGATGTTGAGACAACATTAAACTCTCTCTCTCTCCTTTCTTCATGTTAGAATTTCTTTTTCCAATTTTTTTCATACAACTCTTTTTGTTTCTTCACGTTTTATTTATTTTACTTCTTTCCTTTCAATGAATTGATTTGTATTGAATACATGATTATATGACAATTACAAAAGAAATATCTAATCGTATTCATTGAAAAGAAAGTGATAGATGAAGAAATTAATGGAAAAATTCAAAGGGCAAAATTAATTTTTAATAATACTATTTGATATACTATTTCAATTAATTATTTAATTTTTCTTCCAAGACGTCTAACGATTTCTATCACGCATTACGAATATTATGCAAGTATTATTTGTATGTATGTATACAATAGGGTATGGAGTGTAAATAAATTCGCGTGCGTGATCGTTCTGATGAATTCCTTTAATATAGGTTGATTGAAACAGTGCGCTATAGCAATAAATTAACTGGACGAAAGATGGCACGAAGCGTGACGAATGTGCTGGCATGCTTTTTTCTCTTTCTCTCACCAAGTTTTACCTTTCGATTTCAAGGGACATACACAGACACACGTATTTATTAATTTGTACGTTTAATGATATATCCCACCGCGTCTCATCTATATTATTATTTTATATTATTTCGTCAGCTTGTGGTAAACAATTAATTCAATTAATTATCGATATTTATCAAACATTATTTTTTTAATTCAACACTCACACTCATCACGTTGAGAATTATATATCATTACAAATTATTAATTCATTATAAAGCGTGATAAATAAAAAAAAAACCTAATTAGGAATCATTAGCAAGATATCGGCGACACAAAATATATGCTGCGCAATAGAAACAAAAATTGAACAAACACGTTAATATTCGAGGGATAAAAATCAAATCTATTGCATAAATTCAAATATATCCAGGCGAGCGAATGAAAAGGAATCAATGAAATCAGATAATAAATGAGTCTGTATGTCAACAGAGTTAGAAAAATAATAAGAATTGTGTTACAGCCACTTTAGAAAATTTTTGAGAGGGTTATAGCTTTTTTTGCCTTGCACTATTATATCGTCTAAATTAATTTCATTTTTAAATCCAATACATTCACTCTTTGAATTCCAACATATATATCATATACGTATCATTACAAATCATTAATTCATTATACACTTCAACCTGTTGACGAATTGTAAAAATTTTTCAAATCTTCAACAGGATATATATTAGGTAAGAAAAAAAATGTAAAAAAAAAGGTTGATTGTCATTCTCACATATACTAAATTGAGACAATTAATCATTTCATATACACTCTATTTGAAATAACTCTTGAAAGCTGATTTAGAAATATTTTCGAAGGCGTATTCGTTTACATATATTTCAGAATGAAAAAAATATGAACAAACATGCCAATCATCAGGTGATAAAAATCGAATTCATTGAATTAATTGAAACACATTTAGGCCAATGATTAAAAGAAAAAAAAAAAATTAAATAATAAATAAGTCGTTACGCAGCTGGACACGCGTGTGGATTTCAAGATCGTTTTGAAGGAAAGTGTGGACGCAATGACGCGACGACGGTGGGATTTTACCCCCCCATATGATAGAGCGTACTGGTGGGTTTTATAATGAATGGTGGTGGAAACTTTATGCATCTGAGTAGCATCACAGTCTGCTTATCCCCCATACGCGCGCTCAACACTCCCTTCTTTGTTACTTGGGTTGCGATAGAAAGGTAAACTACAACTAAAGAGAGGACAGGAGGTATTGAGCACGCCTCGAACTTATCCAGTCACCTTTCTCTCTTCGTGACCGAAGCATATGTTTTGCGACCGTCAATGGCACTATCGTGGCTCTGAACGGCTCCACGGTAAGCCAAGCAGCTGCAAACAAATAAATAAATAGAACAATAAATAAATAACGAGACATTACCAGAAGAAGCAGTAGCGACAGCAACAGTAGCACTGGCAATTGCTGAGTATAGCCAGAGGGACAGAGTGAGATCGAAAACTTTTTCTTTCCCTTGGCACGCGAGCGTTTAATTTAATTCCAATTTCGCCGGTCGAGATATTATTCAACGCGTGATGATAAGGAAACAACGAATTCAATACTCAATTGGATAAAGTGTTTTTATTATTATTTTTTTTTTGGTGGAAGGACGAATGAAAAAAAAATTTGACAACACAATTGATCGAAAAAAAATAAAAAATCTTTATTATTTTTATTTCGTAATTAGGTATTTGAATTTTTTTCACGGAATAAATTCTGCCCTCTGTCACGTATGTATAAAAGACGCTACGCGCGTTTGGAGTTTCACTTTTAATTTCACGTGAAATTTTATGCTCATCGCGAGTGCTGCATTTATCAACGGGGAAAGGACTATTTGCAAAGTAGGTTTATCATCTTTTTTTTTTCTTTTTTTTTATTCTTTTTTTATCTCTACTTATTATTAATTTGCAACGAAGCAAAAAGGGGAATATAGCAAGTTATTGTCATAAATATAGTTGTTAAGGAGTCGAAGAAGATTGTCAAGATGCAGCTACTGGTGTACAGTCTGATGATGCTGATGCTGGCGATGACGTTCGTCTCCAGAGTGGGTGAGTGGTGAAAACATTTATATATCCTTGACATTATTTTTTCTTGCAATCGTATATATATATAAACACCTGATATTCACAACTAAACAAATTTTTTAAACATCTCAAATATTGTCGATAGCATATTTATTTTTGGTTGAATGTCGATGGGATTAAGCAAGTTGAGTAAAAGTAATATTTTTATTTCTCAATTTTTTCCAAATCCAATTTATTTGACATCATTTGATAGTCTTTTAGTGTTTATGTGATCACGCGTTAAGATTAATTACAGACTCGTTCTCTTGCAGTTGATGTATTCAACGACATAATTCTAATTCGAAATTCTCGCGAATTTATCGTTTGCCAGTAGTTCTCTTTCGCATTGAATATAAATGTATATTAATATATATGTATATTTATATTTATATTTATATTTGTATGTACATATGTGTATAAAATAAATTGCACAGCTGGCGAAAATGTCATTTTACGTAATCGTAAAACATACCATTGGATAACACGTATCAGCAAAGTAAATTTAGTTAATTATCAACCGGTTCTGGAGGGTAAAATGCCCGAGGGTGACCCTTAAGGCAGTATATTTTTTTTCCCCCCTTTTTTTTTTCTTCTTTTCAGTTAATACTTTTTATTTTTATTATTACTTTTTTCTTCCCCTCGATGAATTTAATTTCTCACTGTATATCACTAACGTCTGGTCATTCCAGACAAATGCCTGTGGGCAAAAACTTGCGCATTACATACACCCAGCTGTTAGCAATTTGATTATCTAATACGGATTTAGCCTGCAGCTAAATAAAATGCTTGAAATGATCAAGAGAATTTTGAAATTTTCGTATTAAACATTTTTTTTTTATACTTAACTTTATGTGAATTTATTGACATCACACTCAGTTTGAAAGATCAGATGAATGTTTATTGCACGTTCCTATTTTATTCTTTCCACGAAATGAATGATGTTGTTGAATATTTATTATTTAATTGGAAAATTATTTTTTCATTGTATGCTTATGTATATGATAATGACGTGGGATAATTTGTGCACGATTTTTTGTGCAATGACGATGAGATATAGTAGATACATATATACAGTGAAAATATTTTCGAAGTAATATATTATACTCTCGGTTTGTCTCACCAATGAGCGCTTCTGTTCACTCAATTGTTCCTGTTATTTTATTGGATTGGTCTTGTGAGTTAGTGAGGTTTAAACAGAATTTTGCAATCAACTATCAAGCTCACTGTATACTTCTACGGCGCTTCATCGTGTGTGTGTGTGTGTGTTCGTGTGGGGGGGAAATGAGAAAGACTGAGACGCCCTTACGAAATTGCACTCAGGCTCCCAAGACGCGGATGTCGAGAATTCAACTCACCTTCCATGGGAGATACTTATTTTGACATGGGAGAAAGAGATCGCGCGATATATCGCTACACATGCATATATTTGAATACATACAGTCGCGCTTAAGGAGTATATTGACGAAAATAATTAGTTGGCTTCCTTTTTATTGAAATAGGAAAGAAAAACTAATTCATATCCAATTTTTTAATTGTATAATTGTTTTTCTTTTCAAATTCGTTCATGTATTTCAACATTAATTTTCATTTCTACATGAAAATGAAAAAAAGTATGTCAATGTGCCACGTGAACTGACAATAATTTTCTTCTCACTCATTCACTTACCCATTTACTTTTTTTTTTTATGTAGTTTTTCAAATTATAACTACTGCACAAGTGAAACCGTTCCATTGTATCTAATACCCAAGCATATTACTCTTCACGTTGTACACAAAATATTTCTTTCATGATACAATATAATTTCAGTTTTACTTAAAAATGTTTTAAGTTACGTACCCAAAAAAAAAAAAAAAAAAAAAAGGGGCAGACAATAATTTTCATCATATCATGTATATATATAAAATGCAAGATGTCAATTGAAGATAACATTGTTTCAACATGAGACACAGTGTGTGTATTTTTTATTTATTTTTTTTATAATCACGCCTTATGAATGTACACTCTCACCATAATACATTTTACAACGAAAAAACCTTTTTAAAAGTTTACTTCAGAGTTCCATGACAGTAGTGAATATACTGAGCGTAAAAAAAAATATGTATACGCAAACATATACACAGAGATAATTATCATTATGCCATCAGTGATGGACAAAGGACAATTTTCTGTCCCACCTTGTCATTATAATTCCTCTACTCCAAAGACACGAGAGTTTCACATTGTAATAATAATGTCTCTCTCTCTCTCTCTCTCTCTCTCTCTCTCTCTCTCTCTCTCTCTCTTATTGGGAGAATCATTGTTACAGTCTATATTACACAAAGAATTTAAGTAGTTTTTATCGTGTATATACATGTAACTTCACTACAATTCTACAAAATGACATCATTATTATCATTAACAGGCACCTCCGATATCTCATATTATTTTTTCTTTGCAATCACTAGTACAAATACACGACCTCAATCTGTAATGTGTTGTCGGTGTATATACCAATCTATTCTATAGTTTAATGAGAGAACGGAAAAAAATTAAATTGAATGAAAAAAAAAATGGCCAACACGAAAAAAAAAAAAATGTGTTCATTTTTCGAAATAATGGATATTTTTTAAAAAACATAAATTCATATTTACGAACATCTTATCTATCGAATTTTCACATATTAATGCACTAATGAAGAAAATATATATATGAAAATAGAATACAATAAATCATATATTAAAACTGGAAATAGTAATGAAAATATTAATTCAATGTTAATAATGATTATAAAAGTTTGATTAAAATCAATTTATTTAATACTTTTTCATATAAATTCTTATACATCTTCAACATGAATAAAGTAATAACATTTAAATATAATTTGACGTGATCAAATTATGTGTGGAATTTCACGTAAAACGTCTAACTGTATCTATACATTTCAATTCTCGATTTATATACCATTCTTTTCGTGTGTAAGAATTTATCTAATACATCCATCTATTCCTCTCCAATCTCATCATATAACATTATTCAATTCGCAGACATATATACACGACGTGAAAAAAAATCCTGATAGATTCAGCACAATAAAAATTAATTGCAAATTATAAAAATTTCATTTCTCGACATGCAAATTCATCATTAATAATAACATAAATACCGTCATAAAATATCTAGCCATCCACTCATAAATGTCATCAAATCATCACCATAAATCTTACCTTTCATTCCGGATTGATATTCATTCACAATAAAGAAAAAAAATAAATAAATACATTGAATCAACCATCAAAAAGAATATAATAAAAGAAGGAAGAATACATTATGTCTAAGAGAAATAAACCAGAGGAAAAAATGAAATTTAAATCTGTTTTGATGTGAACCCATAGTAACACTATAATCAAAGTATTCTACAGAATTGTCACCATTATTGTTGGATATACCTATAGAATATTTTCTATATAAAATATAAATTCCATTTGCAAATGAAAGACTGTATAATATTCATTCTCATCTTTTGAATTCCACTGTGAAGATATAATGTTTATAATATAAAAGCGTGAACGACGAAATGGATGCGCCAATTATTTCCTGCCTGAAGCGTGCACGTTCCATTAACACTCTCCAAGACTTCCAACCACGATACTACAATATATATATATACGTTGCCACCCTCACAAGAATTCCTACATTTTCTCCCTGGCTTTTGTTTCATCGTTTCTTTATTCCAAGATGCTCCCACGAAGCTTTATCATTTCTGTTTTATACAATTTAAACTTCCTTCATCTCTGTGTCCTTTCGCATATTTACGTCGTTACGTTTTATATATCACTGAGACATTTTTTCATTTGGAATTGCTGTGTTTATATATTAATAACAAACTGTATTGTGACTGTGATGGAAATTAATCTAACCATTAAAGAAAAATAAATAAAATATACAAACTTCACGGATTTCATTTCGAATTTCTTTGTCTCAATACCGACGCAAATTTCCTCGTCATATATCAATTCAAAAAATGAATTAAAAATTCGGTAACAATTCTGTAAAAATCATGTGTAGTACACTGCCATCTCCCACTGTATCATAATATCTTTTTTTCACGGTATAATAGCAATGATTCACATCAGCGTTGAGATAATTCACTCCTACAATATATATCATACAGTAGAAATTACTCAATTTCCAAATTAAAAATCTACTTATTTATTTTTTCACATATATATTCCGCAGTAATCTCACGAAGCTTCATCATCTCTTTCACAATTTTCTCCCTTCATCTTCATGTCCTTTCTCACATTCGTATCGCTTTGTTTCATGTATATACATATATCGTCGCGGTAAATTCTCAGAGTCAAGGTGCGCGCGTGCTAGAGAATTTTTTTTCATCCACGGAACAGACACAAAAGTCTGTATACATTTATATATATATAAGATTCACCAAGCATGCAGTGTTCGCTCGGGCTCCTTCATCTTCCTGCTCTTTCTTCGACTTTATTTCCATTTCTTATTCTTATTTATCTTATTTTATACCTCACCTTCGTTCTATACACAAGATCCTCTTGGGTGATAGTTGAACATTCCGGTTCGCGCAATCGTATATGCCCTATGAAATATTTCTACTATATAAATGTTTAATAGTCAAGTTGAGAGAGAAAGAAATAAAATTATATGCAGTAACTGGTTTTTGTATAAGGTGAGGCGTTGCATTGTTTGCATACGACGTAATTCATTACTCCACCATGTGAAGATTGGCATTATATATTTATAGATGTTCTACGACATCATTAAGTTTTAACAATACATCACTAATCTTCAATAATAATTTTAATAATTTTTTTTTCTGTTATTATTTTCCCTCCAAGTTGAAAACTATAAAATTCTCGTAGAGTCTTTTATCAAATGGATGGTTATGCTCAAGTTCTTGCATTTATTTATCATGGGGAATGTATTTCTCATGATAATAGTACCCTGTGGGTATATATTCTCTATAGGTAACGACTTAGTGAGAGAGGGCGAGAGACTGATAATAAAATACGAGTCAGAGCTCCCTTTGACGCACCCACGCGCTTGTCGACGCGTTTGCCTATATAATATAAGAATATTCTACTGAGAGTCTCTGCAATATATGTGTATATGTTATTTTTGTTGTTTGCATATATGCCGAGTCATACTCTCTTTTCTTTCTGTGTACACTCGCAGAATATTATCCTACGTCTTGGTTGGCTTGAAGCTTTTTTCCCCGCCCCTCATAGTATGCTATCTTTTGCGTTCTATTATACTGCGTAAAAATATTCGTGGATAATATATGAGTATATTTATGTGATGTTTAAATTTGTGTTGGGGATGATGAACTCGTAGAGAGGAATTCGAATTTTTTTTATCTTTATTATTATTCTGTATATTATTTTTTAGTAGAAATTTTCTAAATCATAAATAATATTTTGATTTAACTGTTTGAATTCTTACTGTTGATATCAGTGTTTGAATGTAAAAAATAATCTGCTGAAAAGATTTGTGAATATTGTTTATAATAATTTCGAGATTGATGAGGAAGTTCATGAACATTCAACAGTTTCATCACTTCGTGAATGAAGTATTCTATGAATATTAATCTGAAAGTATATTTCAAATAATCGAGATCATACGGGTGTATAAACATAATAATTAAATTATGATATCAACGTCATTTTTCGTATACAAAAAGGTGCTTGAGATAATTGCACCATTCCTCAAAGTTTATTTTTAAAAAATATGGATTTAATAACATATTGAATAATTATTTAACCGCATTTGTGGAAAAATATTTCGAGACAATTTTACCATGCAGATTAAACAAAAATTGGACATAAAATCAATAAACATGTAGATTATTGGGCTCTGAATTTTTATATAAAAAAAAAAAAAAAAAAAAACAGCTATATTCATGTCAAACACATACGAAATTGTACACTTATGTATCACACTATTTCCTCCTTCAATAATCACGTTTATGCCTGTCATAGTTATTATATCTACACATATAAAAATAGATCATCAGTGTATCTCTAATCAACTTCTAATCTCATGTGATCAAAATTTTTCTTTTCAAGTATGAATACAGTATCATTAGTGAAGTGGTGGTCTTTTAGTGCGTGTTGATTTTACTTTCTACGACATAAACACTCACGCACATACCTTCCAAATGATTCGTCTATTAATTCATCGCCGCGAGCAATGTCGAAAAGTGAATGAGATTTTGCAGATAAAAAAGTAAATAAAATAAAATGGAATGGAAAAAAAAAAAATAAATAAATAAATGAATTGACGAGTGTCGACTGTGAAAGAAGGAGAGACATAGAATAAGCGAGAGATAGAAAATTACAGAGGAAGTATGCTTAGAAAAAAAAAAAAAAAAAAAAAAATGTGTAATGAGGTTGACGAAATCCTCGAATGCTCAATGGAAAGTTCACTCGTTAAAAACATGACCGATTACGCTCATCTTGCAATTTTCCACGTGTACACATTTTACATAGCTATATACAGAGTATTACATATGTATATATTTATATTGTATTTATATATACTGTCGATGCAATTGGTAATTAGCGTCGCTAGATTGAAGACGCAATAGCGTTGTGTGATGGCTATATTAAATTTGGAAAAAATTTTTAAGTAAAAACGTTTATAAATATTATTATTTATTTGCGAGAGCACACGAGAAAAAGAGGATTGAAAATTAGTGTGACCCGATCGAGATTGTAGAGCTGTATGTATATGGCCTATTGCATCAGTCAAAGAAAAATTTCTCCACAGTATTGGAGTTAACAAGTTAAGGAGAAATGCGATGTATTTATTGTGAAATAATATTGAAAAGAAAAGAAAAAAAAAAAAGGAAAATAGAATGAAATATCAAAGTATTAAATGGTGATTGATATTTTGTATGGTAGATCATCATCTCACGGTCAAGAGAGGTCATACACGTAGGAGGTTCATGACGGTAGTGTATATGTATGGAAGAATTTATTTAAAAAAATGAGAGGAAAAATAAAGGTGAAATGTTCGTGCATGATATGATCTTTTCTTCAAGAGGTTTTAAGTGTATAAAAGTGTAGAAAGATAGATGGTTTTTTTTATTTATTTTTATTTATTAGGAAAATTGTTTTGGGAGAATGGTATATCACAAATGTTTATATAGACCAAATTTTCATTAAATCAGTAAAATAATTAATTATTTCCATTGTTGATTCAATAATTTTAAAATATACCAAAGAATAAAGTCGATTTGTTTCAACCACTTTAATAGCTGGGCTTTAAAGAATAAATTAAAAAATTCCGAATGCGTTGCAAGATTGAGAGTAGATGGTGATAATTAAATCCTCTCATGATATTCATTCAAATATACCTATATATATTTATTTAAAAAAAATTCACCAATAATTGCAAGACAATTATCACTTTTATTTTTATTTCCATATGCACTTATAACACCAGTATATTGACATAAACTGTGAAATAATTGGCGATATAATTATAAAACAGTTATTACAACAATGTTTATATATTCACGTTATAAATCTCGACTAATATCCAATAAAAAAAATGAAGAAATAAAATTACCAACACACTATAAAATTAATCCACAATAATAACAAGGAAAGAACAAATTTTATACATTATATTTTTCGTGGGAGTGCATAAAATTTTTCGGTCAACGGCACAATCACAGATTTTTGGTGGAAATAACTATATATCCGGTTTTACCAGTCCAACGAGAAGATATATATAAAAAATAAAATGATAGGAATAACAAGAATGGAATTGATTTTGGCGTTATGTCAATTTTTCTCTCGTCTTCATCATCAATTTTAATAATCTTATAGTGGCGTCATAGAAAGGAATAAAAACAGTATCCAATTACAAACGAAAACCAACTAAACCAAAACAAAACATTGAAAATAAAATAAAACTATTCAAAATAAATCTATACATCAGCTATAAAATTTTACTGATGGAAATATACTAAATTCTTATTCTATTATATTTATCTATTATCATGTCAAAATAATATCCAAACAATTATCAACGTTACATATAAATTTTTTATCATTCTTCTACATTTTAACTTGTTATATAAAACTTTAATTGCAATATCAAACAAAACATACTCTCTATACAATAGATATCGTTCTAAGAAAAAGAACCAATGAAATAAATGTCGAATACGCGGCCTCGAGAAGGTCGTGCACTTTCTTCCACAATGTGTTTCACGAACCCGGACCTTCTACTCTGAAATCCGGGAGCCCAAGGACCACACGCATATATACAAACATAGATATACACATATATATATTTACCTGACGTGTATAAATTCATTTCGAAAGTGAAATGACCTTAGCTTTAGATGTCGATTACTCTCTTTGATTCCAAAGCGATAGTGGTTCACCATACCATCATTTAATTTATATTGTGAGAATGGAAATCCGGCGGAAAGTCGCGGTGATTATAAAACTATTGATTGACTCCGGCGATGTGCAAACAATTAACCGGATAAAAGGGCGCGTATAAACATGTATATATAATAGAGAAACATTGTAATGGCAGTGGCGGTGTATCGATTAAATATATATAACGTTAAAAAAAAAATATAATAAATATATCCTTGATCGATGCCGTGGGATCGATCGGACACACTCCCACGGCAATTGGAAATTGTGTTCGGGCCTTATAAAGTATCGCGCGTCACGTACGCACGCGCGCGAGCGCACCAAAGTGCAAAATATATCACGTGTGTATATGTGGATGGATAAAAAAAAATTATACTACACTGAGAAAGGTGCATTACGTTCAAGTAATTTTCTAAGAGTCACGTTTACTCATGTAAAATTGATATTTGATACTTATCTAATACGTATATTTTAATTTTCTGGAGTATTATTTCCGTTGATATTATATATACAGGAGAGAGTTAGGCATGAGCGGGAGCCATCGCAGAAGAATTAGTGGAAATTGAGAATGAAAATGTTGATAGGCATATTTTATATCTATAAAATAAATGAAATATGTAGAATCAAAAAATTGACATTCAATCAGTGGGAATAATATTCTATTTGCAATAATAAATAGTGTGGGTTTTTGTGGATTTTTTTATAACAATAAAATTTTTAACGGTTGCTTATCCAATATTATTTTTTGCTAGTTAAAGAAGCGTTTAATAATAATTCCTATTATATTCTGTAATATTCAACAGCTATCAGACAATTTCTGAATCAATCTAAAATTTTCACATGTGATATATTATACGAAACTGGATGTTAACCTGAAATCATAACGTTTTATTAATTCATGTGACTACATATAATTCATAGATATTCCATTTGAGAGTTTACTTAGGGCAAAAATATTATGCGAGATGACTTGGAATCACACTGCACTTTCTTATGATCCCCATCTTGCTCGAACACACCCTGATAAATATTCATATAATATGATAGAAGCTTATTACATAGCAGAATTATTCATTATAATTCTTTCACACATAATTATATCATAATAAATTTTTCACAGAGATGCAAATTACAATGATGTATAATTTTATTAATAAAAATTATTATTGAAAATAATACAATAACAGTATACATTTTGTATACAACTCATCATCGTGATCTTTTGTTCAACAATTAATTTTTCTCACGATATGCATCAACAATAAGAATGTTTGTGATATAATGCACATAACTGATGTTATGTGCATTATATAATTATGTAAACATACATGTATATGGCGAGTGGGAGATGTGAGAGATGTTACAAAAAAATATATACATATATGTGGATACAGTAAATTCATTTGACAGAGTGAATTTAAGATTATTGTTTGGTGCTTTTATTTATAACATAATACAAGGTTTTCAATTTTTTTTTCTGATTTCATTTCACAACTTTGGATAAAAACGTATATGTGTATTGGTCTGGTTATATATGTGTTTATTTAACTAGTATGAAACATATGGGTACTTCCATATGGGCGTATCTGTGGATCTGCAATACATAAACATTTATTCTTGGAGTCTTTGGTGTTTAAACGAGTGTTTCTGTAGGTGCAGCACGCAGTATGTAACTTGTATATGTATTCTTGGCAACACTTTATATCTCCTGTAGTTGTCTCGTTACATACATACCAGTCTTGTCTTGTTCAAACGACACCCTTGAAAATGGTTCTCGATTTACCTTATACGACAAAAAGAAATAAGTTTGAATTTATCTCGTACTTTTGGATGCATAATTTACTATGTCCGTCCCCTTAACTCTCATATTTGTGCTTAGAATTTTTCTAGTTCAATAACAAGCTCTAAAAAAAAAATGTTCATATATTTTTCACGGAATTTTCGAACAATTCCTGTTTATTCATTGCGATTGCGGAAATAAGTGAGAATAATTTGAAATGTATGGATTTGTCGTTGAAAGTAGATCTATACAATTTTGTAGGAAATACGATTTTCATTGGAATTCTATTCGATCATTTTCCACCTTCGAATCATATTTATAACGATATAGTCAGTTGAATATAGAAAAAATCTTCGTGACATTGTGTTTTACATTCCGTTGACTATATCACTGTAATTATGCATCGCAGTGGAAAAATGGTAGAATACCATTTTGATTATAATTAAATTTCCTACAAAATTTTATATAGCCATTTTTTATGTGGGATCTATAGATTTCGATTTATCTACAACTATTTACCTAATAAGAACATAATAAAGAACACAAAATCCTACAAATTTATTCAATTAACATTAATTTCCCAACGTTCTCCATTAATTACTGTCAGGAAACTATTGACCAGTGTGTCACTATAGTTACAAAAGCTATGAGAGCCTACGGTAAAAGAAATTATCAAAATTCAACTCAACAATAATTGAATAAATAAAATCTAGGAATAAAAAAAAATATTTTCCATTCATTTCTGAATAAACTATAAATCATTTGCATAATATTCACTTAACAATGCCCAAAATTGCTTGCCAATTTCCAAGAGTTTTCACTCCAATATTATTTTTATATTCAATAAATAATAATCCATAATTTTATATTTATCAATGATTACACATTCGTCTATGTTTGTTGGAAATATTTATTCATTGATAGAATTATTTTTATTCCCACGTACAAATCCTCAACCAGAAGCAAAAATTGATGTTGACATAACGATTACTTCAAATCAATCTTTCATACGTGATATATTTTTTTTATCCATTAAAAAAAAATGAACATAAAAATTCTGAGACGGTCCATTTTGCCCGACTTTCCCGCAAACACAGCCAAATACATTAACGCACGGCCGACGTACTTTCTAGAGCGCGACTGGACTCGCGCGAGTACGTACGTTTTGGTGAAAATCCCGGTGGAATCGAAAGTGAATTATAATCTCGATTGCGGCCTCTAGTCTCGCCTCCTCTTTGCATTTCCCTTTCCTTCCTATACATATCTACATATATACAAAAGAGGAAACATTACGTACCATGTAAAATAGATAAAAGTGTATTATATACGTCAACATATATATATATGTACGGCTAATGACTCAACATACGCGTGAGAATTCGTCGTATAGGATAATTGATTTGTATATATACAATACGCAATAATAGGCAGTAATTCAACTATCAGTTGTTAGGAGACTATATAAAAAAAATATGATTGCAAATAGTGGAGGAAAACAAAATTCCAATATATAATAGTAATGATTAAGTACTAATTAATTATTTATAATTAACACCTCAGTAACATCTGTGGTTGTATTACATAAGCGTTAATTGTTTCATGACAATACGTATATGTAAGATAAAATATCCTGGGTGGAGACAGGCCTGAGTGAATTAGCTGACAGGATAAATGTTTTATGTCTAACTCAATTGATGAAATTGCTTCTAAATTTTCTCAATTAATTCAAGTTGACACAATTTATTAAATACATTATCGGGATTGGTGAATTATAGTTGTTTCAAATATGTTAGAAAAAGAATCAAAGATTAGAAAATCGTAGAAGAAAAAATAATTTTATATTCTGTATACTGTCTTTCAAATCAAATTAATCAAATTTCAATAATTAAAATTATGATTTGTTTCGCCAGTATGTGTGTCTGATAATAATCAATGGACACTTTTATATCAGTTTGTTAGTTGAAATCGATTCATAAATAAATATAATGCACATGCACTGGACTTTCTATATCTCTATACATATTTTCTCGTAGTGGGAACTTTGAAAGACTTATAACAGAATTGAAAGTAAACATAAGCGAACATGTAACATGTGGGTATACATATAAAACTCACTAAACTCATGTGTTTTATTCTACTTCAGTAAAACTACTTGTATTTGATACACGCAATGAATTTTTTTTTTTTCTCATTTATTTACGCGTGCGGGTAATAATAATAATTCCAATTGTAGACTAATAGTACTTCAAGATCGAACATTTCGACTTTGATTATAGAAGGTTATGTGAAGGGCATTTCAATAATTATGTACGCGACGTTCTTGACCAATGTTTTTTTATTTATTTATTATTATTTTTCCCCTCTCAAAAATATCAACATGTTGTACAAGTCCTTGAATTCAGATTACTATCACTCCAATTTTTTTTTTTTTTGTCTACCTTTTTCTTTTTTATTTCTCACTCGACATCAATATAATTTTGTTCGCATTCATTATTATTCACTGGTCACTGTGATTTTTGTATTTTTTATACACTCGTTAGATTTATCAGAATACCATTGAAATAATACAATATTTATTCATTCATTTTTTATATTCATATTGCAATTTTTGGCGTGAATATAAAAAAAAATATTTTATATACGAGAGATTGAGTGTCAAGTTCCGGTGCATTGAATGATTTATAAGTAGAGCGAGACGCATTTGTAATCGAGAGTATATTTATATTAAGGTATATAAACGCGTGTCGAGAGAAGTATCTTGAGAATCTTATGTACAAAGTTGTCAGACATTTCCTCATCATTTCATTCAGATACTGATATATATATATATTGTCATACATATTATACTTGAAAATTGAAATGGAAAAGGAAATATAAGTATTGAAAGGCAAAAAAAAAATAGCAGAAAAAAATGAAATGAACGATCAAGAGTCAGCGAGAGATGGAAAAGAAAAAAAAAATGCACAAGGAAGAATGTGACATGTATCTCTCAGACGAATCGATATAATATCTTGTAAGAAAATCCGGTCGATAGTTTTGCGCAATTCAATGGTGAAATATGTAAGCGACAAAAAAATTATACACAGATATATAAAGAGAGAATTGTATTTACGCATATAAAAGTTGTATCTATACCAGAATTACTGGATTTATGAATGTGAATGAGATAGATTGTTGAGTTTATTTAGGTATGATACGGCCTTGCTAATTTAATTATTCATGGCATACAATTTGATCGAAGAATATATAATTAATACGGAATTGTTGATATTGGCTAGATTTGAATATGAGATTGACATTTCCTATCAATTCAATGCTGTTATTCACCCCCCCACTACACCAATGTCATTTGGATTATTTTTCAGTTTCCATCTATAAGTAGAAGTTGAATGATAAAATAATAAAATTTAAATCACATAGAGAAATAGAATGAATAATAATTTGTGTGTGTGTGATCCACCGGAAAAGATCTCGCGAAAATATTGGATAAAAAATTCTGTCGCTACGTAACAGGATATTGAAACAAATTTTTGCATAGACAAGAATTGAAAATAATAATATATAAACCGAGAAGGATATTTTTCTTTTTTTATTTCTTTCATAATTAATAATAGTATACCTAAGTACAGTTCGAATGTACAGGGCGTGTCATGCTATATGTTGAACGTGCACGTGATTGAAACATTATTTATTATAAGAAATAAGGCGGAGGAATACGAGATATATGAAGAGAGAAAGGGATAAAAATTGTGGAGGCAGCGAGAATTGTGTTTGTATCCATACATATTTATGTACTTATATATGTATTGTTTTTGTTGTTGTTGTTGTCGTTGACCTAGTGGCAACACAAAAAAGAAATCACAGAATTACGTAAATGATTTCATTGTGATCAATCGAGTCCAAGCAAGGCGCCCAATGTATACTTATATATATGTGTATAATATTTCTATACATCGAAAACTGTAAAAGAGAATCAATTTCGACAGAATTGTCTCCGTTGGTTTTTATACACTGTCTCTTCATGTTTCGTATACGTGACAGAAGGGATATAAGATATTAAGAAACAATCTAAACATAGTCTTAGTGTTCAATATACGTGGACATTTTTTCTTATTATTTATAAATATATAAATATATATACGTATTGGTACATAAATAAAATCTATGAACACTCAGTAATATTTCGCTTCATAGATACATACAAATGTTACATGTCACTTTAATGAGATAATAACAGTCATTTCAATTGGATAAAAAAAACTTGCGTAAACCATTTTTCAAACAATACGTGTAGTAATTCAATTAATTACACGACTCAAATGATTAATATTGAAGAAAAAAATTAAAAGTAAAAATTAATATATAATATACAAAAAAAATTTTTTCTCTCTACACAAATTATTCCTCCACAATTTTTTGCATAACTATTTTCAAACAATACTTTTGACAAGTTACTTCAATGACAATTCCCAACTCATGAATATTAAACAAAGGTGATAATTAATGCATATATAAAATCTTTTTTTTTTTCTCCTTCTCCACTGTAAAAGCAAAATAATTTGGTCCAATATCAATGATGCACATATATGTACATCTTTTTCACGCCTTGCATATTACAAACTACACTTGGATGCGCACATATACACATTCGAGATAGTCGACCTCATTGCATATTTATTTATTCCTCGCGATATCTCGCGTCAGACCTGGTTAAGAGTTAAATCCTGGTCGAGTGTATAATGTCTACATCATAAATAGCCACCTATACAAACAAACATAAATACATACAAATAAATATACATCTATTTATACATAAAGGAATTCATCGAAAAGTGGTAAAGTAAACACTCCAACTCTCATATAATGATAAAAAATAAATAATTATATTAATATAAATAAATAAACGAACCAGCAAGAAAAAATAGAAATATAATTCAAAATAAATGCGAGAGAATGAGATAAATAAATGCGCAATAATGCGATCGTTGAAGTACTATTATATATCCTTTACACGCGCTCGCGTACAATTCCATAGCTAATAGTTAGAGCGTTCACAACTCCTCCCACGATGGGGCGAGTCGCGACGGTGTTATATATGTCTATATACAGTAGGCCATAGAGCGCAATATAAGAAAAGGTTATACACAAGACTGGGGCATATATTGGCACACCCTTTAATGAAACTAAAAAAAAAAAACGTGGTAATAATAATAATATAATAATAATTCTTTTGCTTCTGGAGCCTTCGACTTCGCCAACGCCCGACAAGTCTACTTTTGTATTCCCACCGTCATCTATACAGTTGATTATTCTACTTGACCGGTTTGTTAACATTTTACAAACAATAATTCCCAACATATCAATCAAACAAAAAGACAGTAAAAAGAAAAAAAACTTACTATAAATAAAAAATGTCTCATTATGATTCTGTAAAGTTATCGTGCACACATCAATTAATTTTAACTGCATCGTTTAAACAAATCCGTACAAATTGTTTGGCCTCAATTTTTAAATCGCACCTTAATTAAGAAAATATATATATGAGTCTTTCAAGTTAAGTCTTGTTTGTTTTTTATTTTTAATTCTCTTCTTTCTTTCGTTTATTTCTTATTTTTTATTCATTCATTTAGTCATATTCTTTTATAATTGGCACTTATAATAAATGTCGAAATATATACAATATAAAATGCTTCTATAACAAAACGTTCTAACGAATATATGATTGAAAAGCTAAAGTATGCGGTTCAGTCACGCGAGAGATAGTCAACGCGACTTTTACCACCATCGAGTATATACATTTCAACGAGTCAATTTTGTTTGGGGCGTTATAAAGATGATGCGTCCTGTCGACATCATTTTTATATGTCTTTAGTTTAGCATAAGCTTATTACTATTTATCCTGTCACCGTTAAACCATAATTGTTAGCCACAAATATTTTTCTCCCTTGTTTCTTTTTTTTTTTTCTGTCATTTTGTCTAGAGTTTTTCGCGCGTATAAATACTCGCGTGACGCTTTTGATTTATTTCTGATAGAATCGTGACTAAAACGATGGATCGTGGGATCGCGCGCGAATGCCAGAGCAAGAGGTCGCGCTGTTGGTATAATATATACGTAAATATAAATACATAAACTCAACTGCCAACACTGTGCACTGTACTCGCTCTGTTTCGTGTATTGTGTAGGTATATTATATTCACGATTTTACATATTAAACAGTAAATATATAGACGAGTTAGTGGGTGTTATAGCGAATGAAATGATTGTGTGTACAAAATACTTCACATTGCCGAGGGTAAAATAGATTGAAATTAATTTAATCATGATAATATATAAACATAAATTCAAGAATGAACAATTTACCTAATTATTAATCGCTAATAAATCGTGTGCTAAAAGACGTTTAGAGCTTCGTGTATAGATTAAAATGATATGCATGCATATATGTATTGAAAATGAAAATGTAAGCGAATGAGAAAGGGCTTTTGTGTATGGGCGTGTCGATATAAGTGGAATGGATATCTGTACAGTCGGGCGCGGAATGAGAATCGTGACATTGGGGGGGTTGTGAATAGAACGCCTCTGGTGATATTTCGATGCTTTGTATTAAAAATAGAAGTAATAGGGAGAAGAATGGATAGATAAAATATAAATTAAGTTTGTATTACGTGAATTATTGATGATTATAATATTTAATAGTTTGTGGACTTGTGCTAGGATACAATTGTCACAGGGAAATATTTTTTTTTAGATTCATTTTCTTCAGATATATGACAGTTTATATTATAATTTTATTGTAAAAATTTTTATTCATTTATTTATCCAATGCAGAGTTTTGTAATTTTTGAATTATTTGATAATTTTTCTTGCTTATTTAATTGAGATTTTTTCATACACCCACGCAATAAAAATATACACGATAAAACTTTGATAGACGTGTGCTGAAGTTGGAACAATATATTGCACACAAATATACACATGTATTGAATAAATATCAAAAAATTATGTAAATATCCGAAATTGTCTTGCAATGACACAATTGAATGTGTTATTAGTTCTTAACGCTTGTTAATTTCTGTGCGTTTCAGCATCAGTTAAAACATTTATTCCTTCATCCTCATTTGTTTTCATCTATACAATAAAAAATATATGCATCATGAAAGAACGATCAAAAAACGAAATAAAAATGATAATAAGAGAGAAAACAAATGAAAAAAGAAGAAAAAAAATATGAAAGATTAGTCAATTGCTCAGATTGTATTTTTTTATACTTTGTGTGAAGTACATGTTACTCTGCAGTTGATTCAAAGTAGCAGTATATACTGATTTAGGACAAGAGTTGAGAAAGGCATCGCAACAAAAGTCAGAAGATTTGAATCGACGTCACGCTAAGATACGTCCGATTTCTTTTCTACATTGACCTCGGGTGGGCCATTTATAATACAGTGATTGTGATAAGTTTATTGCAATGCAAGGGAGAATGAGGGAATTAAAATAGAAAAACAAGGGTGATTGGAAGAAAAAGATAGAGAAAAGTCAGCAACCAATGATAATTACATGGACTTATTTTACTGCTGACATCTTGGCCTTTTTTATCTGGATAAGTTGAGAGGCATATATGTGAGCAATAACGACTGAGGAAGTAAATATGCCAGATGTGTTGTAACAGAATTTTTCCATTTTGTTTTAAACTCTCATCAACTCATAAGAGCTTCTTGGACTCATTTTGAACACCGGAAAAGAAATATCACGAATAATTATATATACTTCAGCATTATATTTTTTCATTGAGTATAAAAATTGTTACATTATAGATAAGGATATACTGAAAGTGAGAACAGAATATTTTTGCATTCAAAAAGAATATAGCATATTAATATCTAAATATCTTCAGCTTTAAGATTGTTATGGTTCTTAACAAACTCTAATCAACATGTCAGTGTCAATATTCAAATCCTTTTCACGTTAGGTTTTCTATAGTGTGATAAATTGTTGGTGCGATTATTTCAATGATAAAAGCAGTAAATAAAATGAATATTATGAGGTGTTTATTGTAAATGAAGTTTACAATCGTGAGACTTGACCTATAAACAAGAACCATAATCTCTTTATATCTTAAAAAAATAAAATTATACTGAACAGGATTATGGGTATTGAGAAAATGTGAGGATGTCCGTTAATAAAAGTGCAGTGGAATGAATCTCCAACTGATGTCCTTCTGCTTTATAATTCTGCATATAACTATAAGTATGACGTGATTGTCCCTTCCATGATATTACACAGTGAAAAGAAATGAAAGACAAGCATGAAGCAGATCATGTTCATGATGAGTTAATATATGTAAAGAAAGGAAAAAAAAACGAAAAAAAAAATGAAAAAGAAGAAATAAAAATCTCGTACAAAAGTTTATAGTGATTATAATCCTCGATCTTTATGAAAGATCAACGTGAGAATCGCGTGAATAGATCCACTGGTAAAATATAAACATAAGTGTTGAGAACATATACACTGATTTATACATAAATGTATAGTTGTGAATGATTGTACAAAGAGGAGATGAGTGATGATGGTTTGTAATGACGAGGTTGAAACATACATACACGTTCATGATCCTTTTTTTTTTCTTCCCTTTCTCTAACAGCACTTTTTTTTTCACGTTATCATATATAGCAAATACCATCCAGTTTCTAATTGCACTCAATGGTATTTTCCCATCATATAGCCTTTTTAACATCCGGTTAAATTTATATATATACACTTTAATTCTGTATAAAATGTGCATTTGAAATAGAGAAAAAATTAAATAGACAAAGATATATATTTGAAAAGGTCGACAAATCCCATAATTTATATTAAATATATTCATATAATATATTATTATTGCATACGTTTATTATCAATGATAATTAACATATGCACAATATATTGTGATGTATACATTTACATGTTTCATTTTTTTCCTCTTTCTATTTTTTACTTTTCGATATTGTCATTTATTAATTCACAACCAACAAGGCTGAACAAATCAATCGTACCATGTCGGCGAAAGTTCATTTTCTAAGGAAATAATATATAATATGTGTCCCTTCACGCGTATAAATAATAATATTCACTCATGTTTAATATTTAATGAATATATAATTTTTTATATATAAATTGAACCTAACAACCGTATAAATATATATCTATTAACCTAAGTAAATATTTAAGTTAATAATACATCTATTTCTCTCATGATTCATTATATTTCAATCTTATTGCTCTAATGACAATCATATAATGATTAAATGATTTTTTATGGCAAATCATCTCGAAAATTTAATGGGACATATCCTTGATAATATTTTAATACATATGTAATGAATAAAAATGTTGATACTGTATATGCATTCACGTGAATATACTTGTAGTTATATAATGTGAAAGAAATTTGTGTCTGTGCTTGTTTGGTAATATTTAATTTATAATATATGCTATCGTATCATCGACCATACATAAATATTACCAAATATCGAATTAAAAAAAATTGTTCTTAGACATTTTCATCAATTTATCGAACATCAGTATTCATTCATTCATTTGATATATGCGTTGTTGAGTAGGTGTAGGATTAAATGGAGCAGATAAGATGAGTCTGGTTATTACTACTTGTTTATGAGTGATCGCATGCAGCATTTACGAGCGAGTAAGATTGGTATATTTATATATATAATTGGTGAAAAAAAATATAACTGTACTTTTGTTGTGGTAAATATTATGGTGATTTGGGTTGTTATAATTTATGCATATTCTTTTTCGTTGTGTACATACGTTGAGTTGACATTGAATCTTGGATAAAGATTGACATAAATATTTTGGGGGATTTATTACTAACTGGATGTTACAATCGTCACTTTTGTGTACTAGCAACTGTTTTAGAATAATTGTTATTAACAATTGTCTGAGAAAATTTGTGACGGAATAAAGAAAAATCATCGTTTTTCAAATCATACATCAATTTATTATTATACAGTCAATAACAAATTCATTTTAGTCTCTTCTAATTTATATATCAATTTGTAGAGTAATTTATGGAGAACAAGTTCTTGCGAGAATTCCTATTCGGAATAATCATGTTCAATGCATGGTCTTGTTAGTTAAAAAGGATTTCCGGAAACGACAGTACACAAAATTATCTTGATTAATATATCCAATTTCTTCGCAATAATTTTTTTTCTAATTTATCAAATTTTTGATGCAGATTGACGAAAAAAATCTCACTAACATCAATAAATTGTTGTGTTGGAAACCGATACAAAAATTCCTTCACAGGTAGGAACACACTTCTTTTCATCAAGAATATTTTTTTTCTCAATTAAATTCATAAAACTTTACATAAAAAAATCTGAATTTATTTCCAATTTTTCTCCACACATAAAAATACTTCAAGCAACATATTCAATCTGTAATAACGGTCAAGTGTGAGACCGTGTCCCTGTTACTATATATACAAACTAAAGTAAACCTGTCGCCTGTCAAATAAAACTCCAAATATTGTCATGTCGAAATACGAATATGATCAGAAGTGGTCCAATATTAATCAGTTGACAAAAATAAATAAAAATGAAACATAATACATATATTACATATTTGTCAGTATATGAATTCAAGCGTCACGCAAGAAACCGAGTACTCGAAAAGAGGCAATCATGTATATATAACATACACATACTTAAACTTATATATATCCACACGGAACGCCTTAAGCCGTGTTCAAACTGTCCAACATTATGCAAGCAATGCTCCAGTTTCAAAGTTTCCCGCTTCGGTATTCCAACTCACTTTCACTCATTCACTCGTCGGCCTTTTATCCACAGCACTTCACAAACTATCTTTCTCTCGCTTTATCTCTTTCTCCTTCCGTACTGCCTTTCTCTCTCATCCACTATTTTTGTCTCACTTTACTGTCATTCGCATGACTTTCACTTCTTCTGTACTGCGAGTGCGCGCGTTCTGAAACTTCGCAAGTTCTTCCCCTTTATCGTTGTTTCCCTCCCTCGTTTAGTTTTTTCTTTATTTATTTATTTTTTTTTCGTAATTTTTTTTATATAAATTCTTCCAGTCGGTAAACAAATAAAAAGAAAAATTGCCGACAATAAAAGTATGCAGTTAAGTTGACACTTCAACTATTATCATATAACAAAAATGTATTTTACCTCGTATAAATTATTTTTAACGGGCGTGCACCGTTAGTCCTTCGAGGTGGAACAGAGAAAGGAACCAATATATATTTTTTTACACGTACTGATACACACCAACAAGGCCGTACACATTCTCGAGGACGCATTTTATATCGATTGATTTACTTTAAATTACTTTAATTTAAATCCATGTCGTGTGTTCGCGTCGCGTCATGATAATAATCTTGATCTGTCACACAACCAACTCTTCCTCACTTACTTGTGCTTCATTTTCTTTCTTTTTGTTTTTTTTTTTCGTCTTAATCCTCTCAGTCAATCTCTATCGTTCGCGTCAATGTCATTTGTCGTCAAGTTCATCGTAAATTGCACGACTTAACAACATCAAGTATGCAAGTGAATTCATTGCCGTGCAATAAATACTTGATTATTATCTTCCATTAAATTTGTGAAATGGAATTTTAACATTCAGATCATTTATGTTAATGCAATCGATTTCTTTTCCTTTTGTTTTTATTTGGCGTGATGGTAGGGAAATGAAATGATTTTTAATGTAATTTATTCAACCAGAAGAAATATAAATGGAAGATTAAGAGTTGGGATAGAATAAATTACACCAGGAAATACTCCAAGTGTTTATGATGGATTAACCCTTATCAGTATACTGTCACTTCGTCAGTTAAAATTGTTGGCTGGATTGATGAAGAGTCAAAGGAAAATTGGGTTTTTCTTTCTCTTAAAAATTTAAAAGCACAAAAGAGAAAATATAAAATTTTGTAGTATGAATACGGAAGTAAAATAATCATGATTTAAGTTCAAAAAAATTATAAATTTAATTGCTATACTTTCCTCTTACAATGATAATGAAGAACAGTTTCGAGAGTAATTAAAAATAGTTTCGAATTCGGTTAATGATATTTTTTAAACATACTTTCCAGAAGGTCAATTACGGTGATTTTAAAGTGTACTGTTACAAAAATATATCGTTGCTCTAATATTACTCGTATTAATAATAATATTATTGTCTTGACTTGAATAAAAAGTATTTTTATATATAAATGGAAAACAAACAGTCTGTTTATGCGGTGCAATATACACTTGTTGGTAATGCCTGTCACGCTTGTTTACAATACACCACTGTTTCAGGAATGTTGCTCGCTATTTGTTATTACAAAGTTTATAACGTTAAATCGTAAGAAATATATTGCAACCATGTTTTTATTGTGTTTTATATCTTCGGAACATTCGTCCATAACTTTTTGCATATCAGTTTACATTGAAATTATTTATAATTGAATGAAATATACCGGTACAATACTAGTTGGCAGTTTAGATGATTGACAAAATAGTGAATAAATATTTCATTTGTGTGATATGAAAATTTAAATGAACATCTCTTTTCAGTGGAAATTCATGATAGTTTCATTCCTTTTACCATTATTGTTCAATAAATTACCATTTTTCGGACAGAATACACTGATTAACGATCAAAATCGGTAAATGAGATTTGGAGATGTACTCAATCAAATCTGAGAGAACCAATTTAAGTGTAGCACAACTTTCGAAGGATTTCTTTATAATAAAGTGAAGATGAATCATCTTAATTCTCATTAATATTGACTAAGCAAAATATCATAAAAGTTATATAGTTTGAATTGGGATACTCCATTATTATTAATGAACCAAAAATATCACAAATTTCTTTTTCACAAATTCCATTTTACAAAAATCATTTTTCTGTTAACAATTTTGTTTTTTACCAATCCATACCTGAACTCCGGACTTGCATTTCCCTCTTCACCATATATATATATATATGAATTCTCGCTATAACAGTGCAAAAAAAAAAAACAATAATGAATAAATAAAATTTATTGTAAGCCTGTGAATACATTTTACGACCAAACGTTTGTGAGTAACAATTACTTACTAACACTCTCATTAATTTATTATATTAAATATACATACTAGCGCATTATTCTCATGCAACGTCGACATGGGAAGTGAAGTGATGAGATGAAATGCCTCTCAACAACGCTTTTGTCTTCATGACACGTTGACGTTTTTGTTTTCGACTATTTTTCTTTTCTTTCATTATTATATTCCACGTGGATACATATAAAGGTTCTCACACACAAGATTAATATGAGTAAACTGATGATCTAGACAGAAAAAAAAAAGTTTTTGTACTACAGAAATTTTACAATATGATGAAGAAAAAAAAAAAAAAAAAAATAGGATTGAATAATAGAAAACAAATTGAACGTTCATCATTAATATTATTAAATTTCCTGATAGATAAATATCCACCATTATTTAAATTTTATTATCATATTTTATTGTCTCCAATTTTCTCTAACAACCTGACAATAAAAATTGTGCCATGTAATAAACTACAATCTTCCATTTTATTTCATTTGAATTTAATGCTCAAACACTTTGTGCTCATGAATGTATATATTAAAGAGAACTATCCGAATGACTTCAATTTCCAAATATAAATAGTAGTTTGTACGATTGACAAATAGAGAGTGAGGAAACTGTATAAATAAAATAACATGATGTCTAGTATCACGTTTTCTCATATTATTGCGCGTGTCCCACTGACCTCAAGAGAAGTGGTGTTATCCTCTTTTTTTCTTCTTTTTTTATTTATTTTCCAAGGTATTGTATATTGTAAATATCATATACATACTACATAATAAATATGAATATTTATATATTTATGATTACACATTCATCTGTGTGTTTCCTGAAGAAAGATATTTAACATTTCAAATTATTTTTTTCTCCTTTACCACCATGAGAAAAGCATGAAATTGAGTATATAAATTTATTCATCATACTTGCGCGTTAAAATATGCATTAATATGAAAATAAATTGAGCAAGTAACACTTTAATTAATTTTATTTCTTTTTTTTCTTTCACTGGTAAATTAATGTTTGTATTCTTATCAACCTCAAGTGCTGCATAAATATTATAAGTAGTAGAAAAAAGGTGGGAAAAGAGAGAGAGAGAGAGAAAGAGTGAGACAAGGTCGACCAAAAATCCGGTTACTTTTCTTAAGTTGCGCAATGTCTGTGAGGCCACGACTGCACACAAACACATTTATACCCTCTGTGCATTTGAATGCGCACGAGAAAATTGATGCGAGATCGCAAATATTCTGTCAATTGGCAAATAACAATGTTCAACATTGTGAATGAAGTTTATATTAAATGTGAACATAAGAAAGGTCCTAATAAATTATCTGGATGATATCTTTTTTATTATTGTAATTGATGAATAAAAATATAATGGTAAATTTGGAAACACTCAACACTTTCACAATTATTCGTGCACTAAATCAGGTAATGGAACCCATAAATATTCCGTTATTCACTTGTAAAATAATTGTAGACAAAATATTAGACAGTTATATCACAAATTCTTTGATGAAGATCCAAAAGTATCTATTCTCCTTCTTATTTTTCATCAATAGTTAATCCTTCGAAGGGTATCCTGATAAAATAAATTGAAAGTATTGTAGAAGAATCGAGGAGAAATCAGGACCTTGATCAGAATATTGGTCGACAACTGACCATCTCCAAAGCCACAATTTTCCCTCATTTAAACGTTATTAAAATGTTATTTCAGTACAAAATTGAAGTTCCTGATCAGTTTTTTCATCTCTCATACTTGTCTTATAATTTCATCCTGCAACAGTATATACATGCATGTCAGAAACCTCCAACATCACCGACTATTAAAATATCACAATAATAATAATAATTAAATAAAATAATCATTTAACAAAATAAATTTAATTATTACCAGTCTACGGTTTGGTATCAATTTAAAAACCGAGTATATACTTCCGCATTTCAGTTTGCTAAAAATAGATCTGTGGTGAAAATCCATAAGATGATAGATCAAAATTTAATAAATCCATCTAAACACATTCCTCCTTTCTTGCCTACCAAATACACATCAGTTACACTTAAAAATTATATTAAAAATAAAAAAATTGATTTCACTTGAATTTAAAAAATAGTCTACAGTTGAGCACGTGCCATTTTTTATCTACTTGACTTTATCGCAGTTTCTAGGTATGCATACCGACATAATTAATCATGCGTATCGATATTATTTCATTCTCAAAAGCCATTCACCACAAATGTAAATATTTGAAACAATTTTTTTTCCCCTCACAATCATTCAAAACTTTTCAAATGTTCACATATATATATATATATATTGAGAATGATCACCAAGCATAAACGCGTGAATGTATATATACGTGTACGTACACATATATATTCTATTCCAGTCATGACGCAACGATAAATCCCGTTCGATTTCTCGTGAAGTTAGTTTTTATATATATTTACTATTACCTATACAGTCTTGCGCTCTATATTGCTCTATATCACTCTCCTTCCTGGCTATAAGTGCGAAGCAGGTGTGTGAAACTAACACGAGCGAGCACGCCGATATAATCAATCTTTAACCCATACTAATGCATACACTCATACACACAGTCATATAAATATATAGTTAAACGCTTTAAATTTCCATCACAAATGAAAAAATAAAGGAATAAATAAAAGATACGATTATGTAGCTATACAGAAACCTATTCAATACCTACATAATTAATTCATGTTCTGCAATAAATTAAAAAACGGTTTATAAAAAATCATGAGCTAGTGAATAACCGTCTCAAGCTAAATTAACATTTGTGATTTACACGGAAACTTGGAGATCGCGATTCACGAGACGATGAAGGCCTGAATAGAGAGATATAGTTTCGATGTAATCATATACAGTAACTTGAAACGCCCGAGACGAGGAATTGTTGCGGAAATGCACGATGAAAATTTTTATAATTAAACTTCAATATGGTGAATTGATGCGAATGTAATCATGAACGATAGAAGTTATAAACTGTAATAGGGAAGGAATTATCAAGGGGAATTAAAAGAGAGATTGTTATGTGTAAATTCATGTCAAAACAATTCATGAATTGTTTTTATTTCTATTATTTTATTTTTAGTTTTTATTCGTCCTTGTGAAATTCCATTATTGTTTGTATATATGTATGTTTAAATATATAATAAGCATTTAGATTGAATAAATGTGACGACTATTTGCAGTGGAATAAGGCAGTATAACAGGGAAACAAGAGACTGGTTGGGTCTGGCAATACGCCTCGATATGCACGAATGAACACGCGTTCAATTGAATTTATCTCAATCACTCACTATCATAAATGTCACCAATTTAATGAGTTAAGATATTACATAAGCTAGCGAGAATGATATTACATACAAAGAAATGTTTAGGGGAATTTTTAATTCCAAAGTTGAGAGATTTTTATTTTATAGTATTGTTGTAGTGAATTGTATTTACGCTGTAATAAATTTTTATTATGGTCAATATTAATACACTGAGAAAATCTACGATAAATAATTATCATCGAGTAAGATTGAGACTTTATTAAAATATACTATGGTACATTGAATGATGATATGTAGAGAATATACTAGTATATTCATTTTGTAATTTGTCATCACAATAATATCGACTTGGTCCGCTACTAATTTATGAATACATTAATTTTCTAAATTTCTCCATATACTTATATGTATTTTTATCTATGTAAATAATATACTAATTTCTAAATAAACATTTATTTATCAACAACGACAACTTTTTATTTCAGAATGTGGAAGAAATACACCACGAAGTACGAGAGCAAGTAGAAACGACGCAGCTGTAGGATTCGAATGTCCAGATGAGTTTGGTTATTATCCTCATCCACATGATTGCACTCAATACTATGTTTGTGTATTCGGTGGTGCTCTTCTTGAATCTTGTACTGGTGGACTGATGTACAGGTATGATATATCAATATAAAAATATTCATTCTCATATCTAGAAGAAATTCAAACATTCACATAGGTACCATTCAATTAAATATCAATGTATTATAATTCTCGACGAACTGTTCATTACTGATAGATAAATAATAGGCAATTGGATATCGTTTGATTCTCAATAACATTTCCTTCTTCAATAACATTTAAACGTAGAAATGGAGTTAATTTTATTCCATAAATCATCGCAATCAATATTCTCTACTCAATTTAGAATCATAAAGATATTGAAGATATGTCCCAATACGTATCATCGGATTTCGAATGACTAAAATTCTCATTTTATACCACTGGATGATGAAAAGTAAAAAGGTCAACGTTCTTGTGGGACACTGGGTATAAACTTCGTGGTGAAAATGAAAGAGAATAAATGTGTGTATGTTGGAATATTATACGTTGTGGCCTTTCTTCTAAGCCTTAATTCATGTACACCACATAAGACTCTTACATATATATATAAAACAAAATAGAATAAAATAAAATAAAATATAATTCAACACTCTGTCTGCATTGAGCATTGCAGTTTCCCAGGCAATATATAGGTATATATTGTTCCGTTTCATTTGCGTGTGTACAACCGTGAGAGTTATTTGGCGCGAGAATAAAAATATATGCATATATTTATATACATACCGACGAAAAAGAGACTATAAAAAGTACATGTATAACACTTTGTGCGAACGAGTCGCTTTTTTCATTACAATTTTTCATACACAATTCGATACATACTATTGTTATATGTATATGTTTACTACACACATAAATTACTTTTAATTTTATTCGTAACATAATTACAAAAGGATTGAATTAATTGATCGAATATCATGTGTATTAGTGTGCATGCAACTATCATTATATAAATATGCAGTAGGTGATATTAAATTGAGTAGAGAAATTTTTTCTCCCCTTATTTAAGATAATTCCACCATACAAAACCATATTTCGTGGGTGTATGAAAAGATCTGATTAAATTAACCGAAAAAAAAAGAAGAATTTTACTATTCACAATTAATAACATACTGTTAGATTTTTACATATACAATATTTTTATATATTATTTTTTAGTTGATTTAATAATCATCAGCTTTCGAGAGTTCTCATAGTTACCTTGATTTATTAGTGATATTCTCGGAATACACAAATTTATGTTACTGTACGTTTTCACTGGATTAGTTAACGTTAACGTTTATTTTTTGAAATTTGATTTTTATAAGTTTATACAAATGGTTTTAGGAATATATTAGACAGAAATATGAAGGTGAAGATGTGAAAGTATCTATTTTTTCAACATGACTATATTTGACAGCGTATCCGTAACTTAATTATTCTTGAAAAAAATCCTCAATCTTTCATCTAGTGATTGAGAAAAATATTAGATAAATCATTTACTTTCAACCAGAATTATATTTTCCAATTTATCATCCAGGTGTTTTTGTTAAGTGTAAATAAATACTTATTCTTATCCAACGTTTAAATTCCTATCACGCAAATAAATATTATTAATTGTAAATCAATTCTCTTTTTAGTAAAAATGCCTTCAACACTTTTTTTTATTCGCTATGTTATAAAGTACTTGCATACTGTTTACATTTGCAGTTGCCCAAAAATTCTCACGCGCATTGAATAGTAAAAGGATATATTTTACCTTATGTCTCTCTCCGTCTCATTATATACACCCTTTACGAACGAAAAAAAAAAAGAAAATAAAAAAGAAAACTCTGACCATTTAACCACACCCAGATCACCAGGGAGTCGAGTCACGACGTATGTTCAACAACTAAACGTTATAGACTATCATTGTTGGAAGAAAAAACAAAAATAAAGGAAGAAAAAAATTAAATACATACATATGTATCCATTGAATATAAACATGAGCGGGTGCACGAGAGAGTGTGACGTTTAAAGGTACTAACATTATAAACACATATGTATATAAATGTGTGTATAAACATTTTGCAGTGGATAACACGATCCAATTAAGGATAATCTAGCTACGTTATCCCTGAAGCGAGTCATGCAGCACCAAATACGCGTTTTATACTCGCGATTTTAACATTCACTTCAAGATATTAAGTTGACGATGAAAATAACCCTGCAGTGTTGATTTAATTTTTGTATATATTAATTTAATTTTTTTTCATTCCCAGACATAATATCAATAGATATATTTAATGTATGGGAAAAAATGTCGTCAATTGTCGTGAAATCATTTTCGCATCCTCGCATATAAATAATTTATATAAATAATGTACGACATAAATGGTTATATGAGAAATTAAAAAAGAAAAAAACAAGTAATAATTAGGTAACGATGTTGAAAAAGAATTTTTATTTTTTTCGTATCTTTTATCATCGATCTCAGTGTTCTAGATCCCACGCAATGATTGCAAAATTGCTTGGTTTGTGTGGTGGTAACGTAAAAGAATCCGAAAGTCAAAGAAAGCAAGGTCAAATTGTGTTCAATCGAGTGCGGCACTTGAAGGCACATATAAACATATACAGAACTATATGAATATCATTTCTAGATTGTATTCTAATATTATAACACATGTCTGTCACCCTGACATTATGTAGTGTATCAATTAATCAATATCAATACCTATTGCATAAACAAAAAATTATTTTTCTCAAACCGGATATTGATGTTTTTATTTTTACAGCCACGAATTACAAACTTGTGATTGGCCACGGAATGTTGGTTGCCAAGATGATAGAGATTCTATTCAAGAAACAGAAGACGACGATGCATTGTTGGAGAGGTAAAATAAAATTGTCAGAAAAAAAAAAGAATGAGCAATATAAATTCTTCATATGGATTTCTTCATTCCTCAATATAAAACTAATTATAATGAATTTTGAATAATTTACCAGAGCTATGCATACAGTAGAAAAAAGTGGTATTACAATGAACTGGAACTGAGATCTAGTTGCGCATTATCGAGAGACGAGATCGTGTATTTAAAAAGAGATAATCGTGATAATTTCTGTTTTACAATAAGCGTCAGCACAGTGGCCTGTTGCCGGAAATGTTTCGCCAAGTCATGAGGGAGGTCGGTGATTACATAGTTGGGAGAGTAACTCTTGAGAATTCAAGCTTACGATCCACTGACTTCAATCCCAGTTTCTCTCTCTTTCATTCTTTTCTCCTCATGACCTAGCTCGCTCAGTCCTCGTTTTCTAAATGCCCTGCAGTTACTAAACTTTAATACTCTTTTATTTATTTTTTCTACTTCTCCCTCGGGTTTTCAATTATCTCACTATGCAGTAATGTACACTGAATTAGGTAATTGAACCACAGCATAATTAAGATAATTGGAGAATATTATTTTCAACGGAAAAAAAATTTGTTTTTGCATTACATGAGAAATTTTAAGTGAAACATAATTCGTTAGTCTTCTAGATTTACGGAAACACGAACTCGTAAGAAGAAAAAGACCGGTTTGTTAATTAATATTGTATGTATGACCAGAGAGCGGGAAACGATTCATGATAATTCTTTATTTCAATAATGATAGGATCAATTTTTTTTTAATGTCAATGATATAAGTGTTTTCAAAGATTGTTCATCGATGAACCTCCTTTGCATAATTAACTGTTGAATTATTAGACACATTCGTGCATTTATTGCTATCGTTAACAGAATAGTTTCTTAAAGCAGTTGAAATAAGCAGATGAACTAAAACATTGTTGATACTTTGAAGAAAGAATACGATTTCATGTTGGAAAATCAAATTTAAATTTAAACTCAATGAAAGAACAATAGCCCAGTTTTTTTTTTAAGTTTCAAACTATGCAACAAAATAAAATGGCATCTATTGTCAAACCATTTTCCACAAGACTGATTCCACAATCTAATCATTTCTCCAGGTCTGCAAAAGCAGAATCTCAACGCCAACAGCAACATCATCAACAACGTCAATCTCCTCAACGTCAGCAGGTCCATGTGACATCACCATCAATAACTCAAATAACTGAACGTCAATCGCGTCATCGTCAACAACAACAACAACCACAACAACAACAACAACAATCTCATAGAACGTATCAAGATGACGAATACGAGCCAGCAACAGAGTTTGAAAATGATCGTCAGCAGCGTGTCTACCGCGGTCAACCATCGACAATTGGCCAAGTTCAACGGGATCGTGATGGCCTCAGGAGAAATATAATTTCCGTAAGTTCAACGCACCCGTCTCATCCCGCTTCCATCATCACAACTCCGCCATCATACGGGGATGATAGTGTGGGACATGAGACAAACGCGAATTCGCCAACTTCGTCACCGACGACGACAGCATCGACGAATAACAATCAACTACGCGATAATAACGATTATACAATTCATGAAGCAACGAAAAGTAATTATATGGTTGTCAGTTCACCATCACCATTCAAATTACCACCAAAAGAAAATTATGATGATCATGTGAGAGTGGAGCATCAAAAGTCAAATCAAATCACATCAACAACACCAATTATCAAAAACAATGAAGAACATCAGACAAATAAAATTCCTAATGCAATTGTCAGTCCACCAGCGCCGAGAAAATTACCAATATTGCAACAAAGAATAGATCATGCGCAAACAACCCATTCAATTTCTCTCAATAATGAAGTGGAGCACAATGAAATTTATGCCAGCACACCATCAACTAGAAAACAAACAACTTATGAATTTGACGATGAACCAATAGGCCGTGGTAATTATTTTACTGCGCCATCAACTGTCAGACAAAGAATAAAGGCGAGAATTGCACAAAGAGGACGTGAACGTTATCACGGTTCCAATCACGTCACCATGAAAGTCATACGTAAACGACCAATTGATCGTGATCAAATTGGAAAAGATTCTTCTGCAAATGATGTGACTGTACCAATTCGCGATACTACACAACGAACACCAGCAGCTGTGGCGGTAGAGAAGAGTGTTTTATCGAGTGCACGTGAGACAGTGAGACGTGTGGATCATGTTGATGACGCACCGACAACTCTCAGTCCAAGTATGAGAGCTGCAATTTTAAGTCAATTTCAACGTGATCAGGAGGACGTAGAGAAAAATGAAATTTCAGCAGTATTAAATGCACGACAACGCAATACTCTGAGTCGTGACAGAAGTGATACTGGTAATAGTGTTATTACTGCATCAAGCTTTCCACCTGCATTGCGAAGCCACGTGGAGACTATTAAATTGGAACTGGCAACAACACCAACACCATTCCGTCGCGCTTCATCGTCCACTACACCTGACGAGATTGAAAAGAATGAAATTACGGTCACGTCCTTGAGCACACCTCAACAATCATCGGTGAATGATGAACAAAGTCGTCCGGAGAAAAATTATTCGAGCAACGTGGTAGCTGGTCCGGTCAATTCGCGTCAACGTCAACGCGACTCATCAAGGAGGAGCTCGACACTCGTAAGTCAAGTCCAACCACGTACCTTCATCGGCTCTTGACTTCTTCTATCAACTTCTGAAAACAAACAAAACTTCTCAAACATCAGCATCAGGAACTTCTTGGCAAAAAAAATGAACCGAAAAAAAAAATAATAACAATAACAATGATAATGAAAAAAAAATTATTAATCTATAAAGACTGGGACCAATTGTCGACATAATCGTTTGTATTACATTGAAAAGCAACGATTATTAACACATCGGACAGTCGTCTCGTATATTTCCTCGTGTCTTCTGAATTCTCTGGGATAATCTTCTCCTGAAAAATAAAAAAAAAAAAATTGTATACATACACGTATAACGAGATAGAAAAAAAAAGTACTAATGAAAAGAAAAAAAAAAAGTGAAGACCATAATATTAATTGTGGCGGACACAATCTTCGAGTCGTCATCGTCGCAGTGGTCCTCGACGTCGTCGCAGTCGTCGTCAAACCGAGAGATGACACAGCGAACGGCCCGTGAAATCGCGTGGGCACGCGCGTGACGGCTCAATCTATTTACAAAGCAAACGGAATAATAAAAAAAGATTGAGAAAAGAAAAAAAGAAAATAAATACAGGATAACTGTCCATTAAAATCACTCACTCTAATCTACCGCGTCACTATTATTTCACAATCGTTCTTTTATTCTCTCTTCATACATGCTTATACACTGTTCTCTTTCTAACCATGAAGGACTTCCTTCATGGAATGACAATCAATTAAATGTACATAATTGAATAAATCTTTGGTTTACATTGATTACAGGAGAGGGAAAAGGAGAGTGTGGTGAACCATGCGCGCACGCAGACTGATAGTCATTACAGGTAACACATACATTCATATATATCAATTATATGCATTAGATATGAAATATATACAGAACGTTTTCCCGTTACATTTTCTAATCACGGCCAATGACATTGTGTTGAGATTCAATTTGAAAATGTCTGTGAATTTTTAATCTACAGGTCCATTCCCTCAGAGTCATCAAGAACGGTAAAAACAACAACATCAACGCCCGTCATCTCTAAAGCTTATTACGATCCAGAGAGCTATCCATATTATACCATCTACGATGACGATGTGTCCATTTACAAAGATGATGGTAGGTGGATGATGTCAACTTTATATAACCATCATAAAACCTGATCACTTGTGAGATCAGTTAAATTATCATTTTTGGAACCCAGTTGTTACTCAGAAATTCCTCTTCAAAGAAAGAATATTTGAAATGGAGTCTGAAATATTGATAGGACAAACGACCACAGTTTTTTATTACGCCTTTATTTCTTAATTTTTTTCAGATTATGCACAATACACAATAAATCAATCAGTACCAATTCATCATCCACCACCGCAACAGCAAAATGTAAGAATAGCTGAAGTGACACCGAATTCAAAAACATACACGCAAAAACCGAAAAAGGTAGCAGTGAACGACGCCGATAAATATAATTTCAATTCAGGTGTTACCGTATCGGATTATGACATTTATGAGAGTCAGGTATAAATACATTTTCTTTTGCCCACGTGCATTGTCACGAATTAAAAATTGTCTGCATGCGTCGTTTAGTAAATAATCTATGCCCGCTCACGCTTACAATTCTTTTTTCCTCTTCCATCATTCAGGGTCATTTGAACAAGAACAAGTTCCATATTAACGATGGCCAACAATCCTACAGGTGAGAATAAATTTATTATCAAAATACATTTTTATTCATGCATCATTCTATTATCTCACGGTAAATTCGACCCACGCATGAATACAATCATACGTAAATATAAAAGTGTCGATGACCCGAAAAGCGAAATGTTGGAAAAAAAAAATGTTTTCTCACCTCATTTATATTCACAGAACGAATAGCATCAGTCCAGTCATCCATGTGACAACACCCAATGCAATTGTCGACTCTTATGTACCATTAACGACAACAACACAACCACCACCAACTACCACAGCTCGGCCATATACCGTTACTGTACAAACGTATGTATAAACAATAAATATACATTAAGAATATAGGAATGATATTATAAATTTTGGATTCAAACCTCGCACATGTATACCCATATATGTTTTTATATACAATAGATTAATATATTCATGATGAATAATATCAAGAGCGATTCGCTCTCGCGTTCGCCACGACCGAGACCCAATTTCATATACGCATATACACGCAACCGCTGAAACTCTCGTGCGCGCCTCAAACGAAATCGAAGCCCCGTGCTCGCTATGGCGCTCTCCTTTTTACGCGCTTTCACCCTGACAAAAGTTACTCGCGAATGCGTTAGTATGTATTATATGTATGTATATATATTTAGTAGTGGTTCACTTTCGTTCTCACAGCCGGAAGTGATTTGTAAAACCTCAAAACTATGATAATAGTTTGCGGATTGTAATTTATTTTTCTTCTTCATTTTCTAATATTGCTGTGTTATTGTTTCAGTCGAGGCAGACCGCAGGTCAACCGAGGTACCGCACCACCGTAAGTTTTTTATATATTCGTTCATTTATTTAATTCTTTATTATTTCAAAGAATTTTGTTATAGCCAATTATAATTTTAGTCATTTCATGTTTCGTTTTACTCATGAAGATTAATATGAACGTCAGGCAATCAACATTACATGGCATCTTTGCAAATGTCGATTATATCGGAATTGATAAATTTTTGCATAGGGAGATCAGTCGCATGTAATGATGTTGATGTGAATTAATTCAAATGTGTCTGCGAATTTTTTCTTCCTCATCGTTATTGATTGGCATACGAAATTTCAGATGTGGATATTTCTCAAAATTGAAATCTCATCATTCACAATTAACATTTGTATGCTCATTTATGTATAAATATATTTATTTTTGTATATATTTAATATTTTCAGACGTTCACGACCGACCCTCAAACCATCAACTGAAATTGTCTCCAAGGCCCAGGAGTTCGTTGACATTTACAGGTATCCACCTGTAAGACCAGCACCAATTTATCCAACTCCTGTTGTCGACAAACCAGCTGCCAAGTGCCGAAAAGACGTTTGCCTACTTCCGGATTGCAATTGCGGCGGAGCAGACATACCGGGTATGTATTATGACATAACATTTTTTTATTCTCTGAGAAAAAAAAAATTAATAAATGACCATTTCTTAAGAAGGTATTCTCGTTCAGAAGTTCCGGGAATAGATAATTCTTATATATTACTTCCTCGTGAAGAAGTGAACTATAACTTGGTCCACGTTGAAATATTTTTGTCAGCCTTTCAAATTATCATAAATTTGACAACTACTGTCTCTCCAATTTTTCGTGGCATTCCTTCCAAGATGCGAATCCTTGGAATGAAAATATATATATATATATATGAGAACATCTTCTTAATATAACATCGTTGCAAAATCCCAATTACAAAATATGTCTTCTAATTTTTGGAGCAACATTTTTCTACGTCAATATACAAGACATTATTGCATATACTAACTAATAATATACGTCTGAACATGGAATTCTTTGTCGAAGGTTGCGCCAAACTCGTCATACATATATTACAAATAAGATAAATTATTAAATATGGTCATCGAGTGCGTGTGCGCGTTTGAAGAAATATTTCAAAATATATGTCACCCATGGCATATTACAGTTCATTAAATTTATTCGCATCAATTCTCCTCGGTTAATTATACACAAGTAACATAGCTGACTTGATAAATTATTACTGAAGTGGACTTTCATTATGAGTGACACAAATAAATTGGTCAAAACAAAAATGGAAAGGAGAAAAAAAAACGAAATAAGATTTAAAAA
Organism: Zele albiditarsus; assembly: GCA_958496275.1. Classification (NCBI taxonomy): domain Eukaryota; kingdom Metazoa; phylum Arthropoda; class Insecta; order Hymenoptera; family Braconidae; genus Zele; species Zele albiditarsus. Next base: position 6,291,143 of record OY292409.1, on the reverse strand, counting down.
AACATACGTGTACGTCGATGAACTCCCTTGGCTTGTCAATTGTATAGCACGTCAATGTCTGCAATGTGTTTGTTCCCCACTAGCCCTCTCTTTACTTTCACCGATTCTAACGTTACATACGCATTACGCGGGACGTTCGAAAGTGAAATAGATCCACATGTATATATTCACACCCGTTAACGTTAACCGTACACTTATATATATGTGAATGTTCTCATGACTACGCAGGCATTCAAACTAGTACAAAACAAATGGACACTTTTTACATACAAAATTCCACAAAACGAACATAATGCAATCCACATCATTGTTCGTCTCATCAATTGTTGAACTCGATAATTTTCCATGTTAAGTCACGCTCGGAAAGTCAACCAAGATCACCGGAAAGACATCAATTCACATTGATATAAAATAAACAAGACAATACTTTCGTTGTGTAGTTAAAGAAAAAAGTGTGAAATATTTATAGTATACGTGTCTGTCAATTTTTCAACATTTTCACATTTCATAATAATTCTCACCACAATTATGAAATTTCTACAAAGAAACATTAATTTTCTTCATGTCATTATTGCTTTATCGGATGATTTGTTTTATTGTGTAAAAGAATTTTTTGGCCACTATACAATATCGGAAATTATGTAATTTCATCAAATGTTTTAATACATTTATTTTACGACCGTGAAACAATATATACCATCGGCTATTTCCAATTATTCCTGACGGACCATCTATTGAAACACTTTATCGTCATTGCAACATGAATAGATTTATATATAAACGAGAAATATGTGCTGTATATTTTGTCTTAGCTTTCCATCGCAAAAGCAATTGCTTCAGGTTTGCTTATCAATTCCTGACAAACTACTTTATATATGGAACTTAAAGAGAAGGGAAATGATAGTGTGGGCGAGATAAATAAACTGGTATATTCCAAGACATTGAATAAAGCTCTCAGTAAATTGCTTTCATCGTCGACCGCGTTATTAAAAAAATTATAGAAGAAAACAATCCAAATTACAAAAATGAATTTAGGTGGCATTTCCGTTGAACAAACACCACAAATTGTTCTTTTGACTTTTGATGACGCTGTCAACGATCTTAATAGACAACTATATGAGGATTTATTTGAACGTGGACGTAAAAATCCAAATGGTTGTCCGATATCAGCAACTTTCTATGTGTCGCATGAATGGACAGACTATAGTCAAGTTCAAAATCTTTATGCTGATGGACATGAGCTCGCTTCACACACTATTTCGTAAGTCGCAGAAAGAAAAAAGAATTGCGCGAGTTTCGAGGCTCTGAGATTCATGTTTCACATCGGCCACCTAAAATCATAACAATAATATTATTTCATTAAATGATACAAAAAAAAATGGCTACTAATGGGTATGTTGCTAACTGAACTCTTTTTTTTTTCTCTGTTCTCTTCTTTTTCTCTCTCACAACAATCATTCACTTTGGAAAATTCCAATCACACATATCCATATCAAAACACTTTGGACAAACTAAAAATAAACAACAAATGATTAATTACACTTCCAATTGCATCCCATCCATTAATCCCACGCAGGAGACTACTTACCTGAGGAAATACCCCAAATTGTCTTGCTGACATTCGACGATTCGGTGAATGATCTCAACAAGGTACTTTATGCTGATTTGTTCGAGAAGGGACGTAAAAACCCTAATGGCTGTCCCATCTCGGCGACATTCTACGTGTCACATGAATGGACTGACTACAGCCAAGTGCAAAATCTTTATGCTAGCGGTCATGAAATAGCTTCACACACGGTGTCGTAAGTAATATCATCATCATATAATCATCAAATTAATTCTTTGATCAAAAAAATTCATTATTTTTACATAACGCAATAATATAAACTAATCACATCGTTGACATCATTCTCAACGATTTCTGCTGATATCAATAACATATTCTATAAATGCTGCTAATATTATATTCTGCAAATTAAAATACGGTTATTTAATATTCACCAGACAATACTATAATAATTTTCTATTCAATGTTAATATTCAGCTCATCATTATTAATAATTGTTTAATTTCACATGGTGCTCCGAATCAATTAGCCTCGTATACTCTGAATTATAGTTGGTTTGAGATTAATTTATCCAATTGCGGAGAATTAAGGTAAAATTATATTAAACGATTCAATGCGAACACAGGCATAGCTTTGGTGAACAATTCTCAGCAAGGAAGTGGAGCAAGGAAGTGGCTGGACAGCGAGAAATCCTCGCTGCTTATGGTGGTGTCAAGTTGGAGGATGTACGTGGAATGAGAGCACCGTTCCTCTCCGTAAGTTGATTTGGTGATTTTTATTCCAAATGAAAAATAATTTCGAGCGATTTTGGTTGTTATAAGAAACCTATGATTGCATAATTTATTAATTGTTATGATTTTTTTTTTCATTGGCCAGGTTGGAGGAAATAATATGTTCAAGATGTTGTGGGACCAGAATTTTACATATGACTCATCTATGCCAATTTATGAAAATCGACCACCAAGCTGGCCGTATACACTTGATTATAAATTATTCCATGATTGTATGATACCACCGTGTCCAACAAAATCTTATCCGGGACTTTGGGAAGTGCCGATGGTAATGTGGCAAGATCTTAATGGCGGAAGATGTTCTATGGGCGATGCTTGTAGCACTCCACCAACACCAGATGGTGTTTATAAAATGCTGATTAAAAATTTCGAACGACACTACACAACTAACAGGTTTGTTGTTTATGAATTCCATTAATTATTCACTTTTTTCATTTATTTTCATGTTTGCGCACCGATGTGCTGAGAAGAATGTTGGAATTGTCAAATACAAATATTTCATTTTTTCAATTTTTCAATATTGAGAATATTGAAATTTGAAAATGATAAATTGAAATTTGTCCAACAAATCAATGTCCCCTTTTTTATTATGCAGATGTATTATTTTTAATTTTAAGACGAGTTGTTAGAAGATCATAGGTCTCACTCGATATTTTCTGAGAAGGCAAGAACAATTTTTTTGATGGCTGACCGAGGTCAATCGCATCAGTAGCTCCCGAGATATATAGTTTGAGGTGATATTTGAGTTTAGAAAGTTATTTCAGAGGTGGACTGTGCAATTTTTTTTTTTTCCAGAATTAAATAAGAGTGCATGACAGAATTATTATTATGTGTTTTCATATACCTTTAGCAGTACGAACATAGAAACAAGATGTAATTTTAAAGAATCAAATCAGTTGTAGAAGCTGTAGAGCACACAACTGTCTGAAATCTCTGCGAAAACACACCTTATGGGACTTCTATCAATATGGAATCAACTGTCTATTCACTACTTTTTTCTCAATTATCATGAGTGTGGTTATCGTTGATACCGTGATTATGACAATATTTTCAAACTTAAAATTTTTTTTTTCACTCAGTGAAAGTTAAAAAGAATTGTGAAAGTCATGACAGTCCACTTCAGTGGTTAGTAATTTGAACAGTTTTTTTCTTTAATGATTATTCTGGTACCATTTCGATGGCCACGATCATGATGATTATAGAACCAATTGGATAATTGATTCCGGATGAATAGAAGTGACATAAACTGTCACAGAACTCCCGCTGGAATAGACAGTGAGGACCTTCCTACTTCTGCAACTGCCAAGAACCATTAGAATTGCAACCCACATAAAGTTTCGGTATCTTATAGTTGCCTAAATGTTTCCTCTGATCGAGTAATAATTATCTGCGATTCCCTGATTGTTTTTCAGAGCACCATTTGGTTTATTCTATCACGCCGCTTGGTTCACCCAACCTCATCACAAAGAAGGATTCATCTCCTTTTTGGATACAATTGTTGCCATGGATGATGTTTGGGTTGTGACCAATTGGCAAGCATTACAATGGATGAGAAACCCAACGCCATTAGGTCTAATTAATAACTTTGAAGGATTTGGCTGCAACTATCCCGTAAGTAAAATATTCAATCATCCGATTTAAACCATTCTCTATCAATTAATATGTATTTATCAATTATTAATTTATTTGTTTCTGTAAAACTTTTCAGGACCGACCGAAAAAATGTAATAACTCCAAGCTGTGCAACCTGTGGCATAAGAGTGGTGTAAGATATATGAGAACGTGTCAACCATGTCCCGACATTTATCCTTGGACAGGCAAAACTGGAATTCGCAGTAGTCGAATTGACAATGACATTGAAAATTGAATATTTAAATATAGGAAATATATACGAGATGACAAAAAAGAACGTTGAAAACCGAAAAAAATACACCAACAATAATGATTTTACCATAAAATGAAAGAAACCCACCAGCAATTAATAATGTACGAAAGAACTTTTACGATTCTATATAATTAGAATACTCGTATTTCTCAATTTGTCCTTCTGTGTGTATGTATGTGTGTGTACATGTGTATTTACCGCACATCCATATTCAAAGGACATTCAGCGGATGATTTATCGTTCATCTCTGTATTAAATAACAGCGGAGTGTGTTAATGAGGCAAAAAAATGCTTTTCTCCTTCGACACTGAATAAAATCTGTAGAGAGTAAGAGACAGTGAAAGAGAGAGTGATACAATAAACGGAGATATTAGAGCTTTCAATGTCGTTTAAATGAAATTAATATTCGTATCACAAGAATGAAACAGAAAAAAAAATCTTTGCTCATATATTTTTATATTTTTCTATTGGATAGAGAGTAAGCATCTGTAAAATGAAAATAATAATTTCACGGTCTCTCACAGTATCGGAGTTTGAGAAGCACGTCTTCTTGATTCACTCGGCTAAACCCTAAATAATAGATAAATTAATAACATTAATTAGGTAATGATTGTATTTGTAAAAAAAAGTGGGAGAAAAAACATTATATGTCGTGTAGGTCGACGACAAAAATTTTGTTGCCGCTTGCGACGACGTCGGAACAAAAGAAATTTAAAAAAAAAGGAAGAAAAGAAGAAAAAACTGGCGTGGAATAAAATGTAAGAGAAGCGAGTGAGATAAGTTGATGGAGATACAAATGTGTTGGCATGAGGACGCAAAAGCGTGTGGGCAAAAGTATTGCAACTTATTATTAACTTGACCAATGAATGCCAATCCGCGCATTATATGCGGCCCATTTTGTAGTTGAGTATTTGAAAGCCTTTATGCCTTATGCTATAATTAAATAAAATATTGAATAAACTTCACTACCTAAAATTTGTTGAAAGTTTATATTATGTAAATAATTTTTATTTCATTTGATTATTTTATTTTTACTTCGTTCTCTCCTTATTTTTTTTTATAAATAGGATTCAGGTACAGGAATGGGATAAAGAATAGCTGACCATGCTTTTGCATCATAGTCATGAATATTTCGCCAATTAAAATCGTCAGCGGTGCTCGAGTGCTCGGCCCAATATTGGGCCATAACATTGTATTGCTGCATCTTGAATGTCTACGAAAAGTAAGATAGAATTCTGTCTTATACTAATTCTATCCAAATAGTAGAACATAATGAAAAATGATTGTGGAGTATTTTTTACCATTTCAGTCTGTTGTATCCAAGCAATCATCATTTCGTTGCCTTGTAATATTGCATGTCTTCTACCCTTTCTTAATAATTTTATCGCCGCACATTTATCACCGTGAATTAGTTTCAAGTATGCTTTTAGCATGAAAAGACGTGGTTTGATGAACCACGCATGTCGTGATAATATTTCGAGTGTCTTGAGGAGTAAATTGATATTTTTGATTGAAGCAGGAAGTTCAGTTGAATTTTTTATATTGATATGACGCCTCAATACGAGGAGATAACATGCAAGTCCCTATTAAAAATTTTTCCGAACTTGATATTTATAGTAATGCATTTAGAAGATGAGAAAAAAAAAATGAAAGAGGTGGATAACCTTTGAAAGAGTTAAAATTTGCGAGTGGCTGTCAGGTTTTATGCTACTTGTGTATGATATGGAGGATTGTGGAAATATCGCCATGACTATTTTTCCCCTAGAATTGAAATCATAATAGACAAATTATCTTTATTTTTCAATACTCTCTATTCATATCTGCAGTGAATTGTATTCCAAATCTGTACTAGAGAAGAAAAGACCGCTTCAAATGATTCAATAGTTTCGGCAAAGACAAAACTTTAAAAATTAATATTTCACAGTTTTTCCCATGTGCATATTGTCCCTTAAATTCACTCACATTCGCAACTGCCAAATCCACAAACAGGTCAATAATCGTTTCAAACTTTCTGGATCACGTGAAACACATGTTCGATTTTGACAATCTGTGAAAATATAGAAAATCATAAAATAAAAGAAGATAATAGTTTTATTATTCTAATTTAGTATATCAGGTAGTTGTAATTTACTGAGTATCATTTTCGCATGTTCGACACTCTTATCAAATGGTTCAAGAGCCATTCCAGCGTCCAATGCCAAATCGAGTGATAAAGAGTAATACCATGTGATACTGGATTCATCAATATCCTCTACTGATAGATAATATAATACACCCATTAAATCTGCAGTTTGGTAAACTCGCTTCATGCGTACCTTTGTCCAATGAAATTATTTCAAGAAACTTGATAACATGATGGTACAATCGAAAAAATTAACAACTACATAACTGAAAAAAGTATTCCCGAATCGAAAGATATAATTATTATCTTAGATATAATAATTTCCACTTGAAAAAATACTTTTCTCTTTCAATAGCATAAAATATTGAGAACTACCGCAATTTGAATGAGAAGAGGTAGAATGACCAATGTAATTCCAGTTAAATGAAGGGTTCCCGATATTTTCAATATCTTTATTCCAATATTGTAGGCATTTTCGTATTCACCTCTAAGTGTTCTGTTGCAATAGGAAAAAATCTCTGTATTGTTATGTAATTACTGATCATAACGATCGAATACTTTTAAGTTTAAATAAAACCTCAGTTCAAAAATCAATTGCGAAACATGAACAGCACTCAAAATTTCATCAATATTTGACCACGAATATTTCTTTTTCATCAAAAGAATTATTTTTCTTTCAAGATGTCGAGAAAATTTCAACTCTCCAATTGTTCGAAATATTATTGTTGTATTTATGTACAGACCACATTTCTCAATGAATCCTTCATGGGGACAAGAAAATCCAATATCGAATGCATTCAGAGCAGTGCTTTCAGCATAATTAATATCTCCCTGTGACTTTGGATTCAATGAAAAAATATATTAAATATCATGGAAAAATATAAAGAAATTAACGTACCAAATAAATTTTCGACAGTTTGATAAGATAGTGAGCGATGGTGAGTCGATTGGATATTTCATCTCTACTCATTCGAATGGAGAGTATGTCTCGTATATTTCTATGAAATATTCGACGCCAGCATCGAAAAATCTTATTCGAAATTCGGTGACTTCTATCGAGAAAATTTGTATTTTTTTGAAGTCTTATAACACTGAGAAAATAATTTCTCGCGTCCGAATTGTCGCCAAGTGCTGCTGAAGCATCGCCTATATATAAAATCAGAGAAATTGAATAATCGATAACTATTTTTCATCCAAAATTTATAATTACCCATTAGTCCTAAGATCATTGACGTATTCGTCCATCGCTCATCAGGAGACAAATTTTCGTTATATTGTTTGGCAATAGTAAGAAGTTTTGATGCCTCTGTACATCGATAAATTTGAATCAACCCAGCAGCTGATTCAATAAGCCATTTTACGTATCTGCTTGAATCATCTAAAAATATATTTTACAGAGATAAATATATTTTTCTGTAGTAGTTTGGTTTTATTCGTGGGTGTCCTTCATGAATTACCTAATTGTTCTAGATGCCATATCAATTCCAAATAAATCTCCGTTATAATTTTTTCACACACACAATTACGGAAATCAATTGTATTAAATTTTTTTAATTGTGAACGCTGAGACGGATCATTTTTAACGTCAAATATTTTTTCTGATTCCCATTTACTACCATCTGGGATAAATTCTGTTTGCACTTCTACAAATTCAAATGAATGAAAATATAAATCCGTCTTTATATAAATTTATTTAATTGATTTTATTTTTATATTACTACCGGGTTCATCACAAATTGATATTCTGCGATAACGTACTGCCTCGTGAGCCTCTTGACTACCAACAGAGACACTTCTCTTTCGCAGTCCAAATCTCGCGAATCTTCTAGCTATTGATTGGCGCATAATCGAGCCTGTTCGGGCAGCGCCAGCCTTCAAAAATTTCAAACTCATAAAAATAGTAATTAATTCTCATTGCCTTGAATTTATTCCATCCCTACCATTTTTGAAATACTTGGTGTCTTTAGAAAAGAACCACCACCACACGAATCACATCTTTTTGCTTGTCGTTCATAAATCTCCGCCACTGTTGTGTGTAAATCTTTTCGTTCACGCAGCGTAATTTGCTCGTAAACAAAATTACGAAAGTTTTTTGCCTTGAACTCGAGCAATTTGCAACGTGAATATCCAGGTAAATCTGACCGGTCTTCCTTGACAGCTTCCTTCCCCGCACCTTTCACATTCCCATTCAAATTAAATGCATTAGAAACATTTTTACCAACAGATACAAAATAATTAACCCTCAATATCTCAACTAACTGATTGGTCGTCGATTCAGAAAAAAAATTGACTGGAAAGAATTAATTACAGACGAAATGACAGTGAAAAATTTGCGCGACAATTATGTGACCCCGATAATATACTTAAAGTGGCGCAAAATAAATATGTCGTTCTGTGATTGAAACCGTTACGAAAGAAAAAAGAAAAAACAAGAAGTGAAAATAACTAACTTGTCCGATAACATGAGCAATGAATGAGATGATGCATATCGGAGAAGGTACTTCTCTCTGCATGAGGTGAAAATTTATAATTGAACCGTTGAACAGATGCACATTCAATGATTCTCAATTCTATCAGTCGAGTTATTGCTGTAATGAAATCCATTTGATAAGATTCTTTTTTTTTCTTTCTATATAAATACAATTCTTGCCTTGAGCAGTTTCAAGATCCGTTGAATCTGACATGACAGTTTCCAGTGTATCGCGAAAGAAAACATCACCAAGGACGGCGGCAGTTTTTAATAAATTTTGTTCGTATGTCGTCAAAAATAAAAATAATTTTCGATATAATTCAACAATGTTAAGAGATGCATGCTCATTGATGAATGATTCACTTTGTGGATTGAGATCAACTGCACGATGTTCATAATGAGGAAGGTCATGATTAATTTCATCTGGAAATACACCATACGGCAATTTTGCAATAGACACGATTGGCGGTGAAATCAGGTCTTCGATACTTCCTTTTCTATCTGAATATTGAAAGTCAAGCCACTTTCTTTCTAACATAAGGCAGATTAAGATCTCACACCAGCCCGGATAATATTTACCTCGTTGTTTGAATATCCTGAAAAAAAAATTCAATTCACAAAAAATATTAATAATCTAATATCATTTCTTCTTTCTTGCACTAATTATTGATACAATACTCGCAAAAGTTTTTCGATACTGCATGAACATCAAGAAATTGACAAATTAGAGAGAAAATTTCATCAGATTTTAAACCGCCAAGTGTACATTTATAAAGTCGAACATCATTGAGAAAATTAATTTGTAATGATGTGCTTTTGGTAGAACTGACACTCATTATCAGAAAAAATTTTTTATGATTCATTATATTGCGTATAAATGGCCAGGACTCTTCATCAATTAAATGAACATCATCCAGGAATATACAGGTTGCTTGACGTATCTGCTATTGATAACACGAAATATAGAAATAGAATAAAACAATGAATGAATAAATTATTGCACATCGCAAACAGTTGAGTAAGTTTCATTGATAATTACGGATTTCAAAAAATGATTAAACATCTGTAGTGCCTTGGCAACACGTTGCTCCTCGTCTTCTATCAAATAATTCTGTGTGAATGGAAAATTCACATGCATAAGCGTGTTAAAATAGCAAAATTTTTTTGATGATGATATACATCCAAAATTTTTAATACAAATTTTTTCACGTTTCTCAATAGTGTCGCATGAATCAGCGTTGAGTATCTGTAAAATTCTCCAAGTATTAATACGTACAATATAATATATATTCCAATTTTCCATTACGTAATTCAATCATATTACATTCAATAGAACTCGGTGAATGGTATCAAAAGACCTTGAACTATCGCGAGAATTCAGTGAGAGTCTGTGTACAGATATTTGTCGTGATTTTGCAATTGAAACAAATTCATCTAATAGTCGAGATTTTCCTATCCTATCATGACCCTGTATGAACAATTATTGATTATAGGAAGCATTTGTATGATGTTAAATAAATGTGTTACCTGAATGAGAAAGCCACAATAATTTCGCTTAGAGGAACAGATGCCATCCAAGGCATCTGTAAACTTTTCTAATTCTTCAATGCGTCCAATAATGGGATAAACTTCATGAATTTTTCTTTCAATCCAGTGATCTTCTTCAGACCTAATTAATAATTGCAATGAATAAATTTTATAGTGCTTATATCTCATCGATATAATATTTTTTCATATAACACAGCAACATAGTATAGTTTTTGAGATTGAGTAATAATTAATCATCGAGTTACCTGGCCAAGACAGAACTCTAGACAATTATTTTCGGCAATTATTCTTCATCTCAAAATGAAACAACTTACCAATCACTATGATGAAGCTCATAAATGTTAAATTTTCCAAATCCAGTCATTCCTTTGAGGCTCCGTACACGAAAACAATGTCGTGGTATATCACTGTACAATACAGTATCAAAATCACAGCTAACCTATGTAAATTAATGTCATGATTTATAATTAATATATAAATTGCGTTTGAAAATATTAATATACATTGAAGTTAATTGATTGACCTTTTGATTAGAGACATTAGAAATTTTTTCAGCTTTTTCTACTGATAATCCTAGACAAAAATATGCATGTCTATTAAAATCACCGACAATTGTGTAGATCACTACTCCTGTTGACACACCAATTGATGATTTTTTTATTTTTCCAATACTATTTAATAACTGTAGACATTTCTCAGCGCATGTTATTCCATAAGCATATTTATTAGTAATATCGCCGATGAGTGGTCCAAAAATGATGTTAAAGAATATTAACTTTGAATAGGCAACAACTGTCTCGATCCTGCCATCATATTTAGTAATCAATCTGCACTGGAATTAATTGAGCTCGTGTGATTAAATGAATAAAAATGAATTAATAAAAATTTATTGAATAAAATATTTTTAGTATTTTAAAATTATACCGGAGCAGACTCGAAAAACATTCATCACACAGATTCAATAGTTCTAAATTTGTACATTTTTCGGGAACAATATTGATAGACAGAATTGTCACTCGTCGATTGTGACAAATGTCTTCAAGTAATTTGTCTTTCTCGATATGATTAATCAATCCAGGCATCAAAAAGTTCTTTAGTTCTTCTGTTAATTCTCGGGATACTACCTGTGTTATTGATGCTCGAACTTGAAAAACAAAAAAGTATTAAATAAGCAACATGTATTTTTTTTGTTAGAGAGTTGGCCTGCTCCTAATAGTCTAAAAATTGAACGGATTTCGAGAATGGTTGAAAGCCCGAATGGTAATGGTAGAGAAATATAAATAAACTCAAAATTTAATTATATTGTTGTGGAGAAAAGACGAAAATGGAATTTTTCAAATTAAAATCGTGAAAAGATTTGGAATTATTGACAGTTCTGTCTATTAAAAAGTAAAAAAATACGTACAATTTTTTCATAAAAATTTGTATGTTAACTTCAAGTGAATTCTACTTTGGGAATGATGAATATTATCAGACATTTTAATTATGCGTAAAATACCAATATTCTATGATTGTCAGTCTTGCCACAGATAGTTCTCTGAAACCTTTCGAATTTTTTTCGTGTTCAAGATGTGGTCCAATCCTTCAATATAAAAATAAAAATTCTATACAACAATTACCAAAAGATTCTCCATTATTCACATTGGGTTCATTGGCCCCCGGAGAATCTAATGAATTTCTCATGAATGAAACTTGCTCTCTATTAATCTCAATTGACATCTTCTGTGATAATGTTCTGCCAGACATTATAGAAATAGTTCTCCTTTCCAATCTCGACACAGTGCCAATTTCACTTAGTATCTATTATTCGTCAATGACATAAATTCAACCACCATTATTTTACTAAATTATTCACTGATTTAGTTTCTACTGTTGTACTCCTACAATATTCAAATACCTACTTTGATATTATTCGCATTGATGACAACATGCTCGTAATTATTTGGTGACACATATTTCCATGCACTATTAGACAGAAAAACATCACCGAGATTACAATCTTTTATAAGTACTCTGACGTCCTCGACTGGTTGACCAATTAACACCCAATATCTGCCATTCTCATTTCCAATAACAGAAAATCCAACTTCACCAGATGAAATGGCAATTTTCACTTTTAAAATTAATTTCAATAATAATAAATTGAAAGGTATTGAATAAATATCAGAGTGATTTTTTTGATGAAAAATTGGTAAAAATACTCACATTTTATTCCTGAATGCGACCTAGCTTCAGATTTCGTATCAAAATCTTGAAATTTCAATGCACATTCTATTACCAAGGCAACGGTTTTGAATAGTAATTCAACTTTTCGAACTCTCCAAATAGCCATAATACCATGTGATTCAAAATTAATTATATCACCATCAGAGAGATAAATTAATTCAATTATTGAACTCATAAGTGCATTGAATAATTTACTCATACCATAACTACCACCATTTTTCATGTAACGAAATTGTTGCCAGAGTTCATGACAGCCTGAGTGTGGAAAAATGATTGGAACAAAAATATAAAAGAAAATATTGTCAATAAGCTGTTGGGCCAAATTTAATTTTACTTGAAATGTCAATGAGCAAAACAACACCAATGAATGTGTTCAAATACTTTTTGGTCAAGTCTATTGTGTAGATTAATTCATCGGGCACAAAACTTGCCATCACTCTAGTATGACGTTCTGTTGTATGTTTGCGAAGAGCCTAAAATCCATTGCACGTTTTATCCGAAATTTAATTCTCAATCATTAAAAAATATTGAATTATAATTTATCAGACAAAAATATATTTCTCGTATATTAACCTGCCATAAAGTAACTTTTTCGGTTTCAATGATTGGTCCAAATAATTCTGGTGTCCAGTTGAATTCAAGTTGAGAATCCGTGCTGCCTTTCAATGCCAATGGCTCTTGGAGACGCAGCGAGCTTTCCCTTTTAAGGAAATGTCTCTCCATCACGAATATTTATTTCGTTTTCGTTCCAACGAATATGATTTTCGATATGTCAATTAAAATCATAAAAAATCTGTGACCAGTCACAAGTTACATATTCAACTATATTCATGCAATCGATTATTATCATTAAAATCAACTTTGAATTAAAGAAAGGAAAATATATAATGAATTGGAAAAGGAACAATAAAGTCAGCATAGTTTGGTTTTTCTATTTTTTTTTTATTTTTCAGATAAATATCACCTTTTTTTTTTATGATAAACATGAGAGAGAATTCCAGATAAGTGTCAATATTATTCTCACGTAGATTAATTACCTTAATGACAATTTATTTTCGGCCTCAAAAATCTCATTCTTAATGTTTAAGTTTGATGATACATCATTGTTTACAGTTCGTTGAATGCACAAATGTTCTTCTCCCCCGTCGTTATATAAAAAACTGAAGAATATGATCTCACAATATATATATATACATATATATATATATATACATATATATATATATATATGTATATCTATCTATCAGTTTTGTACATTTTGATTATTATCTCTTCATTTTAATGCATTCCTACAGTTACAAATTTGTGTATACGGAAAAAATTATTCAATCTAAATTTATCTTAATTAGTTTTGTCTTGTAAGATCAATTTGAATTATTATATAAAGTAATAATATGATTTTCAATTTAATAATAATAATAATACGTTTTGTCGCTTTCAATGGAATGAAGTTGAAATTATTCACAAGCATTCAGTTAATCAAAATAAATTTTAAATATCAGCGACCGATCAACTATTATTTGTGTATTACTATGATGCAAAATGATTGTTAATATAAATCTCAATATCAAAAGAAAAAAAAATATAAATTACGAATGAAAAAAAAAAAAAAGTCATGGATTACTTAATCATATAATGGCACAATAGAAATGAGAAATAAAAAGTAAACTAAACTTTGGAACTACGAAAGAAGAAAAAAAAAAGTAATAATAATAAATCGCAAAATAAGAAAATTATTGTGCCGCTTGTCTCTTATTATTAACATTATAATTCCAAAACATTTTAATTGTGAAAAATATATATATATATATATGTCTTTGATTTTCGTTCGTACAAAATTCTCTGTTCGATTCGAATCAATATTAATGAATGAAGAAATTGATCTTCACATTTTCATGCACAAGTACAGCCTAGAAAAATACTTTTGTCACCTGAATTTAATTGCATTCACGAATATTCGATATCGTCGTATCGTTCAATAATATTACTTATAAGTTTACCCCGATTCCCATGATTTGAATTTCACATAATTAAATTGATATCATCAATTCCACATATTTCCATTTGAGCAATATTTTCATTCTCCTCTCCACATTTATATACTAAAATAATTATTTTTCTATCAAAATTCAATACTTCTGCAAATTTATGCATAGGTTCACTCCATATACTCAATTACACCCGATAATACTTATTTTTTTTTTTTTTTTCTTTGCTTTTCTTTGTTAGCGATAATTGATACCAAATTGCCCTTTGAACATTCGAACACTCAATAAACGCTACCACCCACTATTATCAATAATAATTAAAGAAAAAAAAAAGAAAGTAAAGAAAGTTTTTTTTTTCCAAAACACTCCTCAATTCTGTCTAAATTCATTCCGTTTTATCGATTCTTGGTCCTGATCATACATTTCATAAATTGCACCTCAAGTAACTGAGCGTTCAGAAAATTGATTCTACCCAGTACTATGACTAGACCACACAGACTCGAATCAAACAAAAAAAAAAAGAATAAAAACTAAAATAAAATTAAAAAAAAAAATCTCAACATCATCCGGAATGTCATTGAATTTTTACCAATGTTATTATCACGATATGACAATTGTTCAGAAGGGCAAGCTGTTTCAATCACCTCAATCACATAAAAAAAAAGGATTTTAGTGAACCTTTATGCATGACTTGCTCGTGACAGATGGACATTGAACGATAAAGCATCCTCACATCTTTGTCCACAAATATTGCATGTATACGGATCATTGTACCCATGATATCCCATATGAATAGTGTACATCGTCTCACTACCGAATGAAATTGGACAGAAATTACACTTCAACGAGACAGTATTACCTGCTCCAGTAGCATTGAAATTAACATCATTCGCAGTGTCACTTGATGTATAACTATCTGGTGTTGCACGTTCAGTTGTATTATCTTCACTTTGAATTCCATCATCACTTCCATTTTCCACTTTACGTCTATTCAATTTTACAGCGCGACCTTTACGTCGACTGGTGCCTGATGCCTTTGGTGGATTGGAACTAGATGTTCCACACTGGCTCGACTGTTGATTGACAACTGGATGACAAATCTGACGATTTTCTATGTTGCTGGCGCTGTTATTGTTGTTACCATTGTTGTCATCGCTGCTTGCGTTACCAGGTGTACTCAAATCGAGTACCTCAAGTGAATTTCGCAGAGCGCGTTCTTGTTCATTCGCGTATTGTGCACTAATATCCGGAACAATTTGTGACACATCCATTGATGGATGTGAATTATAATAACCAGAAACATCCTGTGAATTATTAGGAGCAGCGCCAGGATGCATTCTCCCAGCTACCATCATAAATTCCGCAATAATATTTGCTCTTAATTGATTTATATTTCTTGCTGTTGCTTCATCATGGTTGGCATAGGGTTCAGCAACCGGGAGACTATTCCTCAACATATGATTATATTGCATTGCCAACATTGAATTCATACCAGCGCCGGAAAATGGATTCACCATAGCCATTGGATTCATCATCATTTGTTGAGACTCATTTGATGAAGAATTTTGTGGTAATTGTGATCCTTGCATTGATCCATCTTGATTTGACTTTGATTCATTTTTATTTTTTCTAGTTTTTGTTGATCTGGTTGTTTGATTTCCTGATTTAAGTGCGGACTGTTTTTTTTGTTTAGGTCCACGACGTGTTCCGTAAACATCAATTGTTGTGAATAAATTAATTGAACCATCAGGGTTGAGAATTGGACCAGGATCATGACGATACTTTCTCAAGTGCATTTTCAATGAATGACAATATTTTGTCACGTATGAGCAGTGAGCACAACTGAACTGACGTACATCTGTATGTGATTTCATATGACTACTCAACATTGATTTGTTAACACATTTATATGTACATTGTTTGCATGCGAATGGTTTTGCGCCAGTTTGTTTATTCATGTGATATTCGAAATGATGCTTGAGATCGGTGACAAATGGACAATATTGGCAAAATAGTCGCTTTTCGACTTTTGTATGGATTTTGATGTGACGCCAAAATTCAGTTTTAGTTATGGCTTGGAATGTACATATCTTACAGCGATTCAGTTTCACTTTTCCTTGAGCATTTATTATTGGATAATTTATACTCTCCTCGTGTTTTGCAATACGTTGGGCGATTTCTTGAGCACTGCAACCAGGAATTGGCACTGTTTGTGGTACTGGTGGTTCACCTTCCAAACGATTTGGGTTGTAATGAATTTTCAGATGCTCCCATAACACATCCCTGTAAAATACAAGATAAGAAAACATTTATTAGCAATATAATTCAATCGATGAAAAATGGTATCAATTTTCACTTTCGAGTTCCTCAATGATTTAACAAAATAAATCTCTGACTATGTGATGAGAATCAAAAATTTGAGGATGGAAAAAAAAACTCAATTAAGTTGATGCTTACCTCTCCTTTGTTTTAACTCCACAAAGTGGACATTCGAATTCAAATCGATGTGCGCGAGAAGCTGCTCTTTCGCGTTTTGTTCTCGCTCTAGCCGGAATAGCATTCGTTTTATTATTAGTATTCGACTGTGGCTTCGGTGTTACTGATGTCGGTTGTGATGTAGCATAATCCATTGGCATACCACCATTTTGATAATTCTCTTGAGGTGCATAACGATAACCACTCGATGTTGAAGGCTGTGATTCATGAGATGTGACACTACACGATGAATAACTGCGATTTTCTGATGATCTACGCTCTGGTGATGGACTCGTTTCATAGTGTCCAGGTGATACACCTGAGTCATTATTTCTATCCTCAATTGCTTCGGTTATCTATAAAGTAAAAAGAAATATAATAAATAAAAAAATACTTGACTATTTCTTCATTCATTCCTCACATGACAAACTAAAACGTGATATGATCAGTGGAATGATAAAATTGATAATTGATAATAACGAAAGAGAGAGAGGAAAAAAAGGGAAGTAAACAAAGTCAGTTGTGTGATGTGGCTTCATTTTCTCACACAAAAATAGAAGCGGACATTTTGCTGCTACTGAGCATACACATATAGCATGGGGAATGAAAACGATATTGAAGGGTGATGGGATGGAACTGGAAGAGAGAGCGAGTGAAAAGGAAAGTGATTGGTGGCGGGAAAAAAAAGAAAAAAAAAGAGAATTGTTAGGGGATGAAAGTGGACTTGACGAGTTTTTCGAGGGGTGAAGGGGAGTGAGACACAGAGAAGAAGGATTTTCAATGGTGTTGAGAGAGAGTTGAACTATATACATATGGATATATAAGAAGAGGGTCATTGAAGCCTGGGCGGCGATTACTCACCATGACTGCATTTCGGGTATTCCAATCGGGCGTGGTTCGCGGACGCTGGGGATGATTCAGATCTCCCATACTCGCGGACGGTTGGTGCTGCTGATTTTGGTGGACTGATACAAGCGCCGTTGCTCCCAACTGAAGCCAGTTGTCTGACATTTTTCTTTTCTTTTTTTTTTTTGTTTCTATTGTCCTTTCAACGATGTTAGAGAGCTTCCAATACAAACAACTCACTGATCAGTTTCCTGGAAAATTAAATTAATGCAATGTTATTTTGTATTCTTCTTTAATCTGTTTTATTTCTATTTCATTGGCTATATGTCTATCCAAGTGACAAAATATAATTAATTGTATCATAACATCGCAGCAGTGGAAGTAGATCTTGTTTTCAATACAATTGAATTGTCGCAACGGAAAAAAATATATTTCTGCTTCATCTCTTTATTTGACAATTTCTATTTTATATTTGAAAAATATATACGGAAGTAATCATAATTATATAACTATTAATTATAATTATTTTGTCTAATAACTACATATATGTTTTTGTTTATGACTGAAGGATATGAATATTTTTTATTCGACCTATAGGATAATATTCATTGATAATAATAAATTCGTTATAATAGAAATGACTGGAGTGAAAATAATCGCAATTGTCTCACAGTTTCAATCAAGAAAAATTTATATTTTGTAAATAATTATTTCGTATCATGAAGAATTAATTGTTTTCGATTAAAAAATATAAATATTCTGAATAGGAATCACACAAAAAAACCGTTACTTCAACCATTTATATATTCTCAAAAAAATAAAAGTATCATTCATAGAATTGCCATCCATTTATGACACAAAATGAAAGTTGAAGAGAAAACCGAAACTCTTTATTTTCTCTTCCTTTCTGACATTGACAATTCGAAAAAAATATTCCAATGAATGAATTTTTCTTTTTTTACTTATGCAGATGTTCGCGACCGACACAGAAGAAAAAGAGATCTCGAGTTGTGTGACCAGGTGAAAATGTTTCAAAAAAAAAAAAAAAAAGAGGAAAAAAGGGTTTTTCTCCTATATATATTAACCTTCCCTCTCCATTATGTAGACAACTTTCGCATTGTCAGGCAGATTATAGTTTGGGTACTAGGGTATAAAAATGCGTGGACAGAAAAAAAGAAGGAAAATAAAAAAAGAAGAAGAAAAAATTCAACCTCCAGGAATTTAGGCGAATTATTGTGTGAAGGTTTTTACACATGCTCAAACTACAGAGTAGTGTGTGCTCTTAGCTTTTCCAATTGATGATGAAAAAAAAAAAAAAGGGGGGGGGGGGGGTAAGACAGTACTAGGACAATTGCGTTTCTTCACAGAAATACCTGTACCTACATAGATAGATAAGAGTATTATGTATTAAATGCAGCAGTGGTAGAAGTGTTAGTAGTGGTAGTAAAAACGAAAGGGGGTGCACAAGCTTTATTGCATATACATCGAAACGTTCTCGGTTCGCCATTATCTTGTACATGAATCCAACAAAGACAAAAATCTCTCCTATTTTAAAAAATTTCCCCCCTTTCTCTCTCTGTCATATTCTCACCTATACCTTGCCCTTGGGGGCATCACACTGTCCCAGCCGGTTGCAAGGGGGTTCATTTATTCAAGTGGAGCAACAAATGCTGGACAGCATTCAACCATTATATATTATTTTGAGTACATAAGACCCTATACTATACTTTTCGCAAAGCTCTCACTCTCTTGCACTTATTGAAGTTTTCCTAAGGCCCCTTTGACTACTAGCCAATTTCTAGTTATTGTTTGAAAATCTGTTAGGACTTACGAAAAAGGTCATAAATATAATATAAGAGTTCATAGTGTGACTTTCGAACCACTTGCTCACACCTTTTTTTTTTATTTTTGCCTTTCTCACTCACTGTCTTTCGTCATTTTCATTTTCTTACGCAGACTAATTCGGTGTAGAAACGGAAGTAAATGCGTGGTGAAAAGGAAAGATGCAAAATATTGAAAAGTCTGAGAAAAGCAAAATAACCCTTGAAAATGTTTAAATTTGTAGAATGCCTGTACGAGCACGTTCGTTCAAGTATTTGTTGAAAAACAGACAAAACTTGAATATGATTAATGGTTCTTGTTCTATTCCATTATTATTATTTTTTCCATGAATTCGTTTACTTTACACAGTTAAATGAAAAACAAAACAATCATCTATTGACTGTGTGTATAATAGTTTAATTTTCAAACCGTCTTTTGAATTATTAATTCAAATGTGAGAAAAAAAAATTCTTCGGTATAATATAATGTATAAATATAGTAATTTTATTATCGAAATTATTGATCGTTTTGATGGAACACAACGAAATTAAAAGAAATAATATAATGAAATATATATCGGTATAAATATATCAAATCAAATGTAATTCATTTCGTCAACGATTTTTTATAATCGTACATACATATTTTTTTTCTCTCCCTCGACATTTCTACAGAAGCAAACAAAAAGAAATGAACGAAGGGTGGCTTAAGACACTCCGATTTATCTTTTTTTATTTATTTTTTTTTTTTCTTTTCTTTCTTTCTACATGCATCTCCATTACTACTACACATATATCTAGATGATAATCACTCTCCCAAAGAACTGCCCCTCTCGATTAACAGATCGATCGATTCTCCGCATCGACTCGTCTATATAGGTACATATATTTCAACCCCCATTTCTATTCTCTCCCTTGCACCCTTCTCTGTTTTCTTATTCTTCTTCTTCTTTCTATTTGTATTTGCGCGCTCTTTTTTTTCTTTCCCTCCAAATATCGTGCGAAAAAGCATTGGCTATCGAGATCCTTTCCCCTCATCGTTATTTTTCCCTATTTTTTTTTTTTCCCCTTATTTTACTTTTTTCTTTTTCAAATGATCGGCCATTGCTACCTTCCGATCACGACTGCGTAAGTTTTTATATCAAAATTATTTGGAAATAAATTGAATTAAAAAAATATTGTCTTCGAGAAAACGCTTCTTGTATATACTTTATATTTTTTTAACGCGTAAATTTTGCATATACATAATAAATATTAAAAATATTATATTCAATTATGCAGCAAAGATGATTGATTGTTTGATTTATTGAGAAATATATTTCTATTCAATTTTTTTCCCTTGAAAGTAATGGTCTGACGCTTTGCATACCATAAGTTTGTTCCTAGAAGGTCAGGGAAGTGAAGACAATGAAAAGGAAAAAGAAAGAGTGTGTGTGTGTGTGTGTGCGCGCGTGCAAGAAAAATAAAAGAGAGGTAGAAACGGACACAGAGAAAATTCGCCAGAGATTGAGAGAAAGACACGAATACTATTTTTATTATTGTGATGAAATTTTACTTTGTAAACCGTGTGTATGATATAATGTATCACGAATTTATAAAAAAAAAAAAAATAATTGAAAAGTGGGAGAGAAAACGAACGACTACGAGGAAATAAAACAAAATACAATGAGTGAAAAAATATTTGTGTGATAACGCTTGTTATCGTCAACTATTGAGAGAAATTTCTATAGGTACGTGTGCGGTTTACAAACAGGCGTAAACGTTAACGATAATAGAAAGAATATATATGTATTATAACGTATATAAAAACAAAGAAAACTACATTGTGACTCTAAATTTTGGATTCCATTTACGATTTGAAATACAATTGTCGAACAATTTCTCTCTATATGAAATCAGTTGGAATCAAAAATTCTAATACAATTCAAAAATAAATCAACTATAGTACACAATTATAGTGTATTTATATTCCAATTTTGATAATTCAAATAATAAAGTGGATTTAGGAAAGTGAAGCCAAAAAAAATATTGAATTCAAATACAATAAATCGATTTTTCATGATAAGCATAAATCGCGGGAAGACAAAACTTCTCATTCAAATTCAAAACAAATTTTACAATAATAAAATTTATCTACGTTATTGCACCTCTATACTGATTACATATTCAAATATATGAATTTGCGCGTGGACATTTGATACAAAGTAAAATTAATTCAATAACAAAACTACGATTATGATACAGTATTATTTAACGAGAAATTATAATAATATTTCCAATCAAAAATTCACATTCGATTCAAAAATAAATTAGCGAGAGTAAATTTTTTCTACATTATATTCCGAATCATTGAAATAATAAATACTTAACAGTAAATTACAATTATAAAATAAATATAAGAAAAAATAAATGCAGTAACGAACCTCGGCTAAAATTCCAATGTGGTGTTGTTCAGCGACGCCAAATGAAAACAATTATACAAATTTAGATTTGCTTATTGTGGAAGAATAATCACTTTAAAAGCAACAAAGTCTTTCTTCCACTTATCAACAAACAAACTGAAGCGAAAAAATAACGAAGAATAATAAAACAAATTACCGCACTCACAAATAAATGCAAATAAATTTGTTTAATTATAACACTGAAGAATAACAAAACTTATCCGTGATACGGTATGAAAAAAATTATTCAAGACACGATAAGGTTGATAATTATCCTCCGTTGTCACGTTACGATTCGAATTCTCGAGGTAAACTCATGAAGATCACACCAGAGAACCCTATTTATAGTCGAAGGGATAGTCAAGGGGGCAGTTACCCTTCGAGCTCCCCACCAATAACCATCCGGCCAATGGGTGTACCTTAGCCCATTCAATTCATAGATGTTTTTGGCAACCGAACTATCCCCACTCATATTAAATCTTCAACCCCACCCCTATCTTACCCCACACACATTTTCACTTTCATTCGTTCTTACTACGTTTCCCTCTCTCCATATTTATTTCCCCACTACTTCTTGTTACAATAACGCTTAGGTTGTCGCACGTGCGATGAGCTATTGTACTACCGCCTACAATTATACTTACATGTACAATAAGAAAGGAGGAATGATTTCAGCCCAAATCGTAAAATTTCAGTTTAAAACAGGAGAATTGTATCGTTTACTAAAAATTACTTGAAACACATTTAATAATTCAGATTGAAAATACATTTTATTCTTCATTTGAAATTATATTTGCTCCTGATATACACAAAAAATATAATTTAAATATTAGAAAAAATAACTTTCCATCAAGACAATCTTTATACAGAAAATATTATTCATTTTCATTTAGGATATTCAGACAAATAAAATCAACAATGAATTAATGAAAACTCTGCGCACAGAATTTATTCTTCAATTATATTATAGATGCGTTTTTTTTTTTTTGGTCTTAAAACCAACGACAATTTATCAACCATTCGATTCCAAATAAGAGAGCGACCGTTTTTTATTTATATCACTTCACAATAGCTCAATCCAAATTCGAATGAATATAAGTTTAATACATATATAAAAACAATATGATTATAATATCAAACCAGAAACATTTTCAAATGTAACTGACAAATGAATAGGTATTTGAAGCCATGATTATTGTCGAACTCGAATCAATATTAAATATTACCATTTAAATTTAAATTATTCTTCATTTTACTGTTGACTCGCCTGAAAGTGCCTAGAATGCATGCGATTTCAAACAAAACACAAAACAAACAAAAATTGATGGCATCTATTCTGATACAGTCTTGTTTTTACTTTTTTTTCTTCCGTCTATATTTTTTTATTTTTTTTTCATCCGCTCCACTATTCTCATACGAGCGAGGAAAGAAAGAACCAAGCGGACTCTCATTTTCCCGTTTCGCTTGAGAAAACCCCCCGCGATATATATATAGTAGAGTTGTGTGCGGCCCCTTTCTATACGCACGTCGTCATCTCCGTACGTTTCTTTTTTTTTTTGTGGCCTCTCTTCCGAGAGATAGATGAAGAGAGAACGGACATACATGTATACATATATAACAGTAGACCGCGACAGTGTCTTTGCCTCAGTTCACTCTCTGCTCCCTTACTCTGACATTTTTCTTCATTTTTGTTTTTTTTTTTCCTTTTCGTTTCATATTCTTTATCTCTCTATCTTTGTGCATGAGTGTATAAGTGTATTTTCTTCATCCCCTACAAAACCACGCACGCACGGTCTCTCAATGAACCCTCGGCACCAATAATAATATCCTGACCACCGCGAAATCTCAAGAGCACATTATATATCCGACCGAATGAATGCAAAAGCGTTCACTCAGTCAAAATCGACTTATCCATTCTAGCTTTAGAAATGAAAAAAAAAAAAAATTATACGCGTCATATAATATCTATATAAATATATAGGTAATATACTTGTTTATTGTATTGACATGAAGTTATGACAGATATATATATATTATATGTATTTATATTATTTATGTAGAAGGAATTGTATTGAAAGTTAACGAAAAATTGAAATAATATGAATAATGTATAATACAATACTCAAGTCAACACGTTTATACACGCAGAACATTTTCATATTTTGAATTAAAGTAATTATATATTAGTAGCGTTTGTTGTTAATATTTGGACGAAAATTAATCTAAAAATGAAGAAAAATTTGTCTTGGATTTTATTACGAATTAACCAATTGAATTTGATTCATTAATCTTTCGTAACATAATGAATTCTATATAATATGATATAAATATGATTTATAATTTTGCAATTGAAGCGCGTGGCTAGTATATTTGATTATCCGATATTTTTCTGAAGAACACAATAAAATTTCAATATTATTTAATTTTTTAATTATCGCCTCTTGTGTGATGGTAAGCAAACAATACTAATTCATCACGCTTTTGTTTCATGGATTGCATCAGCCACAATCCATCCACTGGCACTAGCAGCTCCAAAACAGTAATGTAAGAAAAAAAAAAACAGATGAATTGATTTTATTATTAAGTTTGTCGATGAAAACTATTTACATCGATTTCTCAATAGTATTCATATTTGATACTCCAAAAATTCGGATTAGTTCGAGTGAAATGAGATGTTGCATTTTATTACTATGGTGTTAGGATAAAAATTTGTAGTGGTTTGCTTAACAAGATAAATTCAACATACGTAGTAAAATTTGCATAAAATTTCATTCGTGTATCCTGAGTTATTTCATATTT
Source organism: Zele albiditarsus (assembly GCA_958496275.1). Classification (NCBI taxonomy): domain Eukaryota; kingdom Metazoa; phylum Arthropoda; class Insecta; order Hymenoptera; family Braconidae; genus Zele; species Zele albiditarsus. The sequence continues at coordinate 6,266,165 of OY292409.1, read as the reverse complement.
AAATAAAAATATATCATTCAAGCACTCAATTTCCCTTTAGCGATCGAAATATATATTATCACTATCTATAAATTGTCCCTCAATATCATAATGAAAGGAAAATCCAAAAGGAAACATGACCAATATTATTATTCACTTTAGTATCGTGAGAAAAATATTGCTACGAAATTTCGTTGAATTGTACGACGAATAATTTTTGTTTTCTCATTACAGAGTCTCTATAAAATGTAAATGGAATAATGGAATAATCAAACAATATAGTCATTATATTATTTTTGATAACATTCTGAAATATTAAACAAAATTTAATGGTGAATTGTTCTCTGTAATATACAAAAAAATAAGGTGAGTCATCCATATCTGAACTCTTTGCAGGGTCGTGCATGCACCGTACATTTCTATAGAATACCCTTTGAATTGTATAGTGAATATTAACATACTATACCTCAACGTTTTGTCGCCTCTAAAATGCACATGAACTATAATTAAGAAAGGTCTGAAGTAAAGTGAATTTTGAATAGAAAACAATTGACGATGAAGGGTATCTGGAATTTCCCAATAACACGCATAGAGTGCGTGTTATTAGGAATATAAGCGTTCATCACCTCGTCAATATACATATAATTTTCCATTGGTTACAATTAAGACCCAACTTGTCCTGTTCGCAGGTAATATTTTAGTTTCGTATGCCTTATAATGTATATACTACGTTTCATTATGAATTGTATTCTGGGGTTTTACCAGACTTATTTCCAAATTTCTAAACAAAAGTAAATAACGATGTAACTGATTGCATTCATCGTATTTTTAATTTATGGTTTAATAGTCAGGTATTATATCGGCTCATACCAAATTTCTTCACCCTTTGTCTCGTTCTCAAAAGAAATTGTCTACGTTTTCGTTCCCCTTTTTCTTTTTCCCTATGTCGCGCCAATAAATAATTGATTTTTCATTAAATAAGAAAGTATTTGTCAAAGGACTATATTTTTAAAGTGAAACATTACTTTACAAAAGGATAAATCGTATTGATTTAATTTTTATTGTAATATAGGATGATAGTGTAATTTAATTTGCATTACACATTAATTGCCAAAATAATATGTCTCTCGATAATTGATTTCTCCATGTATACGCAGTTAACATTATATGATGCAGATGAAGAGAACGAAAATAGAAAAACCGACGATATAAAATTTATTTTCACAATATCTCATTTTCATTATTGGAAAAAGATGTCAACATTTTTTTTTTTCCGCAACGTCACACAAATAAATTCATGAATTTTCGTCAATTCCAAAATGCTCCAATATGATAAATAGTACAAGTCATATTCACATTATTATATAATAAAATAATGTGGCCTAATTTTCATTTGAATTAAAAAAATAATACATGTCCGAAAATGTTATTTTTTTTTAGCAAAATATTTCAAATCCAATTTCACATATTTATACAATCGCTGCAGGAAACAAAAAAAAAAAAACGAGAAGTATAAGAATAATAATAAAAATAAATTTTTACAATAATGTAAAAACATTATTGCCCATGCGGTTTTTTTTTCACTACAAATACACTTTCTCGTACATTTTTTTCCTTTCTTTCGTTGAAAGAAAAAAAAAAATGGTCGAACGGTAAACTCCGCAACCCTTTTTCGCCACAGAGGATTTGCATGACGATGAGCAATATAATACAAAATGTGTGACAGAGAGGCAAAATAAAACTAACCCACAGGCACACAGGTCATGCAATAAAATACAACCCTTTTAAGTCTTGGAACGTTCAAAAATATAAGAAGGATACACTTGAAAGATTGTTTGCTTTATCAGAAAAAAAAAGGCAGAAAACAAATTTTTGCTGTAACCCTTTACTAAACCGACACATAGTTTAACAGTGAAGGTCATGGGAAATTTTTAATCTTCTTGTATACAATCGAACACGTATAAATTATATATAAATGTACCTACACTCTGAGAGGATTAAAACATTTCTTATTCTATGTCAACATCACAGCTTTATTTCAACGCTTTAATATTATCTTGTATAGCACTCGTCCCATTCACTATATCCCTTTTTCTAAATTCGTACCTAACAAAAATTCATGTTTATGACTTTGAAAATTTATCACGGAAATTATGCGATTAGAAATATCCATCCGTTTTGTTCTCTCACACTTCGTTTACCCGCCCTATTCTTTTTGGCATTCATTATTACCTTTCCTCATGGCGGCAGTATATATTTTCCTACGTACCCTCATGTAAATTTCTTCAGTACACTTTACATACAATTCTTTCGCTCACCCGCTCTGTCTCATTCTCGCACACGAACTCTTAAAATCAAATATAGGGCTTCCAAAAGGATCTTAACTTTAGAAAAACCCCTTTGTACTTCTTTGTATCTTTACAGTCGACTAAAATCATAAATGTGCTGTGAATATTATTTATATTTATTTTGTACACGTGGACAACAGAGCCAACATTTTGGACAAGATTTAGATCGCCTTTTTTCTCCCTTTTCTCTCGAAAATCTTCGTCATGACTTGTTGAATAATTTACAACACTGTATGACATTATTAAAAATAATTCTACAACGTACTTCCTTAGTACAATCATGTTATTAAAAAGTCTTATATTGTTCATTTGGATATAGTATTAACGTGCAGTAAATAATAATATTAATAATAAAAAAAACTGTGGAACAAAAAAAATTATTCCAATAGGATGAATCATAAGATAGTAATTAATGATATACAATAGCTTAATATGTAATGTATAAATAACAATAATAGTTTTTCCCGTTATATGTAAACTAATGGCGATGAGACTAATTATATGTATCAGTGTATACACAAACGTATAGAATATTCAAAAATATATAGATATGGTACAAGGGTGGAGAAAAAAAATATCAGCAAAATATTTTTAACAAATAAAGTATCCAGAAGTGTTACAGAATTTTTTTTACAATTACTTTTACTGTCCAGTAAATTTTGTTTGCACTCTAGCATAAATTTTATAACAAATCGTATAAGATTTTTTGTTGATTCCATTTTTATTTGTGCAATAAACCCATCAGAATGTTCATTCAAATGAAAACGCATTCACAAATATCATTTCATCTTTGCTTTCATGTTAAAACTAATATCACAAAAAATGATTTGGGTTTTACATGAATAAATTCAAATTTTGCGACCATATCGATTATCTTTTATTTATTGTTCGATTATGTCGGTATTTAAAGTGATAGAAGATAAATCGATTCTAAATGTTGATTTAATTGCTGTACATGTATGTCAGTAAATAAATGGTTTGTGATAGATTTGAAATTGTACAGGCTTCGTGTAGCCGCAATGGTGTTGCTCAATTAACCTGCCGCCAAGTCAGATGTCTAGACTCCAGTCGACAAGTTTGCTTGTATGACCTTACAGTAGCCAAAATTATAACTGTATATGGGATAAATGAATTCTATTCTCTCATTTAAAGTCAATTTGGACCATAGGAATATACAATTTAATAGAATAGTCAATAATCAGTATATTAAACATGATCTAACGCCCATTTCCACATTTGTTTAACCTTATTCACTGCTATTTATTTCAATAACACAACTGCAGATTGGTAGTGTTAAAAACTATACATCAAGTTGATAATTATTCACGTCTTCACTATTCTAATCATTATTATTTTAACTACTGAAATGTTCAAATATAAGAATCAAAATGTCTGTGCTTATTCTCTCTCTCTGAATTCATTATAATCATAATTTTGTTATGATTTTCTCTTTCAATATAAATTGGACAGATTTCTTCAAATGCTTCTTTTTCATGTCTGTATACTGAATCACTATTTTATTTTATTCTCCTCGAACATTCCATGATTAAATTTTTATTCCAATTGTTTATTAAAAATGAATCCAAGAGACTCTTCTATATACTGAAAGGAATGAAACAGACGACAGTTTTACAACCATTCAATTATTATCAAGGTTATATGCACTCTATATTCCTTTTTCTTCTTCTTCTTCTCTCTTTTTTTTTTTTTTTCCATTTGTTTTCCAACCTTTCTCGCAACTCAAATTCATGGGTTGTTTTTGTGCTCACAAGTTTTTCATTTAGTCAGGTCAACATCTGTACACAAAAGTGTTTCAGAAAGAGTCTGAAGGAAATTGTTATATATTATATTATATGTAAAAGGAACCCGGTGAAATCCCTTCAAACTAAAGCAATCCATTTTTGACGCCTCATATTTCGTCATAGTTTGCACTTTCACAGTGTTCCAGATGTACATTTTCGAAAATTTACGAGTTTACCCAATTTTTATTGACGTGCAACTTTGAAACTAGGTAATTTTACTGTTATTTATACATGTACACTTACCACTTACCCATATAACGGGGTTAACTCTGTTGTAAAATATTTGCATACAAACATATAAATATTTCTCTCTTGCCATTCATTACCTCTATATATAATCGCCTCTTAACTCACTTGTCTAAGATGAATTATAATAAAAAAGATAAAGATGTAAAATGAATTTTCATTGAAAACATCAATTTATGAATTTTAAAACTCATCCAACAAAATTTACAAGCTTAAATGGTTATTTTTAATTTCAATTCACAATTTTTCACAATAGAAATTTGTTTATGATTGTATGCATATATATATATATGTATATATGGAACAATGAGTTCAACGGTCATCTTGCCCTTTGAGGAAATGGAATGAGGCTTATGGAGAAAACAATAGTTTTGAGTTAACTTATGGCCGTAAGCTTTATTTGTCCCGAATCGGTTTGTGTCTATCGACTTCCGATACGTTTTTCATTTTGTGAAAAGGAAAGACAATAGTATGGTTCTAAATAATGGTAAAAGTTGGTGTTAGCAGACGTTAAATTGACACAGATGAAGAGAGGATGTTGTATAACAGCAACGTTATCTACACTGAACAGTCAATTGTAGCTATAAATGTACCTTTACAATTAAATATCATTTGATTTTGAGGATCCGGTGTTGAAAGTCGAGGTATAGTGCTGAAATATGTGATATATTTTGAGTTTATTAGTGTAGTTTTGTTTAAAAATAATTTGGTAGAGTACATTTTAGTTGAAATACTGTGGACGGATACAAAACGAAAGGATCTCTGTATTTTCAAATGGTATGCCTATATGTTTATGGTCTTCCCGTATAACAGAAAATTATTTATATATATTTACTATTGGCGTGCGCCGCTTGACGTCCGTTTAGACAACGTCATTCAGGCAAAGCTTCCAAAATACCCGAATTATTCTGTACATATTTACAGTTTATTGCCAATTTTTGAGGCCTTTCTAAAATTTAAATATCTTCATTGATGACCAATATAATTTTCTTTCTTTATTATTGAAGGGTACAAACAATTCACATATTTATTCCTTCAATTCATTATGAAAATTTCGCATATTCATATATATTGATGAGTTTATTAATTAGTGTCTCAAATATTGAATTGCATTCAATATACATAATATGAAATATTAATATTAGAAGTTTTGGTGATGAAACCAATGTTATGACACACGATTATTCTTATCAACTTATTAAGTATATTTATCAGTGTTGTTTTGTTTTTGAAATGTGTAAAAAAAATTCCTATGAAGTTCATTGATTTTTGTATTTTTTGTTAAAGAATTCGATATTATTCGTTATGTGTTCATAAAGATAACTATAAAGAATTTTTATGTGTATGTTTTTGACATTAGTCATCACAATATCTGTATATCAACACTGATGATCACAGAAATTGATTTCAGTAATAAATGAGGCGCCAGAAAAAAAATGGAAAAAACCAAACAAATGTAAAAAAAAAAAATAATTACAAAATATATTGTGTCAAACATATTTACTGTCGCCGTGACATGCACAATATGTTATTTCATATTATTTCAAACTTAATTACACTTTTAAAAACAACGCGTGTTACATATCGAATGAACGTGGTCGCCTCTTTTATTTTATCTTCCATTTTGTTTTTTTTTTATTTATTTATTATTTTTTTTTTTCTCAAAGCGGCATATTTCCGTTTCCATGTGAAAACAAATTTTTTTTCCCCGAAAATTCTATAATATCCTCCATCATATATATATTTTCTCGCATCATTTTTCGGGAAAGGGGTTGGACACAGCTGTTTAAACGCCACCCTTGCGTGTGCAACCCACACTCACACTTTTATACATACATATTTTCATTTTTCTCCTTTTTTTATTTCACCTCTCCCACATTTTCTCTCCCATGATGATCATCAGTCCTCTCGTCAGCGCTTCTGCTCTCTCTATACTCAGGTAGAAAAATAAATTCTGCGCGTTCACCTAAACATCACACATTATTATTCGATGCATAAATAGTTGTAAAAAATTAATTTATTCAAAGTGAAGTTTACGATAGAGCAAAAATTTTAAACAGCTTCTAGTTTATTTTATTCTTTGACGAAAAAAATATATTTTTATAATATATTTCGTCTGGACAAAAATGGAAATTATTCAGGATAATACATTTGTTTGATAGTGTCATTAAATAATTAAATGTTGGCCCATTTTATCTATATCCTAAATGGCACTCGGATTTATGCTTGTTCACCGTCCATTTGTATAATCTAATAAATCTATGCTGAACAATGTGTGTATACGTCAGCGGATACCTGGATAAATGAAGAGTTTATTTATAATGCAGACAATCATCATCACAATATATATATACATATTTAAATATATATTTTAAATTCATTATTAGAAAGTACACGTAGGAGTTTTCAAGTCTACAAAAATATCATGTGCATATATTCGTAGCGGATCATAACGACATTATAAGGAAAATTAATATAATATAATAATACGTAGAGAAAAACATCCTTTATTTTCCAATAATAAAGGTTAGTCCGTACATGTTAAAAAATATTCATTTTCTATGATATGTACATCCATACTCCACATTGATTTTTCCTATTCAATCATACTATATATATATATATACATATAAGGGTGTCACACGCTTCTGAATCGAATGAATGAATCACAGTAAATGTAGATGCGGAAAGCCGGAAGAAAAGGGTTTTTGGATTTGTGTATTTCGTTATATATATCCACACATGTATATATGCAACTTTACCATATTTTGTGGTCTTTCATTTTTGATGGAAAGAAGCGATAGAAAGGACAAGCAGAGGGTGAAGAAGGGCACGTGCTCTCTCTCTCTATGTCGATCATTGCGAATAAATACTTGCAGGACGATACACAAAAACGCCTAAATGTGTGCATGCACGTATACATGAATATATGTATTTAACCCTTTTTCCAATACAAACTCTCGATCGTCATAATATATTTTTCCTTTCTCCTGAAAAAACAACGCACACATCTGCGTATATTTTTCCATTATTATATATACTATTACTATTTTCTTTCTTTCCATTCTATTTTATTATTATTTTTTTCTTTATCGATAAATTTTTAAGTTACACTCTCTAATGTTTAAACTGACGATAGGTTTGTATATATTACGCCACAGTCATTCTTAAATCATCAAATTGTCCATATATACTCTTTTATCATCATTAGTAAACAGTTAAAAAAAAATTGGAAAGTAAAAATTCATGTCATTACCGCCAGTATCTTTCTTCATTTTTTTTTTTTTTATCATACTGAAATGTACTTTATCAATAAATCTTTTTTTTACTCACCGTTGGACTTTGAACGACACAAACAATCAGTCAGTTAACTCACACACAAATATATAAACACGTACATTAGTATATTCTTTCACAATAAATTCGTAGAAAGAAATAGTACATGTTTAGTTATAAGTTTAATTTTTTTGTCGTTTTCAATCTTGAGAAAGCCTTTCCAACAAGTTGAAGAGAAAAAAAAAATGATGGAGCCACATATATTGATGCCTGCTGCGAGACAAAGTCGTTATGTATATATAAATGTATATGTCGCCGATGAAAAAGCTTCCGTTTAGCACTGCGGAGAATCCCAATGGGGTCTATCAGAGGGTCCGAGAATTCCTATAGAAAAAAACAAAATTGTAAAAAAAACGGAAAGACGGAGGGATGAAAAAAAAAAAATACGTATGGTCCGAGGGCATTCGGTGGCTGGCCGTTTTTATATATGAGAGAAAAAGACTCGTTCGCGCGAGCGCCAGGCTGCATTTTAGTCCGCAAATGGTGCTTTACTCATCATACGTAGGGCCCTATAGGTACAGGCACAAGGACAAACAACTGACAGCTGACCCAAGCTCGTGCGGGGTTGACCCATACTTATGGTTCATCTGCTTACACCACCCCTGTATTTTTTTCCTATAACGCTCCACGATATTCACATTTATATGTATATGTATTATTCTTGTGAGATTTTTAGTTTTGGGGTTTTCTCGCCGTGTGTGAAATTCTACGGCTGGCACGTGCGAGCTATTTTTTCAATCGTATATATACAATTTTTATATTTTCTTTCTAACTATATGAACATTTTTTTAATACATTTTTTTTATTTTATATTGTTTTATCTGAGTGGAAATGATATTTGTTTTGATCATCTTATACAGGTGTCATTCACCTCGAAATAATCTACTATTCATTATTATAAAACGAGCGAATAGAGGATGAAGGAGAGAATATGAATTTTTTAATGTATGAATTCGTTCAATTCAATTTTTCGATAGAATTTCATCATGATTCAGAAATTCTTCTGTCATTGTTGAATTTTTCATCGATTTTCTGTTAGCATTTACTGGCTAACGGTAAAAATTGGTCCATTAAATCCTTAGATATTGCTGCGATGAAAGTTGTTTGTCATCATCACTATTTTATAAAATTATTAACATAAAAAAATATATATAAGATTTTTTGAGGTGTCTGAAAACAAATCCAGAGTCACAATATCGTGAGAAGCAATGGGGAATTCAATATAGTGAATTAAAATTGAGAAGATTAGTCAAAAATCCACACAATATATTTATTGCTACGTGAAAATTTAACAATACAAAGAAACACACTCCATATTCATTATCAACGATGCGTACATTAACCATCGCACAAAAATTGGTACAATTTTGACAGAAAAAACAAAACACAAATCGTTGAAAAAGATTTAAAAATCCCCAATACAATTTTCAACTATTAAAAAGTTCAATCTATGTAAAAAAAAAAAAATTGAAATGAAAAATGTTGAAGGCACTACACAAAAAAAAATCATACAATGCATAGAAAAAAAAAATAAAAGGAATCAATTTTTTCTAACACACTTGTTCTGCAGGTACTCACTCGGCAAGGTGAAATTTTTTTATTTCCACCCAACAATTTTTTTTTTACCGAATTTTTTTTAACGTACCATTTTTTTGGCCGGCGCTCACACTATATAAAGAGGGTGAATCTGTGGATATTTTGAAACCCCGCGCTGCAACTTTCCCCATTCTCATATTCCTCTCCCTGTCATCGTATGTCTTCGTCAGTTAGTATAGTACCTACCGAGTCTGCCAGTCTCTCTCGCACTCTCATCTCTTCTCAATTCCGTATATATTCTCTCACAGTGTATGTATTCAAGGGAGGGATTGGTCGACCTATACTAGAGCGCGTGGCGCGACACGACGCTTATAATAAACACACACGGAGGTCGTTAGACGGCTGTCAAACTGCAGCGCGCGCCACAAACTCCTCTTTCTCTTTTCATCTCTTTGAGAATTATCACACTTTTTCCGACTCTTTTCGAACGTCTTTTTTCAGCCGACTTCTCTACTTAACATTGCATGAGCCAACAAGGGATATATAGATATAGTTGGATAAAATATATGCCATTGAGGAAACGACACACACCCTGATGTTCAACTAATTTAAATAGAAAAACCAAAAAAAAAAAAAAAAATAGATGACAGCCCTTAAATCTCTAACACACGGAGGAGTAACACAAAATACAGACTATGTTTTTTTTTTTTTCTCATCTTTTAAGAATTTAAATTCTATATTCTACTTATGGTTATTCGAAATGAATATTTGTGGTCATAATATATGGAACAAAATATCATGTTTCGCTTTGTAGTTGGTTATATAGATATGAAGCAAAAATGTTTAGGAAATTGAAGAAAAAATAATTATTTTGGAGTTAACTAAAAGATGTAATGTAAATGGGACAAATGAAGTATTTTTGATTTAATATTCCGGTGAAATAAATGAAATGTGGGAAAATATGTACGGAAAAGAAAAAAAAATTTGTAGAGAAAAACGATTGACGAATAAAAAAAATAATAATATTCTTTTGTTTATAAATATATTATAGATCATTTATTTTAATTGCACTGATATTATTTTCGTAATTAGTTAGAAACAGCAGCGGTTTTGGAAAACCCTTTACAATTTAAAAAAATTGTTAATTCAATTAGTTTTTTTTTTAATTAGATTATATTGAGGAGTTTTATTTTTATTTTCCATCGAAGATTTTTTTGTCCAGTCACGGTCGAGTTTATGTTGGCCATATTTAACGCAACAGATGTATGAACGAGTGCTTAATTAAACACGCATTTTTTTTAATGTGTCACCACTGTCAAATTTAATTTATTTTTGTGTATATTATAACAAAACTTTCATGTCCTCAAACAATTCCATATCACTTACAAACATATCTCACCAGTAAAAAATACCAAAAAAAAAAAAAAAACTCCAATTCTTCAAATCTTCATCTCAATACTCTCCCCAAAAAAAAATGTCTTTCATCCTCAAACAGCTGAAAATTTATTTTCTATCGATTTGATATCGCGCCCCACGATTTCCTCGCTCATAAAATCATTTTACCCAACATCGCGCCCTGTTTTTTTATTTTTTTCTCCTCCACACATATCTCTCTCCCGCAATATAAATATATATCAATACAAATTTCCTTGGAAAAATTTTGTCACATAAAATTGAACGTATGTTCCGTGACAATATATACATACATTTAAACACAACACATTGCTCTATATACATGGCAGTTATATACAGAGGAAAGCGTGAATTCTTATACCAAATATATATATAAAAGAATATAAGCGCGATACAGATTTGAAAAATAGAAATAAAAATATATATACCCTATATCTATTATTGTGCATTGTTAGAAAATTCTTGATCTGGATTGGTCTCTCTATTTTATACTATCGACAGCTATATACCCTACATATTCTATTACTCCTCTTTTCTTTTTTTCACTCGCACTCTTTGGTCGCAACCTGATAAATAAGTAGGCCCAAAAGAGACTGGGGGTCACGCTCACATCGAGAGGGGTCAGCCCCTGAACAATGCTTGGTGCGCGGCCTTTGCACCCCGGGGTTAATATGCGGGCAACTAAACATTGCCAATGGACAATGCAAGATTTATAGATCAACACATATAGCACATACGCGTCCTACATATATATATATATATATATACATGTTAGAGTATGTAATGCAGACCATTGTCCAGTAAATTCGAGCTGCAAATGTTCGATATGTGACCCCAAAAATCTCAATTCGTAAAATTGAACTGGACATGATGCGCGAGCGTAAATATATTTTTCTTCATGTGTTGTATATATATATATATATCGTAGGAGCCGCGCGTCGCCGTGTGCATACTCTTTCTCATTTTTCCCCTCGGCTATATAAATTGGCGCGCGACTCTCATGAAACATTTTTCTTTCACTCAGTTTTCGCTCCCCGAATTTTTCAAATTTTATGTGGAACGATAGAACGGCTGCAATATTGTTTATAGGAGAGAAATAGAGTGGTGGGAAGAATGTACATTAAATTTTTGTTTCCGTTTGTTTGTTATAGGTTTATCGTCTGGCGTTTATATATTTGTGCGAATTATATTTATATGAATGTACACAATGATATAAAATTTAATGATTCGATGATGGGTATTTGTGTGTATGTGTGCATGGGGTAATGATGAGAGACGTGCGAGGGAAAAAAAAAAAAAAGAAGCGAATATATGGATACATTTGGTAAGATGACAAATGTGAATGTGGAAAGCTAATAAGGATTTTGAATTAATGCGCGTTATTGTAAATCCCCTTAGCTTATATGCCAATTATTTTTTATTCGCTCTCGGGCAGGAGATTCTTGTTTTGTTTATTCCTTTTGTTTTTTTTTTTTTTTTTCTTTTCATCCTCGAGCATATTTTTCAATGAGACATTTTTCATTTCGAACTTGTTTCAATTATGTTAATATTTTTTGCGAGATTTTGTTTGAAAAAAATTTTCATTCCTGTTAGGGAACAAAAAAATCATGAATTTTTAAATATTTATTCTCAATCAAATATATAAACTAAAAAATATTACATTGCTCAGTTATGTAGCTTGAATATAAATCGAGTTTGAATTCAATTCATAAATCCTATTTATAATAAAAACAAAAAATATTCCTTCATTTTATTATCCATTCCCTTAAACAAATTTTCATCATCAAAACTAAAACGTAATCTATTCATTCCTGCCACAATTATTCTTGCGATTGAATTCAAAATTTGTGTGAACCATATTTAACAAAAGAAAAATAAAAACGTATCCATTTGTACCCAAAATGTTATTAAAATATATACAAAAGTAAAAAGAAAAAAAGTAATATCACCCACTTGATTGTGAATGGAGTAAGTGGAGCATGTGATGAGATTGTATCTTGAGAGCGGAAATAACACGTTGAAATCCGATTTTCGTCGAGCACACCGCTGCAATACAAAAAAAAAACGATAAAAGGTAAAGCGCTGGGGTAAACGGACGCTCGCGCGCGTGCGTCTCGGTCATCATTTTCATTTATGGTTTTATTTTTTTTTTTTCATGTGTATATATATCGTTGGCTCTCTTTTTTTCCCCGAGGGGGCACACGCTGAACCGCTTTTATACCAGAGGCGGAGCGACAGAGAACGCCTGCGCGCGTGCACCCCTGCGTAGTTTGTGTATGGTGTCTCCCCCCCAACACACAAAGAAAGAGCGCAATATATTTATGTACAGAGGACAGAGTAAGAGGGTGAACCTACTGGCACGCGTTAATTCCAGCCACTTTTCAAACCTTGCGCGCTCTCCTGCACCCCTCGGGATTTTTTTTTTCTTCCGTTTTTTCTCTACGCGTTTTTCCCCTCGTACATTTTTACTTTTTTTTTTATTCTCCCTTATTTTTTCTCTCTTCTCTTTTCGTATAGGTCCACCTTGACCCGCAGTCTCGACACCCGATACGCGGCGGGACACGCGTGTTACACATATATATATATAAACGCGCGTCGCGGAGACTTCCGCCTGGTCGTTTCCTTCTATTTTTTTTTCTTGTTCCCCACATGACAACAAAGAAATTTCCATTTTTATTTTTTTTCCTCTCCTCTCAATTCATTCACCATTCAAAGCAATACAGTTGATACAAAAATGTCCGTTGTGGATTTTCAAATGTAAATATTTTAACATCTTTTTTTTTCTTTTCGTTTATTACTTTTTTATGTTTAGTTAAAAAAAAAAAAAAAAGGATGCATTTTAATTTATTTATTGTAAAAGAAGTGAAGTATGATTGTATCAAGTGGTATTGTTATTGTTTTTATTCCTTTGTTGTGAATTAAGTGAACTAAGAAAATTCCATAAATAATTAAATGAATGATTTTAATGAATATAAAGTTCAATGATAAGTAAGAAAATAAAAATGTATCACTATAATGCATCAAAAAAATTGTATTGCTCCAAAACTTCGTTTCCAACAAATTCGAATATGAAAATAAACGAAATCATATTTATAAACAATCGCCTAAAATAAATATGAGCACACTGCGGTGTATTGAAAATGACACCAGAGTTCTTCACAAAACAATTTTAAATCCTGACAAATGAGTGATTCAATAACTTTTTAACGCCATAAAAAATGAAAATGTATAACTATACGAAATAATAATCGATCTCTCAGGTCTACTAACTATTTTTTAATATATTTGTTTATTCCAATTGACAAACCACATTTTGTCATCAATCAAATGCTACCCATGAAAAAAAAAAACATTTTGAGTGAGAACTAACCCCTGCAACGTTTTTTTTTTGCCAATCACTGGCACCTTTCCTAAAAAAAAAAAACGGCTGCATATTATATACTCACATACACATATGTACAGATGCACACACGCATCGTCATGCTTATGGAACGATTGGATAATAGAAAATGGGTCCCATTAAGAATGCGTTTAATATAGTACTACCGTTAACGTACAATGGACCCGACCAAAAATAGCGACAAGGGATATTATGTATAGGGAAAAAAAAAAAACTGAAGAGGAAGTGGTGGTACCCAGAAAAAAAAATCAACGACGGATCAGTCTAGTTCTGTGTACCATCACGCATCACTTTTTTTTTTAAATCGCAAAATACCTACTATGACCAAGAGAGTCAATTCCTCCTCGAGTCCTCAAGGGACATTTGAAATATAATAAAAAGAAAAAAAATCCCTTAAAAATTCTTCAATGACAATTCTATACCACATCACAATTGCCAGACCCGGAAATGCGTGGGCCTTTTCAAGAAGAAGAAAAAAATAAATGAAAAAAGAAAAAAAAAAGCAAAGAAAAATATACTACAATTCAAATCTTCTCGGAGCACTTGCACACTGTTCACCTATGTATACAGAATAAATATAAATATATTTATATACGTGTGTTAGACAGTGATGAATGACATGAAAAAAATTGTGATCATTTACTCGATGACATTTCAGTATGTACTGAATTGTAAAAATTTGATTTTTATATGCTGTTATGTTTTTTCATAATAATTTTCTCATTAAAATTGAAATGTGTTTTAATATTTTTAATGCGGTAGAAGATGATTTTGGTTTCTTTTTCGTGAATGATTATGATATATAAAAATACGTGAATGAATTATTAATATTGCTGTGAAAAAGTGTGGGTTACACAGCTCATATTGACACTTTATAAAGCATATAAATTTACATTTACTACACTTCAATAATAATTTCAACATAGGCTCTTATTTTGAGTAACAAATTTTGTGGAAGTGGTCTCCCCCTCTTTACAAATCAAAATGGAATATCGATACATAAACGCTATTCGACTTCAACACCTAAATTTATATTTCAGGAATGAATAGAAAATTGTATCGAAGCCAAAAAAAATTAATTTAAGTCAATTTACTAGTAGTAAGTCAATTTATTAGTAAACTGGATGTCTACTAATATTCGAGTAGCACTAGTTGCAGTTGTGTTTATATGTAAATTCAGCAAAGAATAGGATAAATATTCATTCAATATCATTTACCTTCAATTAATTTTACCATCAAGTTGGAACCTTGAAAACAAAACGTGTTAAAAATTTATTTCACATTGTAATCCACCCTTTCAAATTTCAACCCTTTCAAATTATGACATCAGATTACGTCGAGTGTATTGGGTCATATATATATAAAATACAACCGCAGGTTTAATCGTATTAGCTTACTAAAAAGCCTGTTAACCACGCCCTGATCACAAAAGCATGTCAACCTGTTGAAGTTAGAAGGGGAGTTTTTTTTTTTCACTCGTTTTTTTATATAGATCGCTTCATCGATACACGGTTCACGTTACCTAACATATATAAACACACATCTTTTACACCACTCAAAATAAAAAAAAAAAAGGGGGAACCAACCTGTTGAAAGAAGGGGAGTTTTTTTACCAGCACTCATAAATACATCGTTCAAATATCATATAAGCATACCTACATGATACCAATGAACAAGGGTGTGCCACATTTTTTTTTTTCTTATACACATGTACACAATTGGTAAAAGCAAGTGAAAAAAAAAAAAAAAAAGAGAACAAAACTCCTGACACAAGTGTATGTATATTTATATACCTGCGCTCAACATCAAACATATTTTTTCACACACTTTCCAGAATTGAGTAAAATATTTGTGAGTGGAAAATGTTGAGAAAAAAAATTATCCCTTCTGCTTTCGAAAACTTTCCTTTTTCCCTTTACCGGATTAACGTTTTTATATACATATATACGTGTCTTATACCAAAGTTTCGTTTAAATTCTTAGTTTTTATTCACGTTGAAACGACGCTAGAAATTTTTTTTTCTCATCCATTTCTCAAAATCCAGAAAGGTTGTGCACACTTCTTGCGCCCTTTCCTTTTTTTTTTCCTTCATTTTTTTCTCTCCTTGAACCCATTGCTAGAGTATTAACGACTTTTTATTTATATAAGCCGACAGGACAAGGTCGCTGTATTTCTAAATGCAAAAGCGCAAGGATTAACTGAATTTCACATCGCGATTTACGATATACTTAGAAGACAAAGAGAGAAAGAAGAAAAAATTATGGAAAGATGAATAATGGTGAAGATGAAAAAATTTTATTGCAGGCACTTGCAATGTACATCGAGGAAAGGTTGAGGGTGGTAAGCAAAAGGGTTAGTAGTATATACCCAAATATATGATAGGTAAGAAGACACACTAATCTGCAGGGTTTTTCTTCCATTCTTTTTTCACCACACTTTACAATTTTTTGTCCACAAACTACCTGACGCCCTACTGCCATAAACACGTGTACATATATATAAATCCTTTTTGGTCATTTAGTTTTTTTTTCCTCTGTATTTCAATTTTTTTATTACACGAGCTTATATCAAGCTTCTTATATTTCAAAATATGTATATAAATTTAATCTTTTATTTAAATCTTGTATCGAAATAGGAAATTGCGAAAAAAAAAAAATAAGGGACATTATATTATTTTCTTTTGGATTTATAGAAGCCTGGAATATTTCAAAATAAATAAGTAAGAGGTAAAGTCTTTGTCCGACTTGGATCCTTCATTTAGGTATCACCATTAGACAGTGTGATGCGATAGTGTTATGACGTCCTTTCCATTCATTGTTTTCGGGTAAACCATTGGGAAAAACCAAGGAATAAATAAATCATCTATTATTCACTGTGACATAGCACCTAGACGCTAGGATTTGTATAACGTATATTTTCGGTAGACATAATATATATGTTAAAGTTCTTGATCATTTAGAATAATAAGAAAAATAGAATACATTCAAGCAGATGGCTAATATAAAATTGTGTGAATTTATTGGCAGCCATTATGAACACATCAAACTACTGAAAAATAAATTGATAAATCATCATAAATGGAAATGGAGCAAGATGAGATCCATAAAAAATATTGATCCCAGGCTGGATTTTAACGAACAATTAATATTCAGTTTCTGTCTCATCAACTCACATGAACCCGGTATATATCAGAACGCCACTGTCCATCATTTGGCATGACAAATCACTTTTTAAAATATTGAAAGCTCTTATTCCCGTTAAAGGCATAAATGCCAGTATGTTCATCAGTATATTTGTTAATTGAATTAAACAATGCAACAAAATCCATTATTAAAAGGGAATTTTCAGTACGCCAATAGTGATTGCTGAATATTAATGCATGAAACAGAATGTCGAAAAAAAAATTCAAGATTAAAAATCAGTATAATATAATGAAGATAGAGGAAATTAAATTAAATAGGAATTGTGAGAAACAGAGTGAAAATAATCATAGAGAATATGAATCGAGAATAAAAATGTATTTAAACAAATATTGAATATTAGATATAATTCATATCGAGAAATTCATGAAAGGCCAAGAGCTATACTAAGAAATAAATAAACATTATTATTATTAACACAAGGATAATAAATTAATAATTTCTGAATTATTTTTCATACTCGTATCTGTAGGTATAAGTTTTTAGGATTGTTTCCACATAAATATCCAGAAGCGTCTAACAAAAATGAGGGGTAACAGGAGAGACATACGAATAAAAAAAATTGGACCCCATGAGAGAGGGTGGCAACAATCCTCTTCCACCCTCGCAACGTTGTACGGTTCCCCATATACGTTTGGGTTCCACCCCTTGCGCGGCAATCACAAAATCTGCCGCTTACGTCTTGTCTGGCACCCTATACTACATCGAAAAAAAAAAAGAAAAAAATATATAAATGTACACCCATATAACGATAATGCCATGAATACTGGCAAGTGTGGAATATACATACGTTGACGCCTCTGATAGTGTATATACTATTCGTGATACTTTATACTGAGTTAGCTGATGAAAACGATCCTAAAAATTGGTGACTCTCTCTCAAAATCATTCAATGAATGCACGATCAGTTTGACAATAGGTTTATATATAGTAGCCAAGTCAAGGGACTTGAGGGTAAATTTAAGTCTGGGAAGTAATATTTGAAACAATGTTTGGAATTTTTTTAAGGAATTTGATGTGCACAAATTATCAAAGTTTCAACATATGTTTTTATCTATTTAGAAAATTAAAAAAAATGTGTATCAGTATAACTCCACTTGAAAAATTAAATCAAACGGCTTTCCAATAATTTCACTACGCTAAAAATCTAGTTTTCACGAATCAATGACATTGATTTCCAACAATTCTCATAATAGATTGATACAACAATTGTAACGACAGAATTAACTGATACGACAGAAGTTCCAATTGATGTAAGACTATTATTTTGTTTCGATAATTTCGCGATGTTACTTCTATATTGTCAAGTACTGGAGTCATTACCTCAATTGAATCTCAACGAAAAAATTCAATTATGTGCGTCAATCCTGCCTCTTAAATCGAAAAATTCGTCTTTCAATCGTAGGAGATATGAATAGCGACAACTAAAATAGAATAAACTAAAATAGAATAACTCCAATATTTTTTGTAAGTAAACAATGTGTATATATTTATTGTTATCGTTTATTGCTAAGGCACTTTTGTTATCGATATAAAAATGTACGTCAAAATTAATTGCCAATGAGCATGTTCAAATACTGGTATCAAATATCTAATTAATTTTTCGTTCCATATAGACATGCGTCTATATATACATTTATGTGTATGTGCACTATAATCTCTCGAATGTATAACAAATATATGCAATCGACATGGGGAATAAACACGGGCGGCTCCATGTAACAAAGATTTCTTCTATTATTTTTCATTTATATCATAAATATACGTACATATTGCAATGAATCGAGGTATACGCGGATTCAGTTTTTTTTCTTTCTTCCTCAACAGCATGGAAACGAAATAAAAATTATTATTCTGAAATGTTATTGTTTATCGATCAATTTATGTTGAGTTTAGTTGTGAGCTCGAGCAATCAATTTTTTTCCTTGTGTACTGATTTTTGTTTCGTTTTCATTTTTTGTCATTTAAATTTTATTTTTCTCTCCCAATTTCGATTAAACGCAAAGTATGATATTGGGATTATTGAACAATAAACGTTTATAATTATGATAGTAATAATAATAATAATAATATTAATATTAATAATAATAATAATAATTAAAGCAATACATGATAAGAACCTCAACACATGTCTCTGCAAATTACACTTTGGACAATATTTTATTTTTTATTTATTATAATTATTGCATATTGATAGTGTGTAATTTCCACGAGACTATTGCGCAATGTTGAATTGATTCAACTCCTTTCTCTTTAATTTTTCGGTTGTTGATTCGATTTCGCGAGTAACAATTGTAAATACGTGATATAGAAAAAAAAAAACCACTAAAATTTGTCCTTACATATATTTTTACTTTTACTAAAGTATAAGGCACGCTCACAATGTTATCTCACAGAAAACTTCATTACATGTATATAAATGATTATCAAATGAAGTTTTACATGTGCATCCATTGGGCATATACATTCATCTTGTTGTCGAATATGCGTCTTCGCGACTTTTCCGCTGAATGTATATAATAATCGTAAAAAGTCGCGAGAGCTTATTGCAACTATTTAATTTACAAAATAATTAATTTATTATTAACGATAATGATAGTAACTGCTTAATCTCTCACTCTCTGTGTTCCAACGACAAAAGATAATGATAATGAATAACGAGCGATAGTGATTTCAAGTCCGTTCCATTTTATTATATAAAAAATATTGTATCTCGTAAAAAATTTATGTATCAAATATTCAATTATGCAACACGTATGTGTTGAATTCTAATTTCTAGTCATTGCCTTCATTATTAACGAAAGTACAGTGCAAGAATATCGAGTTATGCAAAATATCGCTCATTATATTGTCGCGTTTACAAGCTGCCTGTTTCAACGTATATTAATGATATATTTTTTTTTTCCAATTATTCTTTTTTAATATCAACACAATAAATTTCTATTCGTCGACAACGGTTTCTAGGGACATAATGATATAATTATGTGGACAGATGACAAATAGCGAATAGCACGGTTTTTTTTTTCGGTGTAAAATTCATACACCACTCGTCTATGATGCTAAATTGTCAAAGATCGCACGTTCTTTTTTTTTTTTTCATTCATATATATAATATAAAAACATATCAGTAAATGTTACAAACTAAACAGAGCATTCGTATCGATAACTTTAATTCGTAACAGGTATAGACTTTATATATAAAAAAAATATATATATGAATATATTTACTTTTTATGTTCAATCAATTAATTAATTAATATTTCAAGAAACTATCTTTTTTTATTCTCCTTTCCGTAATCTTCTTCTTCTTTTTGTTGTTCATTTCTTCTGAACACGCGTTATGATTTTTATCTATATCTGTAACAATTACGACATGTGTTTTACAATAAATGTTTTGTATATATGGACGGTTATTGCTTCGAAGGATGACGATATTTGAAGTCGTCATTCGAGTTTGTTCGTTGCAAAAAAATTTAAGGCACTTCATTAAGGCATTTTCGTTACATTATTTGCGTTGCATATCGGATGCGATACAAATGATCCTCGCGAAACTCATTTACAATTATAGACGCTTCTCTTCATCTCTTCTATCTCATCATCTTTTGTTAATGTACATATGATCGTCAGTTTTACGATTGTATGAGAAAAAAAAAAAAAAAAAGAAAAAATTATGCGAGTCGGAGATATTCGGAGTAGACATATTTATAAGTATTTTTTAAATTGCACTTTGATTAATTTTATTATGACGACTCGCAAGTTTGAATCATGAATATATAAACGGTGATTCTGATACGTCATGATACCAGAGGGAAAATTCATTCAATACTAATTATTAGAGCGTGTCATTGAATTAATGACAAAATGACTTTATACAATCGTTGACCATATATATATGTATATATAATATATACATACTGAATATAAGTTGAATTAATTCCCAACAATTCATTGGTCATATTTACGTACAATTACGTACGTCATATTTTCAAAAATGAAAACAGTCTCCGTTTCTCGGCTCCCACACCCACTCTCTGCACTTTTTCTCTCTCACTCTTTCACCATCTGTCTCATAACCGCCTTTTACTTTATGAATTTCACCGCGCAACTGGATGGTACTTTCGAGAATTCACAAAATTCGATAGAAATCCATGTACACAAAATAAAGAGACTGGCATTTATATATATATATATATATATACATATATGTATATGTTCATATATATGTGTATATACATATATATATATTGCCCCCTTTTGCTTCAATATCAATGTACAGCGGTGGAGAAAATACAAGAGATTTTTTTGTACAAAAATTTGATTGTAGGCAATCAGTTAAGCACATTTGTACAAATATTTATCGTTAAGGCACGTCTGTTTCTTTTTCTTTCATTTTCCATTCTTTTTGTTCATTCTTTGTTCCATCTTGTTTATATATTTTTTATTTCATTTATTTTAATGTTCTGGAACATTTCGCTGGTTTGAATAATGAAAGAAATCATATGAGTTTCGTTAAGTGTAGAAACAATATTCTACTGTATTCTTCTTTCATGTTTGTTCTATTTCTTTTTAAAAATTTTTTTTTGTTCATTTATCGCCATCTTTGTTTTCTTATTCATTTATTTATTTATCAGGCGGCATTAATATATCGCAGTACCTGACACGTCCATCATACTGCTGAGTATGATCAAATTGTCATTAACCGCCTTTGCGTCGTACTACAGCCACGTAAGAACATTTTCTGGTTTTGTGATGTTGGTTGGATTATTTATCAACGATTGAACGTCATCGAGAATATCACTAGTAAATTCTTCCCCCAACTATAATGAAAAATGGATAAATAAATGAATAACATGTATGTTTCATCTTATCTCCTCAGAGATTTCAATCACAATAATATAATTCTACTCCATTTCATTGGAAATATAAAGATATGAAAATTAAAAGATACCTGAAGTGATGGTACCAAATCATCAGTTGAATCGATATTATCATTGAGATCAGGAGTTTCCATTGGTGCTCCACCATCTGATGACAAAATAATATTCGTTGTTTATGATAACGCAAGATTCAATGTTATGTGATTCACTATCGTTTAACATTGCTCATTATTTTATATGACATATGTGTGAATCTTTGTGTGCAAGAAAATTTTAGCATCGAATTAATTGAGCACAACTTCCGTGGCAACCGGAATGTGTTAACTTAAATGGAAAACGCGAATAAAACTGAAGACGAGCCAGACAGCGGAAGAAAAACAGCCTTATTCATTTTCAACGTCCCACAGCATTTTTTTTTTCTTGTTGATCATCGAATCAATAACAACATCTCTCATTTTTACTTCCTGTCGACGAAATACCCTTGAGAATTCAAAATTCATCACTCCAGTAAATATTTTTATACACATGTCAAATAATATTATAAATATATAGAAACTGAATAACTTCAAAACTATATATCCTTGCACACAACGGCTCATGTACATATATGATTATTCATTGTATTATTCGATATCACCCACCACTTGAAGCATCCATATTGTCGTCAATGTTTGATAGAAAATCTTCAGGCGTGTGTGGCAAAGAATATGCTGAACCAAGACCTAAACCAGAATCAGCACTCTCTTGACGTGCATGTTGTTCACTTATTCCAGACAAGAATGGATCCATTGCAGCATCAGTATTACTCTGTCTTAGCATGAGTTCCTGCTATAAATATTTAATCATTGTATTAGTTAAAAAAGAACAAAAGCTATGTATGAATAAAAAAAAATGAATAAAACACTCTTAAAACTTGAACACAAACCTGTCGCATTATTTCCGCCTGTCTCTGTTTCAAACGTTCGCGTTCCATTTGCAATGATTGCAAACGCAATTTTTGTTGACACACTTGATTTTGATTATTCTGAATGCCGCCTGGAGCACCGGGTTGTTGCAGCCAATTTTGAGGTAACATAGCACCAGATGTTGGTGCCCGTTGAAGATGTGTTGCTGAAGAAATAAAGGAGAATAAAAATATGAATAATCATGTCAATTGATTCCTCGGCCATTTCAATCATTATATCTGTATGAAAATATTACGAGATACATATCACTGCTGATTCAAGTCTCCATTTATCTCTCTCATCAATGAAGTAAATTAAAAATTCGAAAAATAATATCGATTCTGTATATAAAAATAAAACTTACGAATTCTTGGATCAAACCACGAGGTCGTACGTGTTTGATGATTGATAAAATATATTTCGCCTTCTGGTGTTCGCGCCTGTTCCCATCCTTCCGGCAATGGTCCTAATGTATTAGCAGCACCCGTTGATGTTTTTCCACTCTCTTGAGCAGCCGCAACAGCAGCAACATTTACAGCCGCTGCGGTTTTTCGTGGATCCTCCCATGTAGTCGTGCGCGTCAAGTGACTGTGAAAAGAAAATTTTTTAATTAAAAAAAAGTTATTAATCATTAATTTTTTTTTCCATTTTTATCCATTGTTTTTCATTGTTATCATCTCCATCTTTCTAGCAATGTCACGTTTCCTCATTGGGATACGGCCTTGTTGCATGCGCAGAAACAGAATATGTCTAACATGTGCGGGCATTTGCCCAATATAGTATAGCACAGCCAAAAATAGTTCCATTCAAAACGTTTGGATGATGTTGATAGGAAGTGTATGAGAGAGGGAGCACGAGAACTGTGGAGTTGTATGAAGAGGAAGTAGCCGCCTACTCGTTTGGCAATTGGCGAAAAGAGAAGAAAAAGAAAGAAAAAAAAAAAAAACAATCTATCGTTTGTTCCTTTTTGATCATATATTGTATATATTTGTAATTTAGTAAAGTACAAATGGAAATGGTCAATAAGGTATCAGATATGTTTAAAGAATTTCGATGACAATGATCTCAATACTAATTCATTGAGAATAAACAGGTGGTATATTATTTAGAGTTTGTGACAAATATATACAATATATAAATATATATATTGCAGTTATTATTAGATAAAATAACTGGACTCCATCTCTTTCTCAAATCTATTTCAAGAATCGTCGACTTTGCGGAGTATATGAGTAATAGAGGTGCCACTGACTATACTGTAAAAAAAAAAAATTGTTTAAATCGTTATATAGGAACTCATATCTCAAAATATAAGAACGATCAAGAATGATTAAACTGTATATATGTAAGCTGCGTGCATGAACGAAGCAGAATGATATCATGGTACCGTTTTTTCCCAACATCGTAAACATAATTTACAAAGTATACTATAAATATATATATATATATATGTATATGTATTTATATATATATACATTATATCGCTACGAACACGATGAACGATATTAGCTTTGGCATGCTTGTAGCTTAATGGGGGGAGACCATACAATATATATTAACACGGACGGCATTAGGCCACTATATATGAATTGTTTTTCAAGCTGTATATATTTCTGAATGACGTCGACATCATACACAACTTGGTGTGCATGCTTCTTTCTTGTGTGTCGGAAATGTGGCGCCAACGGATGATGTCACGTCAACAAATTTTCAAGTGTCTCACGGGCCTCATGTTCTTTACATATTTATTTGTATGCATATATATATGTATGGGTGTATGTACAAAAGTTAAATCACCAAATCGGCTGTGCTATTTAATAGATTTGTCAACGTGTGCTATACATATACGTATATCCAATATAGTTCAAAATACTAATCGCTTATTATCACTGCGATATCTCCGATAATCATAGACAATAGACGATAAGCAAGTGTAACTTAATCTATCACATACACAAACTCATATTATATGTTTGGTAATCATTTTCCTATTCCTGTTACACCCTCGAGCGTATGAACATTTTTTATTAACTTATATCGTCGTTAAAAATATATTAAATAAGTAATTTTGTAGGCGTCATTGTTAAATGGTAACTTTGACCCATCGTTGCTTTGAAAATCAAAATATTTCTCTCATTGTTGTTTACCTCAAAATTCTTTTAGAGTAACAACCGGAATCTTCAAAGTTCATATATCTAAATAATTATGTGTCGGAAGTATCAAACGTTCGTCGCACAACGAAAATCAGTATCTTTTTTACCAATAATTATTCACTGCTATTTGTGTATTGTTAACAACTCCAATCATCGTCAACGATTTTAATTCTGCCCAAACGATAAACTAGCGTAATTCCCACATTTTATCTTGCGTTGAAAATCACTGCCTCAACCACCCCTGAACGTATGTTGCAAACAAAAGTCACTATTGGCATATTTAATACAAGTCCTCGTAAGATGTGTTTGAAACTCGACTAAAATATCCACTGAATTTGTGGTACAGTAACTTTCTTTTTTTTTTTTTGATAATTCCTTAAAGTACTTTTCCCGATTTATACCAAAAACATACTCATGCCTATGCAGAATCGCGCAAGCTTTCCAATGTCAATCAGATACTATGTTCAATATTTCTTTTTTGATTTCACCATTTTAGATTTCATTTTATCAATGTTGGAAAAAAAATATTCTTTAAATATCATAAAAACCTAGTATAATCGTGATTGAATGTTGAAACAATCAATGAACTATCGGTTAGCCACGTGGAAGAAAGGCTATGTGTATTAATGAATCCTTAGAACATGAATAAAAAATTGAGGCCGCACTGTATACTTCGAACGCACATCATTATTAGATTAATGAACGAATAGATATCATAATATTGTATATTTCTAAATGCTATTATAGTTATGAATAATAAAATAGCTTTTTTTTTTTTGCTAACTCAATCCATCCCTTCTTCTACATCTACAAAAAAGAGTCCAACGTGATAAAATGAACTTCACAACTTTATATTTGGCTCGGATATTGAAAAGTAATTACTTCCAAAACTTGACTAGTGAATTTGAACATGAAACAGGAGAAGAAAAAAAAAAATACTGTGCAGTTATTTGACAATAATTCAAAATTGATTGTGTACAATATTTCTCAGTATATATTAAAGTCTCAATATATATCGAAAAAAAGGTGGCGACAATGAACGGCAAAGACGACGACGAGCCTCCGCCTAATCGTCTTCGTCATGCTCGTCTTCTTCGTGTTATCAACGTCGTTTGTGAAGTATATAGGTATATTATTCGTATATATACACCTATGTACACACGCGGACTATGGTCGACGTCTGGCAGACAGCCAAGGCATGGCAGATTGGTGTAGCCAAGTAAATACAGAAGCAGAAGCCGCCGTCGCCTCATAGACGAGTGAAACACACAGAGTGTGTGGCTTTTCTGATGTGCAAAGGCATACGGGGCAGCACATCGATGTATGCAAGAGTGAGAGAGAATAAGAGAGAGGACTATACGATGTATTTTTACTCCGGACATCACGGCGCCGGACAACTCGTAAATAGACACGCGGGGCACCCGCCGACTTGGGATCTCTCTCGACGTCGAGGAACGCGGTGCCTGGTTCTCGCGCCATCCTCGAGACTACTCGGTCTCACTCTTCCGGCCAAACGTTTTCGTTAACTCTTTCTGTATGTTTTCAATATATACCAACACGACCAACATTTTCACACCAATTTTTGAATTATAATTTGAAACATATTTATTATGTAATATTAGAATGGTTGCATATATCAATGCTGTAATAAATTTTCACTTGAGTCACTTGGAAAAAAAAAAAAAAAATCTTTTATCATACGTCAGACAATTTCAATCGAATTTGTCTGAATTTTCACCATAGTCATAATAACTTTTCTCAAATATCACGATCAACAGCCATCATTGACGAAGAATGAGACCTTTTTTTTCAATTCACTCTGCTACATTCGAACATTATATCCATCACGATGTTGGGGGACAATTTATGAAAAGTAAAAATACATTTTATTATTTTCGCTCATAACAAATTGGACGCTCAAGTAGTTTGCTGCTCTTTTCTTATTGCAGAGTATGTAAATCATATTTCTTGGATTTTAGAGTGAGTTAAAACTGAAATGTATATTTCAATTCCTAGCACAATGTAATACACTGCAAATCTCAGCCAAATCAAGTGTTTTGAAAGAGACTACAATGTTAAAGATAGGGAATAAAACGTTCTAACGTTTTGAATTTAAACACTTCTTCAACAATTGATTTTTTAGTGTATTAATTTTCTGATGGAAAACCATTCTGTGTATTAACATTCATCAAATTTCGTTATGATATATTGATAAGCAGCTACAACTCATTCTTACGTTTTATTAGGTTAGTAGGTACTTTCAAAAAAATTACTCGTACTTATTCGGAATTTGAAAGTGCATATTGAAGTATATTCATACGGATTTTTAAACATTCTGAATTAATAACAAAGAGCGAAAAACGAGTATTAGTACTGGTTTATATGTCACATCGATTGAGATAAAACAAAGATTTCCATTTCAAAAATCTCGCATCTGAATAAACGCTTTTTAATCCCTCTTTAATTTAATTCTCTTATTTCTTATTCTCATTATAATATTCAGCTCGATCTGTACAAGCCTTTTTAAATTCATAGAACGTCACTGACTGATAAGAATCCAGTAACATTATTTAATTGATCAATTAGCATGCTTTATAGTTTGTATCTCACAAACAACCAAGTTGAAAAAAGAAAAAATTTATTTCTTTTACAGAATAAATATAATCTATCACAATTATTAATCTAAAATGTGTGCATGAGGAATCTCTAGGGTGTTGGGGTTTGGATCCAGAGTTAATATCAGTGAGAGAACGTGGGAAGATTGGATATATTAAATCGAAAATGGAGGAATTGAGTATCGAAAAAATTCAGTATAATTTGAAAATATAAAAAATCTGACCCAATTTCTATAATAATCGACTAATAAAATCTTCCAACACGGTGTTCGAAGGGTGGAATGTATGTTTAGAGCGAAGCATTTGTCTGCATGTTGACATCTGAAAAGAGTAGCTAAACACGAAAATTGAGAAATTGAAATAAATATATATAGTAGGTCGGCATTGAGAAAACTATCAAATGTTAGGTCACACTTTAGTATATTTCACAATTTGTCCAGAAATATCATCCATACATATTTTATTCAATGAGTTAAAGGGCCTTTCAATATAATAAAAAATAATGGGGCGAGTCTTCTGCATTGCAAATCCTTTTTCCTTCCGCTCAGTTTCGATAAAAATAACAACACATGTCTCTCCTCTTACAATTTTTTTTTTGTTCAAAATTAATAATATGTCGGGTGAATTATTATATTACAATACGTATTGTATTACATTGAAGCAGGTTCATGGGCGTATAGTGTGCAACGTAGCACGAAAAAACGTGACTGAAGTTGAAAACATTTTTTTTCTACATCAATTTTAACTCTCAACTTTTGTTTTCATCACGTGTTTGTCAAATGTCACGGAGTCAAGTTATTCCATTGTCACTATTATTATTTTCTTTCTTTTTGTACATTGTCATGATAGTAGAGCTTATAATTGTGTGGATAATAGTTATGAGAAAAAGTACACAACACGACCTTGATGGTGTGTCGCACTATGTACACGATCGACTTTCACTCTCGTATCGTCCTTCGTGGGTGATAAATAAAATAAGTTAATAATAATGACACCTCATTTCCGGGTTCGTTTTATCATCATTAATTCGTCGAATAGTGTATAAAAAATAAATATAATCATTAGTATTATTCAAATGAAAATACGTGAATGATAAATGAGAGACAAGTTTATTTGGTTTCCAAAAATGTTTTCTGACTAGCTATCTCTAGGGAAATAAAGAAATAAATAAATGAATAAATAAATGACATTGCTAAACGTTTAAATGAGTATTCTCGATGCGAAATTGCCTATCGACATCTTCGTGTGAACACAAACACGGATACTTGAGCTGTGGGCTTAACAGTTATACGGCAAGATAACTGCGAGCAACCAGAAGTGGACCATGAATATTCATCGTATGACTACACACATGTGAATGTATATATACGTGAATAGCTTTCTTAATATTCTAAGTCATTGAGCGCTCATCTTTATTCTTTATATTTTATGGGAAGACCACAATTTCAGATAATATCCGTGGCTATTAATGCAAAAAATGTGGTTAAAGTTGAAAGATATTCATATAAACGGAATTTTTTTTATAGCGTAAATATCGCGAATATTATATTTAAATACATGAACAAATGTAAAAGAAATTGAAAAATATAATTGAATTATGCGAAATATCATGAATAAATGAATGTGTTAAGTTGTGAAATATATGCAAAATAATTTTTACAACTTTGAATTTTGTATATGTATTCTACACATATAATAATAGAGTCATGCACTGAGCTCAGTGAAACCAACGGGCAGAGCCATTTCCTTCCTACCATTCACGTTGTGCTTCCGGTATATTGAAACAACTGTTAGACCAAAACCCATTGGAAACGAGTAAAAGAGAGACAGAGAGATTTAAATTGATACTGAATGTATGTAATTATTGTATCGATAGAAAATTGAATAGTACCCGTTGAATAATATATTCAAACACATTATTTGCTTTATTTTCTTACATATTAACGATGAACTGAAAACAGTCCATCTCAGTTGTTCCAAAGAGTCAGATTCTATTGAATAAAATTTTGAAAATTAATCTTCGAAGTTCTCAGTCCTTGAAATATGTTCTATTATGATGAATTGACTCAAAATTCGGCACATATATTCGGTAAATGCCATTTCATAATTTGCACCACGAGATGTTTCAACGTGAAATCATATTCTTGTTTCAAAACGTCATCATTTCACAAGTATTCATTTTATCTTCTTTGCAGTGAGAACCATATGTCACATTAAATAAGAACTTTTTTCTTTTTCATGCGTCAGACAATATTCCATGCAGTTATCATCACAATACACAGATGATTTCTTTTTTTTCAGGATTGATCAAATAATTGGTATGACTCATATTATTCGATTTTGCACCAAAAGATTTGGTCAAAAAAACTGATACATTCATTTCAACATCATTTGTCAAATAAGTGCATCACAAAAAACTAAAACATAAAACATATATGTCCATTTTTGGTGCAATGCTTACGCATCCAATATTTATTTTCGTCAAATGAATAAATACGTGAGAATATTTAATGAATGATTTAGCGAGTAAAGTCGAGTTAAAAATGTTCTCTCCAATTTTGGCTCATGAAAAGAAAACCTGCTCCCAGCTTTTAATCTTCACGTCTGCATAACGTGCTCCACCTTTTTCTAATGAAAATCGTTTAATATATGTCACAACCAGTTTAAAAAATGAATACTAAAAAATGAATAAACCTCACCAATTTGAATTTGTGGAACATGCGAACATCACTAATAACATAAAACCGTCATTGATACTCTGAAAAATTCATCATTGCTAATTTAATGTGCCAATAATTGTATAAACATTCTATACATTTCTGGATTCACCTTATATATTATTATGGATATACAATCAATTTTTTGACTGATTCAATGCGACCTCTCTCATATTCCCATGAAATACCCTGCGTTCTGCGTGATAAAACAACATTCAGAGACTGACTCCTTAATCATCAATATCCAATATGTCTAATGGAAGACGTGACTAATCGATTGGGTCAAAATTTTTGATTAGAGATCATCTTAGAACTCGTTTCAGATAATTAATCGTTTGTGTATATACAAACAAACAAAAATATATATATATATGAATCGATTATCCATGTATATATTGCTCGGAGGCATATAACCACTGTGCCGTTCGCATAATCAATGAAAAACGGTTTCTCTATACTTTGTTTAAAAAATTCCACAAGCACGTATCATACATCACACGTTTGATTTGTGGATGGCGCACATATACACAGCTTCACGGTCACGATTATCCTGAAGCAGTCATATAATCATGTTCGTGTGACAAAGTACGTGGTAAAATATCTGATGATACGTGCATGTAAGTGCAAGGAAAGAAAAAAATTCACTGACCATCAATGAATTTAAAATTTAATCTTTCCTATATTTTTTCTTGTTTCTTTTTTTAACACTCGTACAATTATATTGTGCTGCATTTCAAACGAACTCTGTGCAACGGTCGAATTTTTCGTGGAAACAAGATGTATACACACATATACATAGAGAGAAGAAGATGAACGAGAAAGAAAAATCGTGGGAGCTATATAGACTTTTATTTTTTTTTTTCTTTCTGTTCTTTCTCTCTCACTTGAGTAGCCTAAAGAGCCTTGAGAAGAAAAAAATTCCCCGGACGCAACGGCCGCCCTCGCTCTCACGGTTAAAACCGTCGCAGGTATAGAAACCTTGATTCACAGGTGAAACAGGGACGGGCAAATTCAAAGGCGAGAGCTCCCCTGAGATGAGTAAAGAAATATGCGGAAGCCGGGAAGAGGAAGACAAATAAAAATGGAAAAATATGATACTAATAATAAAAAATGCTGGCTAATTTAAACCATTTTTTCAATTCATCATCTATCACCAAATATATTTACTCACCACCATCATTCAATACAAAAAAAGAATGGATAGACTACAACACATGATAAACAATACCGCTCCCAAGAGCGGAAAAAAAAGGATGATAGAACTGCATCAGGAAAAGAATATCTCTCTCTCTCTCTCTCTCTCTCTCTCTCTCTCTGAATATCCACAAAAAAAACTATTGCACCTCCAAATTTTCCAAGAACTCCTACCAGGTATATTCTAAAAATAATTTTCAATGCAAAAACTGAAAAGAATAAAATTGCCCCTTTGTAAACATCGAGAAATAGAATGAAAAACAATCAACTCTTGTACACATATTCCGCGATTAATTTGTTGTTTGTTCGTTTAAAAAATTCATTTATCGATACTATATGAGTGTGTGTAAAGATGTCTCAGGTATACGCCGGAAGTTCTCGTGGGTGTCAAGTTGCGCGTTCGAATCTCGGTCGTCGGGGGGTCGTGTATACATACACGAAGGAAGAATATCAGGTGGGTGGATGTGGATATATATATACGTGTATATATATGTATACATATGAGTGAAAAGGGTGGTGGGTTTGTGCATAAATGACGTCGACGTACAGTCATGTACCAACTGAACGTTAGTTTCCCACGACAGGTGACACGTGGGAATACCGGCGTGGCGCCGCAGGTGAATCGCCAGGAGAAACACCGACACCAACGAGAGAATCGTGGGGGACTCTCTGTCGTGCCACACCGAGAAATTGAGGAGAAGTATTATATATAGAGAGCCAAGTGTGTGAATATTATACACATATACACGCAACGACATACACGTATATATAAATTTAATCGGCGCGTTTGTGTTTGGATGAAGAAGCGTGAGGCAGAGAGGAAGAAACTGAAGCTTCGTTGAAGCAGGTGGAAGGGATATAGTCCGGTTAGTGGTGCTATATACGACTCAAGTATAAGATGGTGTCTTTGAGCGACGCTACATCGCACCTGATGCTCCTTAACATCAAAAATATCACGTTAGCATCATAGAGTCGAATATGAATGAAAAAAGATTGGGAGGAACATAAAAAAAATAGATTTCCAGGGAAAACTATTGATATCTATAAATTTCATCATTGTGAACAGTGGGAAAAATAGATAATAATTAAAAAACTGATGCAAGGTTTATTGAACAAAAATATAATAAAACATGATTTCATCTGATAATGTATAGCATTAAATTGAATATTAAAAAATATCTGACAGAAGAACTGAACGATTGATATGGTATCGAGGGTTTTGAAGGTCGCTGATTATGGAAATAAAACCACATTTTATCAAATTGACGGATGAGCGGTTGAGAGAAATCATTGAATTATCATGCAGTATTAAAAAAATTGAATATATGGTTGAAAAGTATTTCTCTAACATTCGCTAATTGGTTAGACCTCGCATTCACTTATTAATTGGAATACGATTATTCATCGAACCGAGTAACGAGCGTGGAAATGGCATAATTGGAAAAACCTATTTCTAGTGAGCAAGAACATCTTTTTCCGATAAGAAGAAAATAGGCTGTCTCGGATAACATACATCCGATTACGACGATAAAGTTTCCCAAACGTCTAAAATTCTTGAAAATTTATTTTTCAACCCTCTGCACCAAATCAAGTAAAATCCCATGCGCTCCACAAATGTGATGATTATCAGCTTCTTTTTCCATGAATAAAAATATTTGTACCACGAACTGGATAATGGTACCTTCAACTACATTCATTTGACTACGACCAAGAATTTTTTTTCAGATTTCTCAAATCATAAAAAATGAATCTCCCCAACTTCTAGAAGAAGTGGGACATTCAGCTGCTAATGGGTCAACGAACTAATTTTTCATAAAATGATAAAGTTTTTTTTTCCTGCAATGACGAAGACTATCGTTACCTAAATACACCTAACTATATAGCCATAAATTTCTTCAAACTTTGAAAATCATTATAAAAACATTTACAAAGCGTCTAAAAGAATCGGACAATTAGACACTAATGATTTGTGTAGTTGATATCTGACAGCAGATATTGAACTTACTTGAGGAAATATATTTGTCCCTCGGGGGTACGTGCTTGTTCCCATCCATGTGGCAACGGCCCCAAATCATCAACTGTACTGATAACATCATAACTGCGTTGTTTTTGATGATGATGATGTCGCGCGTGTGGTTGTGGTGCATGTTGAGTTGCTTGCTGTTGGGCGGAGGCGTAAGTTTGTTGCAGTGATGCCGGACTGCTGTGAGCCCGCGGATGGGCCACCGTGAGTCCGGATGCAGCACCTGTACCACCAGCGGTCCCGGTTCCAATGCCACCACCTGTGCCACCGCCACCACCACCACTACCACTAGTAGCACCCGGTGTATTTGTACCAGCACCACTATTTCCACCACTTCCCGTAATAACTGTGCCAAATGCTGAATCAGCTGAATTTTCACGTGAATGCGATATCGATGGACTTTTACTGCCAGTTGACGGTGGATTAAAAAATGAATCTGGCAAATTACGCATACGTAATGGTACTTGCAGTGGCCTCTTTGAGTCTGGCTTCAACACTGTATCAAAGAGCGCTTGTAAATCAGAATCAGAATTCTGATCGATCCTCACAACAAGATTACTCTTTGTCAACTGTTCAACGTCCTGATTTAACGCCATTTTTTTAATAATTTTTCTTTAAATATATATTAAGAAAAAAAATAATAACAATACTAGAATGGCTTTTTAATAAATTTTTTATATACTTCCGTTTTTCCTCGTCGGATATATATCCGAACAAGCGAATGGGCTCGCAGTGAGAGAGAGAAGCTTTTCCCTCACTTTATTCCCAAGGCACTGGGTATATAAGTTTGCAATGCGCGTATGTAATTTGCGTTGCGGCCGTGTTGGTAGCGTGTTCCTCCCGGCTCTCGCTACGCGTGTGTACGTAAATACGTACCTTACGGCACTCTCTATTCGCCGTCTATATATCTGTCTTTCTTGTTCTCGCGACGTCTTTCTCACTTGCACACTCGTTTTACGTTCTATCTTTCTTCCTCACGAGTCGCGACTTGGAGAGTCGTTCCACAACGCTTCTCAACGTTTTCAGTCCCTTAAAAATCCAACGACGATCTCGTTCGTTTTCTTTCTTCTTTTATTATTATTGTTATCATCTATTCTTTCGTACTTTCATTTCGTGTGTTTGCACAGGGGTCTGTACCATTTTCCTTCCCGTCTACCTTTCACACTTGTACACTCTTTTTCTCCACCGTCACTTTCTCCCGTTCGTCTTCGTGTGTTTGACGAGGAAAACTCGTGAGATAGAGGGGGCGAGAGCAAGAGACAGAGAGAGAGAGAGAGAGCGAAAGCGGGAGCGGGCACGATAAACAAGATACAACAAAACAAGTTGAACAATGCCGCACTGATGAAAATCCTGAATAATATATAATATTCTTGTTATTCGTTACCAAATTTCAGTTCCATCAATAACAATAATTTTTAATTATCAAAGAAACGGAAAATGTAATTTTCTCTTTACCAATATTATTTGGTATTTCGTTTTTTTTCCACTTCTTGTCTCCTATTCTTCCGCTTCTTCTTTCTCCGTTGCCTTTTTTTTTCCTCTTCACTCCTCAATATTATCTCTATGTCTCGCTGACTTTAGCTGCTAACACCCTCTCATCGGGTGTGCGTACTCTCTCGTCCTCCGCGTTTCACCGTCCACCGTTTTTACCTGTTCCACCGTAACTGTGCGCGCAGCACACAGACGTAATGCATATACGAGCACAAACATATATCACATATACACACTCTGGCTTTCTCACTCCAGCGCTGCTCGTTTGACGATCGGCAGCAAAACGCACCACCACTATCGTAACTCGTGACTCCAGCTACACCCGACGTATCAATGACGTATTCTCAACATATATAAACCGTATACCGAATTACTGGAAAAAGAAAGAGAAAAAAAAAATGAACAGTAACAACAAGTATAAACAAACACTGATAATAAAAATATTACAGTTTATATACGTCAATTACAATTGTAATTATATATTAAATGAAATAATATGGAAAATACACTTATATACTATCACAAAATGCTATTTCCAACCTCGGACACTCAACGTCTCCTCCATCTATTCCCTTTGCTCTCTCTCTTTCTCCTTTTCTCCTTTTCTCTCTCTCTCTCTCTCTCTCTCTCTCTGTCTTCTTGACTCGCGAGTTCTTCGCGTCGTGTTCCCACTCTCTTGGCTTGTTGAATTTCCGGGTCTTGCAGCACCCGTCCCTCGTACTCGTCGTGTTCGTAGTGTTGTAGACACAAACACATATACATATAAATTCTCCCTCTCTCTTTATAGAGTTCTCCGCGTTGTGTGGATTTCCCTCGATACGTGTCACCGCACTCGAGACCACTCCTCGAGGACGTTCCTCCTCGTTCCTTGATCCCGTGTTTCGGTACAAGAGCTCACGCGCTCGTGCAAGTTTCCAATAAACTCTCCAAAAGACACACCAAAAGTTATTTTAATAATATCAGTTAGTTATTATCATTATTATCATTTTTGTATATACTCATTAATAGAAAAAGTCAATTATTGAGTCTTGATCCACATACAGCAGACATTGAAGAATATTCGAAGAAGAGTTTGCGTGTGCAGTCGTGGGCCAGTAACAAAAATATTTTTGTAATTCAAAAATTGAAGGCGTTCTCTTATTTTTATGCAATCAGTAGAAGCGAGTTGAACTCAACGCGCAATTTATTATGACTTCTTCGAAGACACAAAAAGTTGTTTTTGTCGTTTATTATATTTGTTATAGACACTTGACGTCAAAAATATCTCATTAAGACCTCACATTAATGAACTTCGTAGAAGTTTCGCGTGTACAATGGTGGCCACAGCGAATAATATATATGATACAAAAATTGAAGGCGTATACAATTCTTGTATTTTTATGCGAGCAAGCGAGTTAGTGTTCTCGCCGCGTTGCTGAACTTGCTTCAACCCAACATACCAAACTTTATATTGGTTAAATAATATCTTTTATAATCGTTATCCAAAATTAAACGTCAAAGTCGCTCATTGACTTTTCGATTCACCGAGACATTTGAAAAACTTCATTGCGAAGAAGTTTAACAGTGTTTTAATGGCCACAGGGGGAATTGAATGGTAAATTGAAGGCGTTACACAATTCTCTCTTACTTTTATCCACACCCGCTATTTCGCTTCAATGTTTCTTCAAGTAATATAATTCCCGTCGCTTCTTTTATTGTCACTGTATTTTTTTTCTCTCTCTCTCTCTCTCAATATATATATATATATATATTCTTTATTTGCGTTTGTTTTTTATGCTTGCTTGTGTTTTTCTTCGGATAGTTGTGTTGAAAACACCTGACACAGCGGCGCTACAACGTATCAAAATTGCGATATATATATATAATTTTTCACGTATATATATAATATATACACACTCACACGTTATATTATTTATCAATCCGACAGAGAATTGAAACGGGGCACTTGAGAAAGGAGAATATATGAATGAGTTGGAGAAAGAGAATAAAATTCAATGTGTGTGGTTATGCGAGAGTGTGTGTGTGTGTGTGTGTGTGGAAAAGAGAGAGAGGAAATGTAATAAAAAAAAAGAGAAAAACTGTAAAGAGTGGTTCCTCAAGATACCACTGAATACCACGCAGGCACCGAGGCAACCAAGCAGCAGCCACTGATCGCAGGCAGAGTCGGTAACCCTGTGTGTATACACGCACGTCGCCGCCAAGCCCCGAGCCAACGCGAGGCGTGTGTTGTTGGCCTGTTGCTCTTTCTTCGCGAGTTGACTGTGGTTGGCCTGGACTTTACGGAGTAGGGGAAATTTCAGTGGTACTTTTTTAAACCATTGATGATTCTCAACTTCGCAATGTAATATATAAGTCTCTGATGTTATATGTACGATTAATGATGAATACTTGTGGTGACGGGTATAGATACATTGCATTCCCAATGTGTAAATGAGAAAATGTAGATATATCTATGTATTTATTTATTTATATATGTATGGGAATTGAAAATTTTTTATTTGCTTGAATGAATCAAAGATATTGTTTCATATCACTGTTGTATGATTTCTGGGATTTGAAGATTTCTTATTTTATTCTTTGGGAAGTGATATTTAGGAGGTATGGTATATGTTTGAAGTTGCTGCAGTGAAAAGGCGACTTAAGGTTTGAAAATCACCAGTGCTGATTATTGTTGCCATTTTTTCGCTGTTTACGAATTTTTGTCAATTTTAAATACGTGGAGAATATTGATTGTGGTTTAGTTTTTCGAATGTATTTATGTTATTTGTACAGAGTATTATTTTTTAAGGTTTATTTCCGCTGAGATATTTCTCCGGTGATGGGTTTTAAACTACTGTTGAAAAGGCGCCTTTAGGTTTAAATCTCAAGCATTATCTTCCTTGGTTTTAATCATTCTTATTTCATCCAAGTATATGTGTTTGAATTCTTATTATAACAATTACAAGTGCGTCATCAATATGGTATATAATCTTTGTTGATTTGGTTTTGTTTTTGCAGGAATTTTCGTGCGATGACATATTTTGCAAGCTGTCATTGAAAGGGCGCCTTTATGTTTAAATCTCAATCTTGTTGTATCGCTTGCTCCGAAAATACTCATTCATTTTAAATAAATCGGAATAATCATTATTTCAATTGTATGTATTTTACTTCTCTAGAATAACTATTTTTAGGAGTCAGGTATTTCGACGAATGATGTGTTTTTATTTTATCACATTTTTGGAGTCGTTGTTGAAAATGCCCCTTTGGGTTCGGGGCTCGATTTCGTTTCACAATACATGGGAGAGGGCATTCCACATCTAAATTTCTACGAATTTCCTTGCAGCTGTAAAATATTGTAACAATGAGGATTGAGAACAAATTTGTTATCAATCAGCATAATTTTTCCCCTTTAATTATTCCACATGTGCAATGTACCGTCATTTATTTTCCACTCGAATTTTTCCAACTCCATTTCAATTCGCACAGATGATACCTCTATAATCGATCTACAATCATAAAAATGATATTGTAAATTATACATTTGAATGTATCACCATTGTTGCTAATTATCACTTATCATTATGGTATTTAAATTACCCGCGACTCATCAGAATTTCACGACAGTAACGCTATCTACATCAATCCTAAACAAATTATGAACTAAGATGTGATTTGAGATTCTTGCATTCAAGTTCCAACGCCCTGACAATCTATTTTATTTATTTCTTTGACGACTCGTCTATTTTGAATTCTTCAATCTGCATGTATGGGAAAATAAGCTAATTTTTAGAATTGTAAGTTTTGAGCTGCTCATCCTCTTTTCAACAATGGCACCAACTATACAAACGAATGGCAGTGCCACTGATAGAGACAAGCGGACGACGAGACCAACGGAAAAAAGGTTCATAACCGCACTTTTATATTCCATTAAATTTTGTATTTAATAAATGATCCAATGAATACATGAATCATTAAATTCCCATAAACAATACAATCCTGATTAAACTGAACGTACACAAATTATTGAGATTAAATTTCACAAATCTATAGATAATTGAGATCATAGATGATACCACATAATATGTCTGAGCGTCCTGCGTTCCCAATTCTACATCGCAACAGTTGTTTGTTTACTGTGTTTATATATTCTTTCAGAAAAATTTTTGGTTCTCTGAGTAAGCCAAAATAAAGTTCTATTTCCTTTTTCTGATACTGTTCATGAACAAACAAGTTCAACACTGTATAAATGTTTTCACGTGTTCTTTTTTACATAATTATAAAGAATTCGTTGGCTGAAAAAAAAATGGACTCAATTTCCCGGGCACAGCTTAGCCTAATTAAATCGAGGGGATTAAGAATGCGTATTGGTTGTATTTTTATTGAATTAATGTTTCCAATTTACAGATCGGAGCTAATATGTCGAGTGAAATACTGCAATACTCTTCCCGACATACCGTTTGATCCAAAGTTTATTGCCTATCCCTTCGAGTCTACACGGTACGGTATCAACTATTTACATATTTGAATAGCGGCCCTATTCACACGTTGGAATTCTTTTAAGTCGCAATATGTAAATCTATTATAGGTAAATGATTGTTGAATTACAGATTTATTCAATATAATCCAACATCATTAGAACGCAATTATAAATACGAAATTTTAACAGAACACGACTTGGGAGTTGAGATTGATCTGATAAATCGTGACACATATGCCAGTGATATTAATGCACAGTTGGATCCGGCAGATGAAAAATTACTCGAAGAAGATGTTCTCACACCCCAAGATTCTAAACGTTCACGACATCATGCTAGAAGCGTTTCTTGGTTGCGTCGTACGGAATATATTTCCACGGAGCAAACGCGATTCCAGCCTCAAACAATGGACAAAGTTGAGGCAAAAGTGGGTTACAGTATCAAGAAGAATTTCAAGGTAAGATTTGTTGAATGCTCGTTTAATTGATTCTGTGTTTCTTATTCTTAGTTTATCTCTTCACTTTATAAAATAAATCACACATAATTGTTTATTACTTTATCAGGAGGAAACGTTGTATATGGATCGTGATAGCCAGATAAAGGCAATTGAAAGGACATTTGACGATAATAAAAAACCAATCGAAAAGCATTACAGTAAACCAAATGTTGTACCCGTGGAAATATTACCAGTATATCCCGATTTCAAACTATGGAAATATCCGTGTGCTCAAGTTATATTTGATTCGGATCCTGCTCCATCGGGACGGCCCATGGCATCACAAATAGAAGAAATGTCACAGGCTATGATTAGGTTATTATTACATCCAAAAATATACTTATTGCGCCCATTTTTTTTTTATCACCGTGCCTTGTTTATGAATAAAATATCTTATTTCGTTTTTAGAGGTGTTATGGACGAGAGTGGGGAACAGTTCGTTGCATACTTTCTACCACTTGAAGAAACACTGGAGAAACGACGACGTGATTTCACAGCAGAAATTGATTATGCTGAGGAGGACGAGTATGAATATAAAATGGCACGAGAATATAACTGGAATGTCAAGAGTAAAGCATCAAAGGGTTATGAGGAAAATTATTTCTTGGTCATGCGACAAGACGGGGCACGTATTAAATTACAAACTAAACTTGAAATGAGAAATTATTACACTTTTATAACTCATTATCATGATTTTACATACAGGTTTATTATAATGAATTGGAGACTCGTGTCCGTTTGAGTAAACGTCGCCAGAAAGCTGGACAGCAGCCGAACAACACTCGACTAGTGGTGCGACATCGACCATTGAATGCTAATGAATTTAGAATGCAACGGTATCGAGAAAAACAACTTGAACCACCAAATGAGGATGATGAAGAGGAGGAGGAAGAGGATGATATGGACGATGATGATGGTGGCCAACAGCATGAACGCCAAGAGCAAACAAAAGATACAAGTGCGCCAAAAATTGACGAAGAAGCTGGTAAATATTTTTGTCGAAAGAATTGTTATAAATCTACACTTCGATATTGAACAATGTTTCTTGTTTTACAGCTGGAAGTGACAATGAAGAAGGTGGTTCTCGGCCCTCATCCAGGGCATCATCAGCTGCTTCAAGCAGAAAATCACGCTCCAGATCAGTATCTCCAGCTAAATCAAAATCCCGTTCTCGGTCACGTTCACGTTCACAATCGCGATCACGTTCACGATCAGGGTCGCGATCGCCATCACGTTCGAAATCTGGTAGTCCCGCTAGATCCCCTGGATCAAAATCGCGTACGCCATCACCTCACTCAAGAAGTGATTCCAAATCACCATCTAAATCACGATCTGCTTCACGATCAGCATCAGCATCACCTGCTAAATCTCCTTCACGCTCACCGTCCGCATCACCCTCGCGTTCCCGGTCAAGGTCAAAGAGTAAATCACGATCAAGATCTGCGAGTGCAAGTGGTAGTGGCAGTGGCAGTGGAAGCAGCGCAAGCGGCTCTGAAAGTGATTGAATTTCTTATGTACATGATTATGACTCTGCGTTTCATCTACCCAATAGACTCGATTATTTCAATATCTAACTGTTTTCAGCTGTAATAAAAAAAATATTGAACCTGTCGATTGTGAGAAGAATTGTTTGAAGTACGAGCAGCTTTTTTTCTTATTCCTAATCTTTCCCAGTTATTTCAATACAGTTACAACACATGTTGATTCCAACATTCATAGGAACAGGAAAATTGCAATACTATTATCAACATTTTGTGTATGCTGATAAATGTTGCTATCCACTTTCAATACCTTTGGTCAAAAGCCTCTGCAAAAACTAGAGCGACGGTACTCGAACAGTACACGATTGACATATTTGAAATTGTTCATGAAACGAAAGCACTGATCATGAAATGGCTATCTAATTTATTATCTCCTTATATTTTAAAATGAACAAATAAATTATTCATAGAAAGTCAAAGTAGATTACACTCTTGTTGAATGAAAATTAATGCAAACTTCATTATACGAAAGTTTGATTTAACAAAACTAATTGATACAATAAATCATTATTTCATAAGAAATAATTCAGCAGAACTGTACCCAAATATGAGACATAAAATTTCGGGAATAGATCAAATAGTCAAATCATCATCACTCCTTGGATACATCCCTCCATAACTTTCCAACACGAGAATCTACGGGCTGCTTCATCAAGTGTGAAACAGAGAACGCATACTTCTCTCTCTTTCTCACTCTTAATACAAAATTAAAATTATCTATAGGAAAGTCAGGGAGCCCGCACTATACATTGCCTAGCTCCTTACCATTCCCATCTTTAACTTCAATTTTTCATAACAAGCGCCAGCTGGAATCAGCATTTATTCCAACTCTCGTCAGTCTTCGCCTCCTAGTGAGAACAAGGTGCATCTCTATGTTTCTCAAAAGCCCCCCGAGTCGACGACCAGCAGATATTCCAATGTGTATACAAGAAATTTTTCACGGGAAATCAACACCGCCATCTACAATGGACCGATGGTTGATGTTTTTCAATATTTTAGTTTTTGGTTAAACAATAAATTCAACTAATTGAAGAAAAAAAAAATAAATAAAAAAAATAAAATGGAAAAAGAAAACATGTAATATCAATTAATTGGAATTGATTATAATT
The DNA here is from genome assembly GCA_958496275.1 of Zele albiditarsus. Taxonomy (NCBI): domain Eukaryota; kingdom Metazoa; phylum Arthropoda; class Insecta; order Hymenoptera; family Braconidae; genus Zele; species Zele albiditarsus. Next base: position 6,223,291 of record OY292409.1, on the reverse strand, counting down.
TTATCAATAAAAATAAAGTATATATATTTGATAAAACATTTCGGTTGTGTAAATACTGTGAATGTGTTTTTATTCAATCACAAGCAAAACTCTGATATACATTATATATAAAGAACGAAGATGTCTTCTAAGAGGTATTCGAATGTTTTTTACCTTGCATGATGATGACTAAATTAGAATAGTATTTAAAAAAATTACTCATATCGAAATCAATTTCGATTATGAAATTGTATTTTTTAATATACTTATCAATTATTATGAACAATACCAATGTTTAATTCACCATCAGCTTTTGTATTATAACCTCTCTACTTTTTAATATAATATTATATACCTTTAGCAATATAATTTATTGTATATGTATGTATATATATTGTCTGAGAATTTGTTTGAGAGCTATTTTAGCTTTCATATCGCGTCTAGAAATAGATTTGTTTTACAACTCATGAAATTTACGAGTCTGATTTGATTTTCAAATATTTAACCACAGTAAATGAAAAAACAAACGGAATATTATTGCTATATCATTTACTCATCGTGTTGACATGCTCGCCCTCTTCTCTTTACTTTGTAATATATACTAGAAACTAATTTTTTGTTTGCAGTGAACTTAAAAAATTGTCGGAAGAGAGCTTGACCAGACAACCAGAGGAAGTATTTGACATTATTTGTAAGCTGGGAGAAGGGTGAGGAATTCCATATGCATATTTATTAATTTAATTTTGTTCATTTTGTTATTCAGGTTATCTATAAATAACAATATATTTTTATTAGATCATATGGATCCGTTTATAAGGCATTACACAAGGAGAGTGGACAGGTTCTCGCTATCAAACAAGTTCCTGTTGATACCGATCTCCAAGAAATTATTAAAGAAATTTCGATAATGCAACAGTGTGATTCACCATATGTCGTCAAATATTATGGAAGTTACTTTAAAAATACTGATCTCTGGGTAAGGATATTTTTTTGGAGTAATTCTAACAGCAAAGATAATAATTGGTTTTATTTTGTTTATGTGTCAATTGTATTTAATCACTGTCGCCTTTTATTTTAGATTGTTATGGAATATTGTGGTGCTGGATCTGTCAGTGATATCATGAGGTTAAGAAAAAAAACATTGCAGGAAGATGAAATCGCCACAATTTTGTGTGATACACTGAAGGGTCTGGAATATTTGCATTTGAGACGAAAAATTCATCGAGATATTAAGGCTGGAAATATCTTGCTCAACAATGAAGGCCACGCTAAATTAGCGGATTTCGGTGTCGCAGGACAACTGACGGTACAATCAATTCCAAAATCAACTAACTTTCGCTTTGTATGAATGCAAATTTAACTTCAATCAATGAAATATCGTTTCAGGATACTATGGCAAAGCGAAATACTGTGATTGGTACGCCATTTTGGATGGCACCAGAAGTTATTCAAGAAATTGGTTATGATTGTGTGGCCGATATCTGGTCACTTGGTATAACTGCATTGGAAATGGCTGAGGGAAAGCCACCATACGGCGACATACACCCAATGCGTGCAATCTTTATGATACCAACTAAACCACCACCAAGCTTCAGAGAACCCGATCAATGGAGTTCAGAATTCATTGATTTTGTCAGTGGTTGTCTTGTAAAAAATCCTGAAGAAAGAGCAACAGCAACTGAATTGCTAAATCATGAATTCATTGGTGCTGCAAAGCAGCCAAATATTCTCAGTCAAATGATTTTGGATGCGCATGAAATACGCGAGAAACAAAGCGCACATCGTACTCATATAATAAATAATGTTGCAATCAAAGGCCAAAATAATGCTGATGACTCGGTAAAGATTATATCTGATAATCGCATGTATTCAATTCTGTTAACAATGAATGATGAATATTTATGAAATTAATGTTTGTTACTTTGCCTTAACTGCATTGCTTTTCAGGATGAAGACGATTGCAGCGGTACGATGAAACCATTACCCGAAGATCCCGGTACTCTCGTTCCAAGTCACGATCTTCCAGACACAGGAACATTAGTTTCAGCAATTTTAGATTTAGGGACGATGGTCATAAATAGTGATACTGACACTGAAGCGACAATGAAGAGTTAGTTGAATATTGAATGTAATTTCTAATGCTACCATAATTTTTAAACATATTTTCTCACTCTAGGACACAATACTGGATCGGTAGAATCAGGAAAAAAGTATCGACCCCTCTTCCTCGACCATTTTGACAAGAAAGAAACACCAGAAATTGTTAAAGTGAATTGAGCACCCATTATTTTAATATTGCTTTGTCGGTTAGAATTTTTTTGATGAAGAAAACCGAAATTTTTCAGGGTAATGGACAGGTTCTTCACAATACAGAAACTGAAAATGAATTAGAACCACAAACGCCAACCGAATCACAAAGGTTCCAAAGCCATTTGCAACTTCAACTCAATCAAATTTCACATCCTGTGCCCGAACCACCACACAATAACATATCGAAATTTCAAAATGCCTTTACCGAACGTGATTTTGATTTTGTGAGTATATGAAAATTCTTTTTTATTTAAATATTTTGATATAACTAATCTTCGTGGGTGTATATGCAATTCCAATTACTAAATGGCAAATCATATTCGGCAGCTTAAGTTCCTTTCATATGAAGAGCTACAGCAACGTATGTCGAGTTTGGATTCTGAAATGGATCGCGAAATTCATGAATTACGTAGAAGGTATCAAACAAAGAGACAACCAATTCTTGATGCTATGGATACTAAGAGAAAACGTCAGCAGAACTTCTAACAGTTTTGGTAAATTTCTTCTTCCATTTTTTTTTTGTACGTAACAATAGAAGTGTGTGATAGATAAAATGGTGATGTACAGTTGTATAAATTAATAGATTTTATTTCTGTAATCATGTCGCGAATATTAGCGCCTTGAAGAGTCAAAATACAGGGCTCAATTGGTCTTTATCAACGTATGCATAAAATTGATTGGTTCTATGTGTTACAATCATGAGTCCAATTTATTCCTGAATTTAATAATTAATATATACTAATTGGTGTTGATGAAATCAAGTAGAACTCAAAGTGTATTGATCATTTTTGGTAAATTGTAGCTTCGCGTTGCCAATGTAAAATATTTTTCACTATTCGGAAGAAGATAAACGAGAAAAAAAGAGAAAAAAAAAACACGAAATTTTACGCATTTTTTTTTTTATTTTTACAATAAGTGTAGTCATTGTTGAATATGCTATTCTTATAGGAATATTATACTTGAATATAGTGACGGGATAGACAAAAAACAAACAAAGATGCGGAAGCAATTGTAGCACGGTAATTTATAGAAGTTTTTTGATATATGAAGAAGAAAAAATGCATAGGAAAGAATAAACAATGAATAATTATACGATTCGTATCGAGTCGCTGAGTGACAAGTCGATAGAAGTCGGAATGAAAGAGAAAAATAATAATTTGTAAGCGCTTTCGTGACGTACTAGTCCTTTACAAAGCCATTTTCATTTATTTGTTGCTTATATGCCGCAAGCATAAACAAAATATCTGGTAGAAATACATCAGATATTTTTTAGCAATCTTCAAAAGTGTGCGGTGAAATTGCATTCAATAATCAATGCTCCCTCAACGATTGAGTTGTGCTATGTAGGATTTATGATTTGTTTTTGTGTTTTAATCTAATTGGAATGATGTAGGAAAAAAAAAGGTAACTGTTTCGCGCCTTAAAAAATGTCTCATTCAGGAGTGACTCCAGAAATGGATTATTTTTTTTTCAGCGAAATTTTAGACTGTTTTAGTAAAAGTTATTTGCAACATTTGAATAGTGGTGCATTTATGTAAAAAATATATGAATGATTCTCAAGTTTAATTAATTGAATATACATACGTTGATAATATGATAATTCATGATGCAAAACTAATACAAATGAATTAGTCTTCCCCTTTTACCGGATATGTACATTATAATTCTTCGATTAATTGAGAAAATGTTGACCTTTTGAAGTATATATTATTTTTGGAAAAATTACTCAAGAAGCGGTAATGCTAATTCTCCAATGTTATGTTTAGATTTGGATTCAGTAACTCGAATGTTAATTATCATTTAGTTTGGACTCAATTGCCATTCGTGAACTATTCACAAATATAATAATCCACATATGTTTCAAAAAATAAAAGTGGAGTTGAAAATGGCATTCGAAAATTACATTATGCTTCAAAAGGTTAATCAAGATTCTTAAATTATGAAAAAACAAATTCCTATGATTGACATTGAGAAGACATTCAATTAGCAGTAATTGTCAAATAAATCTGACGATTTTTTACTTATCGCTGACATAATGAAATAATTTTGTCTGTGTGGCAACGTTCGTTTGTTCTTAATTAATATCTGGGCATATTCGAATAGCGTTTGTTGATGTTTTAAGCATAGATGAAACTTGTGAGTTGCAATGGTAGAAAATACATTTATACTTAAAAAGAAAAAGTAATTTATAGCCAGAACTGACCTTACATTACATTGATTTAACATACATATAAAACCGTACAGAATACTGAACATATTTTTGATATAGAGAATGATAAGAGATGACGAATAGGCGCAATACATGATCTGAATTTAAATTATTTATTGTCAAATCAGGACCATTGTCGACTGACCAAGTAATGTTGCCGTATATATTATATAGAAATGATAAAAAATAAAAAAAACGTAAAAATATACCAACGTGGATAAGATAGGATGATAGAATTTTTCTCGTTGCACATTAGTTAGTTAACTATATTAAATCCAATCGAATTTATTTATACATCTATATTTTTCTCTCTCTTCAATACGGAATCGCTGTAATATATTCATTGTATTGCAGAATATTTCCATTGACGGTCTCTAAATAATTCAATATGAAATTGCACGAATAGTTTTTTTTTATTTGCTCAAAATACGAATACATATTGGCATACAAATAGCCAATAAATTTTTTTTTTCAACTATCTATATTTACACGCGAAATATTGTATGACACAACTCATCTATTTATATCGATATCAAAATTTATTGATTTTTTCATTTACATGTGGGTATATAATCAAAACAATCATAAACAGAAAGTTTTGCATAGCCAATTAATTTTTATCATCACGTGCAATGAACATTGAAGTTGTTCATTCATTATCATTTAAAATAATGATTATTGATATTAATATTACTATTATTATTTATCATAATATGTAACGAGAACGATATATTTGTCATTCTTTCTTCCTATTATTTTTTCTTTTTTAATGAGAGCGCACTAAGAATTGTGACAATTTACCGAATAAAAATTAACTTTAATGTTCGTATACAGAGTTGGCAATACTCCACTGGGCTATATGATGTCGCCTTTAGATAATAATAATAATAAAATAATAATAATAATAATAACAATAACAATAATAATAGTAATAATATGTGATGTCAAATTAGAATCACGAATTCTAAATAATAACAGAGGAAAAGCAAATTGGAAATTACTTCCCGTCAATTTTTACACTGAAGTAATTTTATATATAAAATAAACAGAAATAGGATAAAATGAAAAATGAAAAAGAAAGCACAATCTTGATTAAGGGGCCTTGAATTTATATACAAATGAGTGGAATCTTACCAACCCTGAATCGTAAAATGCATTTATCTTTCAATGTCCAGAAGAATTCTCTGCCCATTTCGCGCGATATGCAATTATCTTCTCCAGAAAGATGCTTATAATCAGGATATGTATTACATAGATTGATCTAGTGAAGTTACTGTTTTCATAATTTTTTTTTTTCTTCGTTTTTTTTTCTCTAATAAAATGTGGCTTTGTATTATAAATAATTGTGGTGCGTCATTTATTTTGAAATTGTTATTATGCTAATACATTCATGTATGAATTAATTACTTTTTTTTTCAATAGAATAGCTGGATAATTATGAATCAGTTGACAAATTAATACGTAAGTATATTGCCAAATTTCTCTACATCATCATCATATGATACGTTTATAACTAATTAGAAACATTTTCTATGTGACCTGATCGTGTTAGTTATTATTAATGTATAAAAAGAAATAGTCGATCATTCAATCAAATTTATCCAATAATTTGGACGGCACGGATATCATTTCTCTTCACTAGTTCTAAGTCAAGTAGCACTTTTGGCACAAAAAATATCACTATGGAGATTTACGAGAATTCATTTCCACATCATATTGATTAATGATACGTGTCGGTATATAAACCGGGGATGATTGATTGATTTAACTGTGAGAATGTACATGTTTATGTTTATAATATCAATGTATGATTTGAGCATAGTGACTATTAGTTCAGTTTTCAGTATTACATATATATATATATATATATGAGAGAATGTGGACATGGAATACTGTGTCGAGAATAAAAATTTTGTAAGATCTGGATAACTAATGGATAAACCTGACACCTCAATGAGTTGACAACGGGAAATATATAATATCATCTTTCGACGTTTAATTGTAGAACAGGAGGAATTTACCTTTAACTTTTTTTTTTCAGTTTTTGTGTTTTTATATGAAAAATGGAGGAAAAAATTTCAGAGATCTTCATCTCCGATCATATGAAATGCATTGTTTTCCATAATATCACAGTTGCTTGTACACGCCCTGTCCAATCTGACAGTCATTTTTGCATCAACAGATATTTTTTTCTGTTTCACATTTGTAAATTTGTCGGTAAATTTTTTGATAACTGCCTCGGATTTACTTGTTTCATTATCCTGCTTTTCTTTTTGTACTTTATCAATATTATCTGGTGCATTGGATCCTATAATAATGCGACTGTGCCCATCACGCATAATATATGACCACGATTTGCCTGATACAATTGGAACTTTTGGTTCGGCAACAACATGCTTCAATAATAATTCATCAATCATACTCTGTAAACATACAGACATGAGAATAGCCTGCTCTGACGATATTGTAATCCATTGTAACTGATTTTTAGCAACTAAATATTCAAATGATAATTCAAGACTATAATTTGATGTATCATTGCTTTTTTTATCTATACTATTGTGCATTGTTGTTATTCGCCAACATCGCATACGTGTGACTTTAAATACTGCTTCATGTTCCTCGCCATTATCCAAAAATATTCTCAAACTCATTTCATTTCTACCAATTGCTACCGATACTTTAGTTCCTGCCTGTGGATAATCACAAAAACACGTTGAGAATTGTATATAACCATAATATTTCAAGGAATTCATCAATTTTATGTATTCACATTTATCATTTTGCTCTTGAGCATTTTCAATTTGACTTTGCAATTTATTTGGCACTATTATCCATCCTCTATCTAATTCAGCAACTGCTTGGATATAAAGTAAATTCAATGCAACTGAATTTTCCATTAAATAAAAATCATTATCAATATCCCAATAGCTTTTACCAAGAACAACTTTTATGCCAACATAATCAATATTTGTTTGCGTTAATAAAGGCGATTCAAAGTCTTGCAATTTTCTCAATATATTGACATTCTTGTTTTCACTTTCAATAATAATAAACAATGAAAAGTAGCAATCATATTCCTCCGGTAAATTGATATGTTGGCAAATTTTGTGCAATACATTACTGGAATTATCACTAGTGGATATTTCAATATTAATATTATGGCCATTCATTAAAAATACGTCAAAATTTTCATTTTCCATGAATCTACCACTAGATTCTTGTTGTGCGTTCAATAAAAATCCATTCAATAGTACACAATTATTTATAGCTGCATTCTGACCAATGGTTTGTATATATTTTTCTAAACCAACACGACGATCTTCTTGTTGATTGGCAGTTAGAGGAAAAAATTTCTTCGGCGGAAATGGTGGCAGAGCCATGTCTATATCTTTCACGAGTTGTTCATGAAGATTGAGTAATTGTTTATAACGAACTGTGCAATGATACAGTCCATTGATATGTATATTATATCCCTGAAACATTAAATTGAATAATTAAAATTTTTCGTCAATAGATCCTTTATAATTTATATATATATATATATATATATATTCTTACCAGATATGAACTTCCTGCATCGTCAACAAATTCTTGAGTGTCTGGTATCGAAAAATGCATTTTTAATATATCTTCTTCCTTATTTCCAGTATAAATATTCATGCAATTTTATCATTGCCACTCAACATCCCTAATCTGGAAATACAATAAAAAATAATGAAGATTAAACATAAATCACCAAATTTCGATGTTCATCAATAAACTAGTGCAATACATTTCTTGATAACTCCATGAAAAAACAAACATTATTGCTATGTAAACTCTGTTAAGTTATACTAAACTACTCGCATAAGTTATATTCCACTGGTCAAATTTATGACTTTGAAGAGGTTGCGCCTGCCCGAGCTTATAACTTATGAGAGTTTATTGTCTACATCATCGCACGTTAATGGAATAACCTATGCTTACATTGGCAGTGGTACGGGTTATTGTATGCCCAAAATTCTCCATGTATTTATTAAAACGATATGGAAGAAATTTCAATCAAATTTGATTGCTACAATAATTGTCATTTACTTTTTTTTATTCTAAAAATTCACGATAATAATACTGTACGTATGGTGAGTGGAGAATTATTTTTTTGACAGACGATGCGCAATAGTGCCACCCACTATACATACACACACACACAGATGCGAATTTACAGTGATACACTCGTTGATATGCTATGGCAATACTTTCAATCACTTACATCTATGTGTGTGTGTGTGTGTGTGTGTCGTGTGACGATCTCTCTCTATATATTTTTTCCTTTCTCTTTTTTTTTTTACGTTCCTTCCATTATACTCGATTTTTTTTCTCCGCATATAGGCCGACTGATGGTCAACTACCTTTTCGCTATGAAGATGCATGAATTCATTTTGGCGAGATCGCGAATACGTGTATTCTATTTTTCTTTTTAAATACGCAAGTTGTTTTTATGAAGCAAAAAAAAACTTCTTTTATTTGTTAAGACATCTTTACCGGTAGCTTTCATATTAAATTAATTGTATGTAGATTAATTTTTTTAAATTAAATCTGCGCGGTGATTTTCTAAGTCGTGGGTGGCGCGAGACTTGAATATACGGACACCATGTATGGTGCGAAAATCAGACACTTAATATCATGTATAATGGTAGCAATTTGATGGGAATATCTATGATATTAATTTTATAGAACATTTAATTTTATCTGATAGCTGAACATTTGATGCCAAGGAAAAAATAAAGTTTGAAAGTAATCTAAAAACATGAAACAGTAATTAACTTTCATGTAAATATTTATCATCACGTTCGAGAACGGATTTCTTGATTCCTTTTTAATAAATAATTATCTTGAAAGATAAGGATTCGCAGTGATAATGGTTTTTGTTAGGATATGTGGGATGACCACATTATATACTGAATCAGTCTTCATCTCCTTCACCAAGAAGTATCGATTATTAATTATTTTTTTCTTATGCCATGTATATTCCATTTTATATTTTCATGACACTTTTGTATATTCATCAAAATAATGGCCAAGGTACGTATTAATCTATTTGTAAATACATGTAACAATATAGTCTATATATTTGATTATCTTTGAATTGTATGAGTCATTCTTATCATATTCATCGCAATTATTCTGGTCTGCATTGATCGGGAATCAATAATAAATGATGTAGTATATTCCTTTCTATCAATTGAAGTGATAGTTAATGAATGTATGTAATAAATATGAAAAGCTTATGCTCCTAATTCGAATAGAATGTGAATTTACTCGACTTGATGGGACGAATTTGACGGATCAAGAAATAAAATTTGGAATAGCGTTACTCAACATATTGGATACTGCCGAACCTGGAAAAGTATTATTCGAATTAAATACCAAAGATGTGATTGAAATTATTGCTACTACAAGCAATCCAAGCAGTGATGGAAGCTATATGAATGCTACATTAACTACTGATGGAATATTCAATCTCACTTTAACAGATCATTTTCGTCACTATGAGGAGCTTGAGGTAATTATTCAAATGGAAGATTATTAATTTTTGAGAATTCTGTTTCATTTCATAAAATTATTCCTAGACGAACGAGGTAATGAGCATCACTGTGGATTTTCTGTGTAGAATAGGAAATACAAAATCAATTGTGAGTGATTTCAATACTGTAAGAGTGATAAAAATTCTTATCCTCTGTGAAACTTTTTCAGGATATGTATCAACCTATTACCGACACAAATAATCACTATCCTGAATTCGTAAATAGTCCCTACCATTACAATCTCTCCATGCCCTATCCTAAGGATATTCCAATTGATGTGTTTGGAACGATTGCCGCACGCGATATCGATCTAACAAATTCAAGGATTTCTTTCTTTCTGGAGGAGAGTGATCCAATAAATCAAGGATTCAATGCACATTGGTTATCATCTGACTCCAAAGACCGAAAACTCCATTATGCCAGATTAATTACTACTGCTGCCCTTAATTACGAGACAGATGTGACTTTTCATCTTTTTGCTAGTGTAAGAAAAACTGTCTGTTATTTTCTTTTTATTGCTTCCATCTTTTTGTTCGAAATTCATTGTTATGGCGAGAAAAAAAAATGGAATATACATATCTGCTATTTTTATGGTTTATTTGTAGGACTCGGGTACTCCTCCAAATATTTCAAATACGACGATAACGATATTGATTGATAAACCCAATTCCATTCCACGATTCACTGAACCAATCTACATCGCAGACTATAGAAACTTAAGACCTGAAAATGTAAAGAAAGAATTTATTGTATTTCTAGTCATATATTTCTGTTCAGAAATTAAATTTTAAATTATTTTATACTTACGTAGGCTAATGGAACAATATTCATATTTGATCAAGGTGGAGTAACCTTAAGCGGTGGTATGGACAAAACAGTCAATTATTCATTCAAAGAAGATTCTGGAGGTGAATATCAATATAAAATTATTTAGTTAATTGCTAGTATGCTTTCTCAGCTGAATGAATTAATAGAATGCCAAATCCTTTTTTCCTTTCTTCAATAATAGAATATCAAAAAAATTTCGCACTGGATGTATCTTTGGACTACTCATCAGTCCGGCTCATCTTAATTGATCCACCTGACGAATTCTTTAATGAGAGTTTTGTCCTCTTGACGCTAACGGTAAAAATTAATACATTCATGATGGTCCTAAAACAGAAGAAATTATTGAAACGAAACATCGCGTGCATATTTTCAGGCGAAAAAATCTGGTGCCGAAGTGACCACAGTGTTACATATTTCTCTCCCAGGACGATCAACATCAAGAACTACCACAACACCGGAAACCACTGTACCGACTACCAGCATATCAACAAGACCAACAACAACCGAAAATCCACAAAATAACGATAATTCTTGTAGTTCCACTAATAGCAACATACCTATCATTGTTCTTTCAGTTCTATTAGTTGGAATGACATTTGGGCTTGTTGCTTCCATTATTGTCATTTGGAGGTATAATTGCATCAAAAACCGAAACAGAATACTACATATGCTAATATGCTAAATTTTCTATTTATTTCTCTATCAATTAAAATCCATTTATTTCGAATACTTCACAGGCGATCGAGGGCGATTCCGAAAATTTCAAAAAATGGGACCAGTCGTCAAGCAGAGCGCAAAGAGATGGCAGAAATTCATAGGTAAATGTCCATCATATATTCAGACAATCGGTTATTTCCATCGAAGAAGAAAGAAAAAATTCAGACTTTTGTTCGTATAATTACTACACAAAGTACGTGGGAATTTTTCTCACACCTTTTTATGAGCAGTGTATAATAATAAGGCTCATGGAAACACGTTTTATTGTATTGTCTAGTTGTTTACTAACAGTTAAACAAAACTCAAGTCGAAGGTCTCGTGCAATTTACGCACACAATAAATCCTTGCATATCATCACGTAGAAACGAGTGTGATAATAATTAGATTCGCGCGTGTAACGCAACAATTTATTTGTATTACTCTGCTACCTTTTTCAGTCGATATAAAGATTTATAATTGTATCACAATATTATTTTCAATATTTATCATTATTTTCATGGAAAATTGATTATGCAATACGGTTGTTGACAGGGATAGCAATGGAACCATTCCAGTTGTATGTACGCAAAGATCAGTTGCGTTCAATGACACCGTTGAGGAAATCTACACGGTTCGACTATGACAACTTCAATAGGTAATGCGGAAGTACGCTGTGGAATTGATAAAATTATCAACATCTGTCACATGCACATTTTTTTTTAGAGAAGGGAACACTTATTATTATTATTATTATTATTATTATTATTATTATTATTATATGTACATATATAACGCTGCTTTGATTATTTAGATTTGTCGATCGTTTCATAAATGCAAAATTTTTATGTCATCGATTACAAATTTTGTCCATGTATATATAAACACGTTATAATAATATTTAAATCAAAATATTCTCGTTAGTAATGCAACACCGTACATCAATTCAGTACGCACATTCCATCGCGTCGCAGAATTGGAAGAGTACATATACGTGCATACATACTTATATGCAGTTGCAATCGTCTTTTGCGCACTACAAAGTATATCCACAGCTTCCCAGCTATTATTAAACATTTTATTCAATAAATATTACGATTGAAAAACGCAAACACAACTCATGAGTTTAAGCTAAAATGTAGTGCGCTTTTAATTCCGATTCCATCTCAAAAATATCATAATCATTCAGATAAAATTTAACTTTTATATTAAAATGTAATGTACGTTTCATTTCCTCGTGATCATATGGAACATTTAATATCAAAAATATGATCGTCGTGTTAAAGTAATGAATTAAATCAAAGTTGACATCTGGCGATTATTCACTTCCTTTCAATTATCAACTGTTGCATCTAAACGATATCATCGCTTGAAATAAAATTGATGGTCCACAACACCATCCGGAGTAGTACGTATTTCCTTTTAATCGTAAAACATTTCATCCCGAGAATATCATTATTCGAAAATAAAATAATCAGGGGACGAACTAAAACCCGATGCATTGTTTATTTCCGCTTGATTGTCAAAAATTGTTGTCTCATTAATATCATCATTTGTATAAAAAATTTTTTGACTCCAATCTAAAATTTCGCGTGTTGTTTATTTTTCTCTTTAATGAATTAAAGAGTATATAGGTAATGGTCTCATCGTGTACGGCCCTGGATTTTTTTTGTACTTCCTTCCATTTGCCCACAAGATATAATACACGCACATGTTCCTCGTACCGATACTCGACCTTGCATGCATTTAAAATGCCGCATACAGATTTATATATATATATATATATTTATACAAGAAGGTAATGTAACATACAGTGGTGTACTCCAAACCTGGTTCATGTGCATGCAATTACCCATGCTTCATTGGTATGTTACTCGAGTATACGTATATATAAATATATATCTCTATATGAAAGTATACAATCATATATAGTTGAATATCGTACAGTAAGAGAAACTTGGTTGGCTAGTGTTGAACGTTTTCCCCTCTTCTCGACACTGCAGCCGGTCTCATCTTATAAAGGCAGCCTACGCGCCAAAGATCGCATACCAGACCGAAGTGCTCGCGAGACTATGAGCACATGAATTTGTGCCATTGAAACACACAAACATCTGCTGCGTTCCTATTATTTTCATTTTCGTGTGCGTGCGTGTGTGGACAAAACTTGTCAAATCCACGCGGTTTTTTATCCAATTATTATTTCCATTCATGTTTGTCGTTGATCATTTCAATGTCTTCAATATAATCTTCATTCGGAGTCTGAATATCTGATACTGAAAAAATTTTTGTAAATTTCAGTGATGAGAGTTAGTCATACAAGAACGAGAAAAATATTTATTTGAATATTTATATTGGGACCATATATGTGAAGATATTTGATGAAGTTATACAAAGTTTTATTTTTTTTTATGTAAAATCGGTGGATGCCGACCCAGTATAAGTAAACTTAATGAATGTAGGTATAATGTAATATCGACGGGAATATACCAGTTATGACTATGAAATTGTGTCTACGAGTATTTTATTATTTATCAATTATTGATCTGAGAAAGTTTCGCACAATAAAACATTTTTTATCTAGAGTTGACTCCACTGCAATTGCTCCAACTCAAGTTGGAATAGTCCGTTACTCGACAGAGACGTGCAAACGTACACAAGATTATAGCGCGGGAATACAGGTGGATCGTACGATGATAATTATTTTGTGAATTGCATTCACTTGAGCATTGCCACGTAATACGTAGTAATACACCTGTAATCTATTAAATTAAATAATTGATGTGCCATATAGAAATTTAGTCGTTTACTATATGAAGGAATAAATTCATGTGTGTATATATTGTTGAAGCAATACAAACTGTTGGCAATTGGTCATCATAGAATATGTCACATTTGATTTGGTTATAGTTCGGGTTGATGAGACACGACAATCTTGATTAAAAAGGCCACGCCTAGATTACATATTCTAAAGATTCTAGTCAAAAAGTGATGAATGCAGAGAATGTAGAGATTTTTTAAATGTCCCACATTCGAAAAAACATGAATAAAAATAGAAATGGTTTAATTTTATAATTGTTTATTGTTCTAGCTGATCGTTAAATCGATGAGTATTATCACGAGTGGTGATAAAAGCTAGCACGATAACGAAATTTATTGTCATACATATTAAAAAAGAAATAATATGTGTGCTTGAGGGGAATTGCAGGGACATTCACCATGGCCATCGCAAAGATCAAGAATTTCATTGATAATAGTTTAAAGAGTGTCGCAACACCACTCGATCGTACAGCAAATTTGGAACCGGAAATTGGTATAAAAATTGTTCATTCAAATAATGAAAAAACTCTCAGGGTTACTGTATTAGGCGCCAGACATTTGCCACAAAATTTTGGCTTCACTCGTGTCAACAGCTATGTCGTCAAGGTAAAAATCACTGAGCGCAACTGTGATGTAATCCTAATGTGTATGATCGTATATACATGTATTTATAATTATTATACCAATTGTAATCTGATCTGCAGTGAGGACAATGAAAATTAATCCAATTTAGTATTACTGAATGATATACCTATAACAAACAATAATCAAAATCTATTTTTAATTTCAGATTAAACTTTTTCCCGGCAAAGATAAGTTCGAGACAACATCTAAGAATGAATCCTGGCCACAATGGAATGAAGAATTCATATTTCCACTTCGTAAAGAAACGAAAACAAAATTTGGTGTTAAATCAAAAGTAACTGAAGAAGAAATTGACGGTTCGAAACTCATAATCGCTACACTCTATGCAATACTTGAGGACAAGCCATTAATTGCCACAGATAAAAAAGCGGCGGAGAAAGAAAATGCGACTGGTGAGAGTTCAAAGAAAGATGGAAAAAAGAAAGAAGCAACAACATCGGCAGCACAAGAATCAAAACCAAATAAAATTCTCAGTCAATTTTTTGGTAAGAGTCAGGATAAGATTAAAGATCATAACAGCCCGGAGCGGAAGTCGATCGAAAAAAGAAGAACTATTGGCGCAACTACCATCCCTTTAGATCCGAAAAATTTTGTCACTAAACCACCAAGAGCAAAACATTCTGATGATGTATCGACTGGTGATTTGTGGAAGCCATTAAGGCCAATAGCTAGTGGAATATCTGGCGCAGAGGACAGGGTAATTGTTATTGTGGAATACAGCTTTCAATTAAATCGATTGATTTAATAATAATCACATTTCGGTTTAACATTATAATTTTACTTTTTGACAGCGAGAAAGCAAAAAGGGACAAGTGGAAATGATTCTTGTACAGGAGAAAAGTGACAAAAAAGATGTCAGTGAGGGAAGATTGGTGTTGAGCTTATCGCGTTTGAGATGTTCACTTCAAACGATGCATGAACAAGAAGCTTTGAAAGGACAACAATATATAAAAATGTCGGTGGTTGAGGGCGGTCGTGTAACACATTTTTGGAAAAGTGATCGTTTTGCTCCTTGTGTCTCGATGAAATTTGCCCAAGATCAGGCTCAAGTAATTGCTGATAATCCATACGAAGGTGCCCTCAAAGATGTCAGTTTCGTCGTTAAATTCGTGTCGAAAAATAAAATGGGTAAATATGTAGCCATAACACGAGTCATTATCACTGTGTGAGTAAATCGCATAAGCAAGTGCAAAATGATCGAAATTAATTATGATTCGCTTTGTGTTTTCGTTTTTTTTTCTAGGAAAGAAAACGACAATCGGCCACTTTGTAATAGGTCCAGATGTAGGTGGAACTTACGGCGAACAGTGGAAACTGGCTATGGCAAAGCCAGGACAAATTGTAACGAGATGGCAACCGTTCGAGTGAAGAACGATTCGAATACAGTTAAAATTATCAAATTCATTATAACAAATGTTTGTATATAGATTGTTAACTAACAAAAAACACAATTCAAACCGTCCTTGTATTATATCACTGCTAAAGAACACATAAATATTATGCAGAATTTGATTAATTCGTTTTTTCAAAGAAAAATATAAATTGAATCAGATCCGTCCGATCAATATTTTTTTAACACACAGAGTCTGTAACTCAATTTATTTGTCTATTATAATCCTCGAAGATTTCTCACGCGTGAAATTCGACGTAGATGTTATTGTAGAATTGAACGTTGTCCTAATTACATTTAGTGATCAAACTCCATTTGGTATAGTGATGATGACCAATGAACAATGGAATTTTATCACGCATGGCTTCTTGTGTAAGTACATGTTGTTGACGAGATAATTCAATGATTCATCAACATCATCTCACACGTGTCGTCATGTGGGAAAACAGGAATTGAATATGTCAAATGGAGGAATTGTTATCTACATCTCTTTTTTAGCTGTAAAAAGTTCAAATTAGCATGGTTTAGGAGTCACGGAATTCAGTGTCAATATTTCACATCAATACTTCCTTCAATGTATTTGATTTTTCTTTGCTCATTTATCGAAAGTATAATACTGTCATACTGTATTGATTTCACAAGAATTCTGCACATTAGTAGATGAAAAAAGAAATATCTCGAATATCAGTCCGATGATTTTTTTATTGCCAACTTCACAAATTTCCAAATAGGTTTTTTTTTAATGATAGAAAAAAAATCGTGTATAAAAATTAATAATAATACATATCAATTCGTGTTAATATATATTCGAAAAGGGTCTATTTAATAAAAAAAGTTCATAAGAAAAGCAGCGCATTGTAAAATTATATTTTACTATTTATATCACTATTATTAAAATTTAAGTTGTTGCATTTCGGCTTTGGACGGAATTTGCAATTGATATTTTTACATTAAGAGTTACTCATTGAGATGTCAGAAATACCATTTGGACTTTGGCATCTCATATAGATATATGTATATAAGATTCTGGTATTTGTACTAAAAGTTAATAAAAATATGGAAACATGCCGCTATACTGACATTACTTCTTTTTTGTCATAGTGGCGGTAGTAAGTATATGAGATTTCTATCCTCTCCTTCCAAATACTAACGCAAAAACAGCTAATATTATCTTTTGTTTTGTATATATATATATATATAAAAATGTCGAGTATAAAAAAACTTACCTCGACAAATGATACAATTTGTTGAGGCACATTTTTTCTTTTGTTCTTTTAGTTTCAAGTTGATTTTCACAATCATCTATTTGAATTTTGATTTACCAACTATCACCAACGTGTGAGTTTTCTATAGAAATAAATTCACTTAGCTGCTACTAGATTATATCCTAATGTTAGTATTCCAGTGAGTAAACATAAAAGCCACGAGCTTTGTCCTGTTGTTGCTGAATTGCATCCGTCTTTGCTATTGCAAGTGCAATACTCTATGAATATATTGTCAGATCCCGTTCGCATTAGACAAAATCTTTCATCGCCCATTATTCCCGGTTCACCAAGGAATGCACAGCCACGAAAATATCTCCATTCACCATGTACTATGGAGAACCAAAGATTTGATTATATTTTTCTTCGACATAAAATTCATACATGATTTTATTTGTATACCTTTTTGGCGAATTTTACGACACATTGTTGGTCTTAAACCCGGCAAATGTTCCAAATCTCTTTCTTGTTTGCAGTCCGTGATAGGTAAAGTGGAATTATCGAATGGATCTGCACATTTTGGATCTGAATCCGATCTGCAGACCCAACATTTAATAGACAAACCTACGGAGTAAATTATACATAGTTTTGACTCAAAACCCATTTCAATTATTGCTATGTAACTATGAAGAAAATTAATATAACTATGTGTCTCTCAATTTCTCCGTATCTTACGTTATATACAAAATAATTAATCAAAATCGGATTTTTTCATTCGTTCTATAACCTCATTCAATTTCGATCAGGTTTTCCAATCAGTAGCGTTTCTTCAAAGCTTAATTATCAAATAACAAAATTTGCTATGAATTAAATATGAAATTAGATTTTGATTGCATTTATCGCTGTCCTTTGAATAAAACCCAAGAGTAATATACTTTATTCAACTATTTGCCGCATCGAATATATAATATTAATTTCTCTCTATATAATTATTCGATTTGAAAACAGAGATTGAGTATGCGCAGGTCCAAGAGACAAATTATGAATAAATTCTCAACAAATAATATTTACCTTGTCCAACACAGTACATCAGCATTATTAATACCCAAAATCCAATCACATTTCCTTTTGGAAGTGTCATTATGTTTATAGAAGAAGAAAAATGAAAAAGTTGGGTGAATCAATTGATGACAATAAGTGGAAACACGTAAACAAATGTATTTCTGTGATGCTGAGTCGTGTGGTTTGTGCGAATATTTATAATATTTTTTTACGTTTGGTCACAGCGATCATTTGGCTATATAAATTTTTCGCTATAATAATGTGATATAAATATTTTTTGATAACTTTGAAAAAATTTTATTTGCATACACATCTAGATAACCACACTTGTTCACGTTTACTAATTTCCTAACACGGCGACGCCCTTACTAGCCACCAGTAGCGTATTTCTATGCATTTCGTGTTCATTCGATAACGCTCGTAATTATTAATCACGTGACTGCTATTGTATAGGTTAATCAAATGATGGCGCGAAGGAATATAAATTTATGAATTGTATTCACTTCGGCAGAGTTAAATAAAGTATGGTGATATGTACTAATGGATGATATGAATTGATTCAGTACCATTAGAAATCAGTTGATTTATAGAGACAAATGGAAAAAATTCAATGGGAAGTCATTTGAAGATTGACAATCACAAAACGTGAGATGTTTACCGGAAATGCTTTTCAGCAGGCTGTGATTGTTGGCGTTGAATAATGGATCGAGAATTAAAAATATAATTTAATTTGATGTTTTTTTCTATTCTAATACCGATTTTGCATTTACTCCAAATAATTTTAGATGGATCAATTTGACAATAAGATCTATCAAATAACTATTCACATACAATTATTCGACAGTGTCCCGTTGGCTGAGTTGGATGGACGCGATAGTTCTTACGAGCTGTCGGTAAGCGTTCGAATCAGTGTCGGCGCAACTGACATTTTGTTTGTTTGTTTTTTTTCAATCTTTCCATATTGATGACCTTTTGATATTTATTTTTATATATAAATAAATATTCTAAATTCAATTCTTCAGTGAACCTGAAACGCGTATGCTTTTCATGGCATCGGTAAAGTAGAATTAACGTCATTATACTGTTTCCGCCACGTTGCAGCGCCACTGGAATAAGTGAACACGAAAAACACATGCCACAGAACACTCTCAACTCTTTTCTGTGCCTGTGACGTCAGTAGACGGCGATCAACGACGATTACAGCCAGTTATAAGGCGCCATGTTGAAGAGTTGATTTACTATATGTATGTGCGCTTCTTTTAATGGCTTATTATTCAGTGATAGTGTTTTTTCCAATTTAATTGGATAGTTCATATCTTTTCGATTAACATTGACACGTATTCATTGATAACTTGTTTCTATCCAAACGGGCGTTACACTCGATAATTACTCAAACGCCGAGTGAGCATCATCACGCCATCCGACATTGGTTGAGCTAGTAACATCAAGTTTGGACGAATTTCAACAAATCATTCGTCAAAATGATGTACACGGTGAGACTATTTGTCCCTATTTTTATATACGAGATACGCAACTTTTATTTTGTTTCAAAATTCGTTTGTACCGTTTTTTTTCGCGTTTGTATACTGTCGTTCACGCACGATAATTATTTATTCATTAATATGTATGGTTGATCATTTTTAGGGGACAACGGCATCGCAGGACACGCGGTTCAGCGATAAAGAGAAGAAACTACTCAAGCAAATGAAGTTTGGTGAATCATTAACACAAAAGGTAATTTGTTTTGAAATGTGATGTTGTATGATGATATATTTCATTAATATTAGTATCATTGTTAATTTTATTTAGATAATAATATGATTATTTGGATTTGATTCAGGTTGATACGACCAAAGTGAAATTGGACGTAATAAAACCATGGATAACAACTAAAATAACACATATTCTTGGAATTGAGGACGATGTAGTAGTCGAATATGTTAATAATCAATTGGAGGAAAAGGTAAGAGCTAGAATATTGGTAGTATTGACAACAAAAACAAAAACAAAAATGTTTAGTTCATCAATCAATCAATTGAACGTAATTAAAAATTGGATTGTAAGATCGATTCATTAATTCCAAGCTAAGATGTAAAAAAAATACATGCTCTCACTAGGCTTTTTCCCCTCATCGTAGGACAAAAAAATATGGAATATTCTAAACCTTAATTTCAGCACAATCTATCAAATGAATTGCGAAATTCATCGTTGATATAACAAACTCAATGTTTATCCTACACCGCAGGATAGCAAATTATTTTCGCTCTTTATTTATGTTTTTTTTAATTTCATAGTACATTTTATATTTGTGCTTCTGTTAATATTTTTTTTTTTTTCTGTTGAACACTCATGGTCGTGCCAAGATTTGTTACGGATTAAATATTGGCGCGATAAGAGAAGAAAAAGAAACAAAAGAAAAGAAAAATTACGATTATTCAGTAGTCACGAAATTGATAAGATATAATACACTTTGTATACTTGTCTTACCACGTATCTTTGAATTCCCCGTTAGTATAAAGTATAGAGACCGTTGGTGAGGGCTCAACCTTTTTGTCCAAATGGCATTCGGATGTACACGCACTCGTCTCTGCATCCGTATGGCCGCCTTTCTGTCCGTTCCGGACACACACACTCACAGACATATCATCATCGACTACCATGGCGTCAGCATTGCGTATCAACTCGAAGCATCAACAACATCAGCTGACGTATTCATCATTCTCAGAGTCGTCATCGGCGATTCTCCTGTATCATCATGGACCTGAATGTCTCTTTCATGAGGCTTTTTACCACATCAACAACAAAGAATCGACTTCATGACTCCGTTGCAGTGGCATTAATCAAATGCCAGTCACCAGGAACACCAGTGTTGGTCAGCCTCAGTAGCAGCCGCAACTACACCACCAATAGGAGATCTCCAACCGGTTCGGGCGTTCGAGACATCATCACCTCATCGCCAGGAAGATTATAGCTGATACGTCAGTGACCACATTGAAGCCTATAGCAGTTGCCAACCGCATATGCTGCCCAATGGCACTGTGAACATCAACAGATGTTTGCAGTTCGTCAACAATACATCGTGCCATCGTTGCGAGTACACCTGGCGCCTAATGCCGACCAATTTGCTCACATGAGGTACCTCTTCGATCAATTGCGTGTAATTACGAGCAACCTGTGAGACATGTACTACTGCAATTCGATGCCCTCTGTCGTATGGCAGGTTGGTGATTTCCGCGTAATCTTCGAAATATCGGATAATAATTGAACAATTGGATAATTAATATGATGCATTTTAGCTTCTCACATATGTTTATAAAGTTGTTTATGAATGCTCTAGGTTGGATCACCCGTACATCATGGTATCATGTTATTGGATTATTGTTGATTGGTTTTTCCTTTTCAGTATTGTTGATTTTTGGTTGTTTTATTATAGCGTTGTGCTGTTGAAAAAAAAAAGAAATACGAAAAAAGTGCCGACAGGAGCAAAAAAAAATTAAGTACTGGTTGCTAGCGATGTGATAGCGGTAAGATAGATACATAAGTAATAATAAGAAAATCTGGCTTTTCGAGGGGGAAAAGCAGTTGATTGAGGAATATTTTAATGTCGTGAAATAAAAAATTATTATCACGTTATGTTTTGTTTTTTTTTTTATTCGAATTTAAGTATTTTCATAAATGTTGCACGTCGTATTGAAAATTGTATGAATTGAAAAATTGGTGTTATTTGCTGCGATGCGTGTATCAATGGTATTTTATTTTCTTGTTTCAATAGCATCCTGATCCACGAAAAATGCAGATCAATCTTACGGGATTTTTGAATGCCAAAAATGCGCGTTCATTCATGGGTGAATTGTGGAATTTGTTGGTATCAGCTCAAGAGAGCGTTACCGGCATTCCAGAAGCATTTTTGCAACAAAAGAAGGATCAAATAAAGAAACGTTTGGTGAGTGGCCATTGAAGTAATAAAAGAAAAAACAATTGAAGAGAGTTAGGTTACATACATATTTCCTACGGATGTCATATTTTCATGGTTACGTTATGCCAAAATATTTTTCTACAGGAGGAGCAAGAGAAACTACAAGCATCGTTGGCAGAGAAAGAAAAGGAAAAGGAGAAAGATGATACAGATAAAGTAAAGAAGGAGGAGAAAGATCGTGGCGGATCTAAAGAGCAAAAACGTGATCGCAGCCGTGAACGCGACAGGGACAGGTGAATAATTATTAATTTTTCGAGTGCTTTTACAGGCCACATAACATACTGGAGCTTCCAATTATAACCAATTACTTGCTTTTATTCTTCAGAAGCAAGCGTAGCCGATCGCGAGATCGTCATCGTGACCGTGATCGTTCTTCGCGTAAACGTAAATCAACATCGAAATCACCAAGCAAATCAACATCAAAAGATAATGGCAAAGAAATGGCTGAGATGAAATTGGAAAAAGAAGAATCACCACAGGTGGAAACTCCCGCCCCCATCAATCCCATTAAACCTAAACCGTAAGTTGAACACGAATTTCAATATATAAAATTTTTTATTTGAGAACAAATATTCAATTTTTCTAATTCTCTATTGTTTATTTATTTCCCTCAGTGAAGCAGCGGTTGCAATTTCACGATTACAAGCCAAATTAATGAGTATCGCAGATGGAAAGAAGAAAAATAACTGTTCGCCATCGCCAGAAGATGAAAAGAACAAATCACGATCCAAATCACCTGTTAAAAGTGTGAAAAAATCGAAATCTAAATCACCTGTGTCAAAAAGTCGCCGATCACGATCCCCCGTCAGCAGATCCAGACGATCACGCTCCAAATCACGATCGCGACGTTCACGTTCGAAATCGAAGTCGAGACGCTCAAAATCACGATCTGTTGATCGTTCAAAATCACGTAGATCAAAATCACATTCTCGATCAAAATCACGATCACGCTCAAAAAAATCACGATCAAAGAGTAATGATCGTAGTAAAAATCGTAAATCAAGATCGGAATCGAGCGATTCACGATCGTCAAAATCACGCTCAAAATCACCGGACAAACGTAAGGATCATGGTAAACGTGATGCAAGTTCCAGCACAAGTTCGGACAGTGGTGATAATAAACGTGGTAAAGACAAGAGTGACTTTGAAATTCGTAAGAAGAAAGATGGTGTACAAGCCAAAAGATCGTATCGAAAGACGAATAAGGATGATAGCGGTAGTGACAGTGATTCGAGTCGTGAGAGGAAGTCCGGGGCGAAGAGACGCAGCACTTCACCGCGAAAGGACCGAGACAGGTCCAAGGACAGAGATAGATCTCGTGATAGATCACGTGATCGTACTAGAAGGTATGAGTTACATGCAGACATACAAAAATGAATGATTATAAGAGACAGATCGCGTTAGAGATAAGTATGTTTCATGAACAAATTTTTTATTCACTAGGCGCTCAACAGATCGAGACAGAAGGCGGGGAGATCATGACAGAGATCGTGATCGATTGGATAGATACAGTGGCAGCCGCAGCATGAGGCCACCATCATCAAGACGTGCCCCAAGTTGGCGAAGGTAGATATTAATGCACTTTTTTTTTTCTTAATCTTGAGTGTACAGAATGAGATTCCTCAAAATTTATCCTATTTTTTGTTATAACTTGCTGAATTCTAGTTGCTTCATATTCTTTTTATGGGGTACTCGAATTTCACTGCAAGTTTCACAAATTCTGCAGATATTTTATTGGAGTTCCAAACACATCTTACGAGGGCTCGTATTAAATATACCAATACTGACTTACATACCTTAGGGGTTGTTGGGGGGGACTTTCGCGGAAGATAGAATGTGGAAATTGCATTAACTTATCCTTTGGGCAGAATTAAAATCATGGACGGTTTGTTAAGAGTGAAAGAGTGAGTCCCCCACAAATTAATTTATTGAAATTCCCTCAATATTATTAGAAAGTGCAAACAACGACGTTGACCAAAAATTAGCGTGATAGAAAAATACCGATTTTCGTTATGCCATGAACGTTCGGAACTTCACACACATAAATATGTTCCGTACTCTTAGAGGTTAATATAACGAATGAAACAGAAATTCATGAATCATATTTTGTTGCCCAGAAGTCCACCGCGTAGGAGTCCACTGCGATATCGACGCAGATCACCGAGTCCTGGCGACCGACGCAGACGACGATCACCGGAGCGTAGGCGTCGATCTTCAGAACGACGCGAACGTCGTAGATCACCAGATCCTCGTAATAGTAAACGACGTTCACCCGATGGCCGTGATCGTTTGAACAGGTATGACAGATCATCATCACGCGACAGATCAAATAGACGTGACCGTTCGAGAGAACGTCGAGGCGATCGGGACCGTCGATCACGTTCTAGGGAAACCCGTTCGTCATTGGAACGCGCCAAGGAGACGAGGAAATCTCCTGATCGTCCGAAAGATTTAAAGGAGAAACCAAAAGATAAAAAAATTGTGATTGATGAAAAAATCAAGGGGCCTGTTGCCGAAATTCCCATTCGGAAGGAATTGCCAAGGAATGGAAGGTCTAAATCAAGTACTTCAGAGAGTAGCGGAAGCAGTTCGTCCAGTGATGAAGAACAGTCGAACAGGTGAGTGGTTCATGGGGAAGTTCATTCTGGAATATTATTAGTGCACAATCCAACAGTCATAATCGAGAAATTTCAATTCTATGGAATTTAGGCTTCACAGGAATATGTTTTTGGGGGCTTGAAAAAGTCCTAAAAAAAAGTATCCAATATTTTAACTATTACAGTTCTGAGAGACTCATAGATTTACGAGGACGCCGATGTTATATATATTTCCATATTTCTATATTCCATGATCGATTCAGATTGCCTGTATGTAAAAATTGTCACTCGAAAATGTTACAATCTCGATGAAAATTGATTACCTCGAATTAAGTATAGGTGTCCTCCGATGGAATATCTGTCGTTGTTTTTTTTTTAATTAATAATTTTTTTTACAATTAAGGAAATCAATGGAGCTAAAATTAACGCAGGAAAAGCGTGAACGAGAACAGAGGGAGTTACGTGAACGTGAACAGCGTGAACAACGCGAACAACGTGAACTACGGGAGCGTGAGCAAGCTGAAGAATTGAAACGACGTGAGAAAGAGCGGATTGCAAAAGAGGAAGCGGCCAAAAGACAAGAAAAAGAAATCAAAAAAGTTGAGCTTGTGAATATCGTGAAAAAACCGGAGCCAACTATTTCACCTAAAAAAGCGCCATCTGCATCGCTCCCAATTACACGACACAGAGTAAGTATTAATTGATGATTGATATTGTATTCTCTAAAATTGGGATAATCTATTGTTGGATACATACATTTCAGAAAAATTATTCATGATCCATTTAAAAAATTTTTTAGTTTTCAAAAAGCTTATCACGTACACCGTCACCATTCAAGAAGACTGAAGACATCATTGCTGCTACATCAAAGTCAAAGATGATACCTTTGAAGTAAGATATAATTCGTACATTTACGCAAGTCTAAATGCAATCGATATTCACATTCTTTCTTTATGTTAACAGAGAGAACAAAGGTGAATCTCCAAAAACCATAGCGATTCCACAGACAGAATTATTTCAATTGAAAAAAGACGATCGGTTACTAAAATCCATAAAATTACCAGCGATTGACAAAAAATTAACTTCAAAACCGTTAGAAGTACTTGGTGTTAAAAAACCTGGCGAATTGATTAAAAAAATACGGAAAGACAAAGTTGAAACATCGGATTCCGATGACAGTGAGGATATTAGGAAGAAACAGCATAAAATTGAGAAAATGCGGAAATCACGAAAAACATCGACTGACGATGATAAAAGTGATAGAGGCGAAAGTAGTTCAGATTCTGATGATAATCGTAAGCATGGTGTGGCTGTCATCAATATCAGGAGTGATTCTGGTGATGAACGTATTAAAGATAGAAAAGATGTTAAAAAACGTGACATTAGTGAGAGTGATTTACGCAGAAAATCAAAAAAAGATATTGAAGATGACTTAAAAAAATTGAAGAAAATACGAAAAGATTCATCGTCAGAAGATGACGAGCCTAAATTGAAAAAGTATATCAAATTGGATGACGATAAATCACGATCACGAAAATCGAAGAAAGATTCGAGTTCAGATGATGAACCAAAAAAGTCGCGGAAACGTCGCGATAGTTCGTCAGAGGTGGAAAAATTACGAACAAGGAAAGTACAAAAAGATTCAATCAGTGATGATGATGGACGACCAAAAATGAAGAAACCACGAAAAGATTCGAGTTCTGAAGATGAAGAAATCGAAAAGGAGATGAAGAAAAAACGGAAAACTGATGATAGCTCTGACGATGAGAAAGCAAAGAAGAAACGCAAGAAGAAATCTAAGACGAGCACAAGTGAATCAGATGTAAGATTTGGTGTCTACGAAAAATTAGACTCATTGGTTTATATATGTTATATTAATTATTGTTTTTTTTACTGTAGGAGAGCGAGATTGAGGAGAAGAAAAAGAAGAAAGATAAGAAACACAAGAAACATAAGAAGCATAAGAAGCACCGCAAGCACAAAAAGAAGAAGGTTGCTGACTCTGAAGAATCGGACATAAGCGAAGGTAATACTGAAGAATTAGAAAAAAAACTTCGAGAAAAAGCATTGAAATCCATGAAAAAAGGACACAGTATCGAGCGCAGTGACTGAGTTGAATTGAATTTTATTTCCTTTCTCTTTGTTTTTTTTTTGTCTTTCGCTATTGTATGAGAGCATCTCACGGATTGTATCCCGATTCATTTACAATTCAATTGTGAGAATATAAAACCGATGTCTAAACAATAAGGCTACAAATTGTTTATAGAAAGGGGAAAAAAAAAAATTAACATTCCATTTATTGAAATGTTGTAATTTTTTTTTCTTTTTTCTTTTTCTTTAAAAGAATGAAAACAATCTAACATTAATCAATCTCATTAGAATTTAGTTTTGAATTTTATTTCTAGTATGTGTCCGAATAAACGAAATCGGAATATAGCTGCTAGTATGTTTATGCAAACATATGTATTGAACTAATTGAATTGAATTTCCAAAATGCTTAGACTTGTAAATTGCAATGTTTTGTTTATTCATCCGAAATTGTAGAAATTTGGCCAACCATAGCCTCTAATTTCATCCGTATATAAATAAATGGATTTGAAAAATATTAATGAATGAAAGAGCTTTCGAAGTATCAGACAATATATATATTTGTAAAGTGATCTACAATTCAGCCAATATAGATTCAAAGTCAGGTGTGCATACAAGTGTACTAGTAACACGGCCTAAATTAACAAGTTCCTTATTGAGTCCATCCACTTTTGCAGCAACGACATCCTGTCAATCAAATATGCAACAAACAAGAAAAAAACAAATCATAGTGATAATTTATTTATTTTCTATTGTTCTAGAGCAAGCATACAATGAACTACCTCATTACCTGTCGAAATCCCAAGCGTGAACCCATGTCGACAACCAAACTATTGTCACCCAACAGTAATCGAGCTTTACCAGATTGGTGAATTTGTAATTTACCAAGATGTCCAGCTTTTAAGCTTCGTAAAGTACAATAATCAGTTTTATTTTTATTCTCGGCAATGTTATCTGGTGGTTTTTTTTCATTATAATTTCGATGATGATTATTTTGATCATGTGTGTCATCGTAACTTTGCAATCCCGGAAGACAATCCGGAAACTGATAATGGAATTAAAATAAATATTAAAATGAAACATATAAGTTTTTTATGTTTGTGATGAATTTGAAAATAGAAAACAATAATAACTAAACGAACAGCATAATAAAAATAATTGATTACACTGATAAAATTGATTTATACATACTCGAAGGACCATGTAACCGTTTGATTCATTCTCTATAACATCAGGTACACTCAATGCGGTAGGAGCCGATGTATTCTTTACATTCTTACGCTCAGGTGGCATTACAGCTTTACCATTTTCTAATATCGGTTTTGCATCAATTTTACCCTTGTTGTCCACAGCTTCATTTTTCACCGGAACATCTTCATCAGATTCGTTCTTGAATAGTTCGACTGTGAATTCGATCAAATTATTAATAATTGTAGGTGGAAAAATCGTCATATCAAGAATCAATGGAAGAGCATACGTTGTTTCATTAATGGTAATGAGATGGGTATATTATCTGTATCAATTTCACCGCCGCCATCGTCAATGAAATCATCTCTCAATAATAATTTCAATTTTTCTTCTTCATCCGCTTTGTCAATTGAAATGTTCAAATTAAGTTTGGGTCGTTCTAATTGCGCTCTCGCTTCTCTATCACTAGTGACACCGGATCTCGATCCACCCATACGTCTCGCTGCTCGCGCTACTTCCGATATTCCTTCAGAAAAGACACCAGTTGACTGAGGAAAAAGCAACAACGAAATTATAAATAAACGTTTGAATAAAAGTCTGATAATTACACCATTGCGTTTGATCAATTATTTCAGAGACAATTTTAATGAATCATTCGAGATATTACTTTCTGGACTAAAAACTTATCTGAGAGATTATTCAACAGTTGATCATTTGTTAAATACATATTTATACCTGCGTAACGTTAGTTGCTCCTCTTCCACGACCTCTACCCCGATCATTTTGACCACGTCCTCGGCCTCGAGCTCTGCCCCTAGCTCCAGTTTCTGTCTTGGATGTTGTACCATCTCTAAAAATGAAGTAAAAAATACAATGAATAAACCCATCTCAGAATTATCGTGACCCTATCATCAAAAACAACTCAACTCACTCTTTCTTTTTATTCCTCTGGACATTCAAATTCGGTGTGAATATTCGTTTATTGGCTTTTTCGGGTTTCAAATTACCCGTGAGTGTTAAATCACGAGCTGGACGAAATGATGTGAGACGCGGTGGATGAGCTACGGGAGGTGTAATTCCAGGTTCAGTTTTGATTCTCACTACCGGCTGAACAGTTGCATTACCACTTGTGGATGGTGATGATGAAGCTTCGGGGCGGTTTTCACTTGTACCAGGTGACTGTGATATAAGTCCGGGTTCAGTTTTTATTCTTACTGCTAACATTGCGCTTGCATTTCCACTTGCTGATGCTCCTGATGGAACACCAGGTCGTGATTTTCTCTTCGCTGCCGATTTGGCAGTTACTTTTTTACTTGATGGTGCGGGTGCTGATGGAAGTCCAGGTTCAATTTTTATTTTCGGCACGTGAGAATCACCCGGATTCCCATTTGGATCCATGATTTCGTCGTTGGATCGTTTTCAATATTATAAAATACGATACGAAAATTTACGACAGTATTTGTGACATTGGAATTGTAATAACTGCTACGAAAATTTCATATTGCAAACATAACCTATAAAACTGTTATATTAATTTATAACAAAGATTGGAAAGTGAAAAAGTACATGTATGTTAATAGAGAGGGTAGAAGAGAAATAGATAATATATAATTACTTAAATGAATGAATAAAACATACTGAATCTCAATACACTTGTACACATCTGCATACATGTATCATACACATAGGAACATGCTTTTTTTTTTGACTGAAGGATGTTGTCGTTGTGTTCGGTTGTGTATATGGGAATATGATACAAGACAGTTTGGTCACGTTGGCAAGAATCTCGTTCTGTTTCCAGACTTGCCAATTTTCGATTAGGTTTTCCCGAAACCCTAGGTACAGGCAATTTCTGTTTTATCGATAAACCCGTGTACGAAGTGGTGATTTGAAGTATACAGAGGAATATTGTACAGTAGAGATATTAAAACCCATGGAAATAATATTTCCGACATATCATAAACGATAGGAATTTACAGCAGTTGAATTATCATATTTCTATCATATCAAGGATTATTTTTTCCAACGTTGGTAAAATCACTGATCCTCATTTGCTTAATTGCACACTCAGTTTTAGTTTGTTATTTCATTTGTTGTGAAGTGTTAATAATCGTGCGCGCGCATCTGACTTACAAATACTGTTGTGACGGGTCATTGTAATTTCAATTTAAATTCTTTATTTATTGTTAGATCGTTGGATTGAAATGACGATATGAATTTCCACTGATAACTGACGAGATGTGTACTTCTTTACACTTTTTTGTGCACGTGTGTAACGCATGTACGATGAGTGCGTGCTGAATTCAAGAATATATTATATGAATTTTATTTATATATTAATTTGTTTGATGATTTGACAATTTTATAAGTTTGGCATGGAAAAATAGAATTGTAGGGATGATATTATTATTATAATGGCTGAATTTAGAAAATGAGCGAGTGTATTGGAATTGTGATGATAGTCGAATTAATTCAATTCCCAATGAGAATTATGGGTAAATTATTTTTTTTTCTGTTTACGTTTCAATATTAATTTTTGGAGTAGTAAACAATACAAACATGAGTCTCATTTGAAAGAAATTATTTAATTTCCCATATCTATTCTCTATAAAATTTAATACTGAATTACAAGGATATCAGCTGTTTAATTACGTTGAATCATTTCGTTCAAGATCTATATGTCTATTCTAATGTTGAAAAACAGCAAAATATTCCGAGGAAAAAAAAAAAATCAAAGTATTTACAAAAAATTTTCAATGATTCCGTTTTTTTTTTTATCTTTCTCTAGCATTTTTATACAAAAAGTTTTGCTCAACTTTGATATTTCAACCTTTGACATTTTGCTTATCAATATGGAATGTTCAAGCTTATTGGTCCACGAACGTTCCAGACGAAAAAATAATTCTGGACAGAAATTCAGTTCGGTTTGTTCGTGTCATTAAACTTTATCATTACTTTTTGAATTAAATACATGATAAAAATTCAAGGAAAAAAAAATATAACAACCCACTGGATATAAATTTTCATCAATAAACCCAACAAGTTCAACTCTGACACAATACCTGATTCAATTCATCTCTCAAATATTCAACCAACGCTCGCAACTGTCAATTTTCGCGCCCCGCCAAGTTCAAACGTCAGTTCAATCACGTCATATCACATTTATATATAACAAATCCGAAAATTAATCACAAATAAATGAGCAAACATCATCCAACAACCACAACGATATAAAATTTTTTTTTTTTTTTTTCATACCCCAAACTACGAACAATAAAGTTCACAATACATCCTTCTGTATTTTCATTATTTTTAATGTTTATTACCCTGAAAATGCTTTTGACATTTATTTTCTATCGCATCATTGTCGTATTTTTTTCTCATTCCTTTCCTCTCACGTACCTCTTATACTTCCGTACTATATAATATCATGAAAGGACTCCTACCCACATTCAAGCTAAAGACATGTGAAAAATGTGTTAAAGGTTATAATGCTATATACAATGTTCTATATAATAATATTATAAAATACTGTGTCCGACACACAAGCGGCCAATCGATTATTTAACAGACGATTGGTCTCAAAGAATTTCTTATATACATTATGTATTAAAAATTAATCAAGGGGATAATATGTAAAAAGAGAGAAAAATTAATTACACACCATGTAACGTTATAATATATATATATATATACATAAATGTTTTAATACAAATAAAAATTATTCTATCCGATGAACAATTATGAAATTGGTATTTCAGAATGTAAATGTGTGTGGGAATACTTGAACATAATTCAGACACAAACGAATACAGT
Source organism: Zele albiditarsus (assembly GCA_958496275.1). NCBI lineage: Eukaryota > Metazoa > Arthropoda > Insecta > Hymenoptera > Braconidae > Zele > Zele albiditarsus. The sequence continues at coordinate 6,190,924 of OY292409.1, read as the reverse complement.
AATTCCATCGGCTTGAGTCCTCTATTATATTCACATCTATATATTTATATATGTATTACAAACGCAATAGAGATGTATAAATAAATAAATAAATAAATAAATAATATAATAGCCGCTGTTAATATATCGCATACACAGGGCCACAGGAAAAATATATAAAGTGATATAAAGTGCAGGAGGTAGGTCGAGGCCCAATACGTTTTCAGTATGGTTAGTAATAGACGACATGGGCAGGAGAAAATATAACCAGCCGGTGGATGAGGTCATCGTACATATCGTTTTTTAGCCGCGACCGCAGTCGCGACGCGGAGCCCCTGAAAGCCGGCCGCGCTCTTTTAACACACATACAACAAAACCAATCAAATTATACGACAACTCTTTTTTTTGTTCTCCTTTTTTTTTTTTTTTTCTCATCTTTGTTTTATATAACATCGGAAGCCAAACGGTTTCCAAGACAAGATGCGCCACGTGCTCCATCTTCTTCATGATTTACCGGCATATAATGACGTGCATTTTATCAACCACTGTAAAATTAAATTTAAATATTTAATATGATTATCTCATTTATCAATTGTATTGTGATTCTACTTTTGATCAAAATTCATTATCTATGAATGGAGAGAAAAAGAAGTGGAGACAAAAATAATTATGCCAAGTTTTGTATGAATGAATAAATATAGACTTTAATTTTCAATTATATGTTTACAAATTGTTCAATGACGTTTAACAATTACGCGCGCGGGCGTTCAATAATTTTTTTTTTGTAAATATATATATATAATTACAACGTATTTATAATTGTTACGATGCGTCGCGGCATTTTTGTTTGAGTTGTGTGACGTTTTATATCGGAGTGAAAAGTAAAAGTGGATGTGACAGAGAAAGGGGAAGATAATGAGAAAGAGAGAGAGAGAGTGGAAATATATACAAGTGGGTGAATTGTACCACGTGTTTGAGTTTGTGAATAAAAAAGCTCCCATCGGGGGTGGACATATATATATGTATTGAGCGCATGCGCGTTCTCTGGTCTAGTTTTGTACATATACGTATTTGAAGTTTTTGAATCCCTTGTATCGTTCAAGTATCCTTATATGCCACATCACAAAACGATCCAACGACACTCACTACTATTTAATATAAATGCGTGTGTGTATGTGTATGTGTGTGTGTGTGTGCTTGTGTATGTGAGTATATGTTACGGCAATATTTTATGTGCACCGAATTGAAACGACCTAGAAATATATAATGGTTGATTAATTATTTTGACATTTAAATATTTGAAAAAAAAAGAATACACATGGACAGTTGTGCTTTTACTCTCTTTGTGAATTTAAATTTGGCTGATAGATATACAATTATTTCCAACTGATATTTTACATTCCAACAGTTATATTAAATTACTGTTTGAATTATTTTTTTTTTAATTATAGTACAGATAAGAGAAAATACTTTACATTCAAATAATAATATTAAATTGTTATTCAGTGTTTAAATTTTTTTATGTAGTTATATTTCATCACGAAAATTATTTTGAATTACAATTATAATATCAGAGTGTTATCACTGCATTTGAAATTTTGTGGATAATCATATTATATAAGGATTAATAATAAATGTGGCAAGGGTTAAAATTGATGTAAATTCTTGACTTCCGTATATGTGTCATTCCCTATGTGTTTTAAATTCGTGTGCGTGTTTAGTATGTCTGTGTAAAATTATTTGACTTGTCAAGTGATAAGTGGGACTATAATATAATAGTCATGGACATAGTTCTACAGTGAATCACTGCATGCCCGAATAACTTTGCGTCGTCTTCAATGAATCAGAAAAATTGATAACGTGAAAAGAAAAAAAAAAAAAAATCACTATTATATCGACCGACAATCAACGAATATACTTTTATCTTTCTTATTATTATTTTTTTCTTCTCTTCATGCAATAAGGTCATGAACAATTAAAACTGTATGTAATATACACGATAGAATTATTTCTTGGCCACGACATTGAAAATTATAAAAGCAAGATCAACGAAAGTATTTTATAAATACGTTTGATGAAAATGAATGGTTATCGATGCGCTTCCGTCGAGTCCTTCGACGGAAAGGTAAATATGATATATATATATATATATTTTTCTTTCTTTTATTATCTTACTGTTCTTTTTTCTTTTTTTATTCTCTTTTATTTATGCAATTGACAGATTAAGGTCAACCATCATTACCTCATTTGTGTTTGAGAAAAGTTTATAGAAGTAATTTTCCATTAACGAAATATTTTTCCTTAATTCAATTTATTGCCACTCGCGTGTTTGTAGTAAATAACTTTAGCGATTTAATTGAGTAATCATGGTGTACAGGTGTGTAATATCTTTGGTATAGTCGTCTTAGTTTTGTCGTCAACGTCGTCATTATCGATGGTGCCTCAGGTGCGATTTTATGCGTCGACATATATTTTCTAAATTCGTATATAGAATCAGCACAAGTGAGAGTGTGTCCTTCGGCCAACTATTTTTCCTTCTCTTTTTATCAATATATCTCTTTTCTCGTTGATTCAGTGAGGATCGTGTCAATATGTACATAAACATATGTATATATATATATATAAATATACATGTATATAAATATATAAACGCAATACGCACAAGATGGAATCATGTCGAGTCTAATCGCTTGACTGCCTACATGCCATTGGAGTGAGCACTTAAAAGGCCCAGAACAGAATTCCGTTCATTGAGACACATAATGATGAAAAGTTTATGGTGCTCGTGAAAAAAAAAGAAAGTATACATGAATGTGTGTATCCATTTTTATTTTCATTTATTTCTGTTTTGTTGTTAATTTTTTTTTTTTTTTTTCTTTTATTGCTTTTATTATTATTCCATTTTGTTGTAATTTGTAAGGCAAGCCAATCGTTTCTTCAATAACCGAACGAGTTTATGTATACGTCATTGTCCATGATAGAAGTACATATATTATGTGCAGGTGATTATATATATATATATATATATATGTATATAATTATATGTATAGGTGTTTCTTGCAATAATACAAACAATTATTGTATATATGGATGTAAGGACTGTGCCATTATATATAATAGAAGAGAAAAAAATATTGCTCTGGGAGAAAAAAAAATTATAATTGGAGTAGAGCAATAATTAACGGTCATTTGTCGTTTTTTGATTGATCGATTTATTATTTTCTCGGTTATTGCGTGATAAAATAATTGGTATATTCTCCTTTTTTTTTTTTTGTTTCTCTGCTTCCTTATTTTCTTCTAAAAATAAATATGTTTTTATTGATTTGTCGTGTCAATTTATGAATTGTGATATTTTTTTCAATACAATATCATTTTAATTATTCAATGAGCTACATTTATTATTCACAAACGCGTGGATATTACAAACAATTTTCATGCCCTGTCTCGATAACACACTTGAAGAAGATAACACGATATCATCATGATGTGTCGTAAGTGACAGAAATAACTGCAGTACTATATTATTATTTCGTTTTTTTTTTCTAATGTATTTGTATGAATGCAATATATCGATGACTCACCTAGATTATGGTTTGTTTTTATGTATACGTGTGTGTGTTGTTATATGCAATGTAGAGTAACTATTTAAATCCGATGTGATCGAGATTAATCACGTATACGTATAAATTAAATGTAATTTAATAGACACTCGTCTTTGAAATAATTTTTTTTTTATCTATTGATTTTTATCATATACCGTATGATAAATGAAGTTAACTCAAATCATTGTAAATGCGGAAATGAATAATTTGAAGAATATGTATACGATTCTTTTATCATTCGGAATTTGTGAAGCATCTCTGCAGTGATAAAAAGATTATATTCATTTATTTATCATTATATTTACACCAGAGAAAAGTATTTTTATTTTCGATTTAACGAATATTTTATTACCCAAAATGAACAATGCATTAATAGTTCAATTGTGATGAAGTTCAACATTTGATTGACTATTGTAATATAAAATATTGACCAATGCAGACTTAGTACAGTATTTCCTTATTTTCATTGGATTATTATCATGTTTTCTTGCAATACATACTGGGACATTGGTTGAATATATATTCGTAATCAGATCTGTTACGTTTATTGGACTCGATTTTCACGATACAAACAACAGAAATACACAATAGTTTGATTGTACAGCTACATCGATATGTACTCGTGCTTATTTGAACACAGACCAACTGACATTCTTGTCAAACTCATGGATCGTCAATTCTCTAATTCAATCATATTCAATCGTCTGAATGGAATGAATTTTCGTCTGCCCTTTTTTTTTCTTTTTTAAATGGAAAGAGAATGAAGAAATATCTAGAATATAAATTCAGCATTGATGTTTGTATTATTTTATATTATCATATATGAAAGAACGAGAACATTTTAATATTTCAATTGTGGTAATAGATAAATTTAGTGACGAGTTTAGACATGTGTTTTCATGTTATCTACAAGTTAACGTCCGTCATGAAGATGCATCTTGATATATGGATATATATTTTTGATGATTCAAGTGACATATAGTTAATAGACACCATTAAATATGATGTATCGTTACACACAGCTCTCACTTGAGAAGTTATTTAGAGTAAAACTTTTTCAATTTGACATTGAAATTGAACGATAAATAAATACGTAAAAATGTACTATGAATATGATAATGATAAAAGTCAAAATAAAATAGGTATTATAATGAAAAAAAAAAAAAAGGAGAATGTTAGAGCGGTTTCCACTGCGCGAAAATTTCACGGATGAAATAATATTGTGCATCGTTATTCATTATTTATTTTCTAGTGGTATATTGAATTAAACTATGAACTGTTCATGATAAATTAATTGAAACATTTCTGTTATTGAATTTATACAAATTTAATGGCTTTGGATAGTTGTTCATGTATATGAAATTTTTGTGGGCTATGGAACCTTTTTCCAGATATGTATATAGAACTGATTGTAGCTCTAACGATGGTTGAAAAATTTATGCACACATTAAGGAAATTTTCATATGGAATTTTGTTTGGGACAAAAAAATTTGAACATTTGAAAAAAAATTGATTCTCACTTTTTTTTTTTGAAAATGGGCAACGGATTATTTTTTTGTGACAATAGTAATTTTTTATTTCAAATCTTATGAATATTACATTCTCTTCCTTGTCCTTTCGTCTCTTTTTTTTTTTTTTTCTTTCAATCATCAATGATAATATATTGTGAAAATTCAAATTTTCTTCTCTTGTTGTTTCAATCAAGAAAATAAGAGGCGTCTCATTTCCTGTCAATTCACAACCCCTGTGACTAGTCACCAGCATCATTGTACAGAGATTCAATATTGAACTTATTTATTTTTTATCGAAAAAATCATTCCGTATTGTTTAAATGTGTGAAAAACAAAATTCCCTCAAAGTTCAAGAACACTTGGAATTATTTTTAATAAAGGAAGAGAAAAATTTCCCTGGATTCTTCCCCACGAATAAATTTCTATTTGAAAAAAATCAAATCCAGATTCGAAATTTATTCTGAATCTATTATCTGGCAATATAGAACAGGCTCAAGCAGGAATAGCAGAGTGATGAGTTGACAATGAAATCAAAGTGTGTTTCGAATACATTATTATTTCAATCCAAAGCATTGTCGTGACTTTTACCATATTTCTGCAAGAGATACATTTCCAATGTGTGATATAACACACTACTAAGTGTGTTAAAAGTTACTACAATACATTACGTACTGAATAAAACACTCTCTAACACACTTAGATTTACAGCGAAACAATGACCCAAATAATTTTACTTTTATTTCCCTTTTTTTTTTTTTTCGTTTTAAAAAATTCGTCTGTGCTTATATGATATACGTGAATATACAACGACATATGTATATGAGTGATTGTACCACACCCATTTTTATTATCTTGGCTGCACCCTTCTCTATACCACACACGTACCTTATATTGCGCCCTTCTCGATTCGATTCCATTTCAACCACTTACCCAACTTCCCTTACTTAATACAAAATATTACTAAAAGAATGAATAGCATTGAAGAATTTACAGTGGGAATCCACAAAAATGAAAATCCAATATATTTATGTAAGATCATCAATTCATATGATGCTACGTAACAGAAATTATATTTACGTCGATGATTAATTGAAAATCGAAAAATAGAATAAAAACCAAATTTTCCTATCAAAATTTAATTAATTCTAATGATTCTCATTACAGCTATAATAAATAGGGAACTCTGTGTGCCAATTCTGCTCTGTCGGTTTCCAATTTTCATCCATATGAAATATAACGCTTCACTATATACAATATACATATAGCAAATGTATCCAGGATACGAATACTCTTCCATTGCTTTATTCTCTAATTACGCCGGTATAATTTCTCTCATTTCTCCATGTAATCTATCATTTCACTGGCATAGCTGTGCACTCGCTGACTAATGTTTCCGTGAATTGTACATGTATATGAATTTCATATACACAAATAACATTACAAATTTCTTTATTACATAACTGCACTATTATACACGATGATTTTTGGAATTTTAACAATTAACATTACTTCATAATGGCACAATAAACTCAAAATTTCGTTCTCATTGAAAAAACTCGGTCTTCTTTGTTTTTGTCTTGTGGTATGCGTCAGCAAATCTCGAAACAATAATGTTAATAATAATAATAATAATAATGATCTAGAAATGAAAACAAGTGGCGGGCATATAGAGTGGATCATAATTGATACGACGTACTTTGATAACGAAAAATAAATTTAATATCGACTGTTTATTTCATTTTATGGTAACACAAACAGAAGAAAAAGGTTAATGAGTCTAGTTCAATTATCGAAAAAATATTTATGATACTCGTACATTGTTCTTCACTGTATATGATATGGTTAATTGATTTTATACAGTATGATAGTGTTAATTTTTTGGTCTAACAGCTTCGACATTAACTCGTTACGATGAATTATTTTTCTAGCAATTTTTTTTTCCGAAGCACTGAATCTATTTTTTTATTATTTTAATCAGTAGATTTTTGTAAATTGCTGAGAATTTTAATGTATCACATGGCAACAAAGACTCAGATAGAGTATGATTCAACGAACTATAACTGGAAAAAACCATTAAGAATTATTACCAAAATATTATCACTTAAAAAATAACAATCAATCGATTTATGTCACTTGCTTATCTCCATTTGAGAACGTGTACATACAAAAATCATTAAGGAGTTAATGTAGGACATAGATCAAACATAAATCGATCATTGGTGTATGTACAATTATTTACTAGCGATAGAATTACACATGGCATTTGATTGATTAAAATCCTAATTATATTTTATCCTCCTATTTTTTTTTTTTTTTCAGTCACATTTTTTCCATTTGCTTTTCTCCAACATTAAAGAGAAAAAAATCAAAGAGTAAAATCCATTCTATATCTCCAATCAATCTTGCAATAAGAACAAATACTATAATACACTTATTCACCTCAATTTATTTATCAATTCAACATGATAAAAAAAAAAGAAAAGAAATGATTATGACATATTAATAAATATATAATTTCATTGATCACAACAATAATAATAAGCGATATAATTTTTCCCCCTATTCTCAAATATATATTTTTACATGTGGAAACAATTTTCTAACCGTTTAAAAAATACTTTTCTTATCACTATGCGTATAATAAAAAAAATTGAGAACAAAACAAGAAAACAATGAGGCTATACATCAAAGGGTCATTTTGAATCAACTGCATAATGTCAATCATACAATTGCATCGGGTGCTGAAAGGCAACTGCATAATTCATGAGCAATTGCCGCTCCCCCAATGATTACTTGTGTTACTATATTATTATTATTATTATTATTAAAAATTTTTTCTTGTTGCAATATTGTTTTTTTTTTTTAACTTTTTCTTTTCAATTTTTATTATTCAAGATTAATATTTGCACGCGCGACTTATTGAGAAATTGAATGGCGACAACAATTGATTATCATTGACCGGATGTCATCATGTATTTATGTATAAATATATACAGGACTTTAATATATAAAGGATTATACATTTAAAGTAGCGCGATATCGTGTCGCCTCTGCTACATAAATCGTTTATAGTCGTGATGGCAACGAGGCGTTTTAACACGATAGTTATATACGTACAATAAAATATATCTATGAAAGAACTATATACGACATTGAAAATTCTATCCTGTCCTCATACAATATTCGCCCACAAATCCATGTATAAACATAAACATTTATATTTGTTACAGGTACATAAATAAATATGAATACTATATTTTATTATTAATTATAAGGTATGAAAAGTGTTTACTGCAATATGGATAATATAGTTGTGATAAAAATGTAATGTTCTATTATAACACGGTATTACTTAATTAAATTGCATGCATCTAAATATAGAATCAATGAGCCATGTAACGATTAAACTCATATACACACGCGTATATATATATCTATGTGTGTGACTTTAACATTAATATAATCAACATGATGATAAATCTATAATGGAATCGTTTTACCTGTCAATTTTGTTTGCTATTTCAATAGACAGATTTTCTTTTTTTTTATCATTGTTGTGTTATTGTTTCTTTTTTTTTTTTTTTATTGCCGCTGCATTCATCAAATATATACAAATGTCAAACAGTGACAGGCTATTATTTTATTCATAAATTAGTTATTTGTATTTAAAAGGCCACGCGATGAAGGTTAAAAGAGTATTAGAAATAAATTTTATATACGTGTATTATATGGGGGTATCATGTTCATTGATTTAACATAATTTCAATAAACAATTAAGTATTACTTGTAGTGGCAGTGTATAGAAGAGGATGAATTCGATTTTCCACCAACGCACAAACGTTTCCGTTTACGATATAATATTATATATTTATGTAGTTGGTTAAAAAGTCACAGTGTCATTATTGTATTTGTTATTTTTTTTTGCGCGGGCGTTTTTGTTTGACAGAGAGACGTGACAGTATTAATTGAATGTGTGAGTAAGATGACTATCGTGACAACTATACATGAATAGTGGCAACATATTTTTCTTGTTGGAGAAGAGAGAAAGAGAGCGACGATGCGCGACATGTATTATATCGCGTTAAAAGGAAACTGTGGGTTGCTTTGTTGAGTTTACGCCTCGCCTCAGGTGTCGCACAATATATATATATATATATATGTCTTGCGGTAAATTGCCAATCTATATCGTGACGTTTTCAACTTCAATGAAAATTGTGGTTAATAATTTTAAACTTTTTTTGTTTGATATTAAACTTTGAATGTAGTATAGTTTGAAATTTTTTTATGTGGTTCAATTCAATTTTTGAATGACATAATTTCATTATTTTCAATTTCTTTCATTCCTCGTCGATTATCCAGCGTTTTTACGTTTGAATTCACTACTTGGGGGATCTAAATTGGTTCATTATGTATCGATATATACGTGATTAAAATAGCGTGAATTAATTTCGGTATACTGAGTGACATTTAAAAGGTTTTAGATAAGTTTTGAGATTTGAGAGTTGCAATTAATGATAATGTGAATAATTTAATTCTTTACGGTTTCAAATTTTTATGATGAACTCATATTCTTGAATATTAATGAAATTAATTAACGTCTGTATAGAAACAAATTTTACTATAAAATATTCAAGATATATATATATATTTGGACTGAAGGGCAATGTATGATTAATGATAATTATTGCACTTATATTACTATATGCATATGATTGATAAAAAAATAATTACCACGCGCGTAAATGTTTGCGTGGGTAAGAGACGTGCTGTGTCTACTGCGCGCGCGCGCGGTTCAGTGAATATTCGAATGACCGCAACTCTTTATGAATTATGCATAAACTAACTCTCACGGTTTGGCCCATAAAGCGTGTGGGGGTTATAACATTACATATTTATTATATTACATATACATATATAAAATTCATGGACTAATAACTTTCAATCAGTCAGTTAATTTTCGCTTTTTCTCTTTCATTATTTATTTTTCTATTTGTATATTAATATACATATTTACATAATATTTGATGCAACATGTTTAACAAGCGCATCATTTTAATTTTTCTATTGCAATTATTTTTGATAATTTTCAATTGCGAATGGTAAAAGTACTATTATCTTCTTTTGTTTAAATATTTAAAGAGGTTGTTGCAAAAAGTTCATTTGTAGATTGAATGCTGATTCCTATTTTGAATGGAAGATTGTTGCTATTAAAAAAACAAATTTGGAGCTAATAAGTGGTGCAACAACCTGCTCAATGTTTTTATGCGGGTACTTTAAAATATTAAGCTACAATTCAGTACTATTTACAAAGTTATTATTATTATTTTTTTTTTTTTTGAAAAATCAATAGTTTTGCATGTTGATGGGATAAAATAATTTCAAGCGTGAGTTGACATGATTACATCCTTTGTTGTTATTTGAAAGGGTGAAATTTCAATTACTTTAATGAAGTAAGTTGTTATTAGTTCCGGAAGTAATTATTTTAAGCGGAAATAGCCGGCAAAAAATTGAGAGTGGATGAAAAAGTATTTTGCTTTCTTAATCAATTATTTGATCTAAAAACAATGCGTGAAGAAAAAAAAAATGTTCTGTCAATCGGTTGACTAATTAATGGAATGCAATATCAGCGAGTAATAAGAAAAAAAGTTTGAGAAAAACTCGTTCAATATTGGTCGATCTGATGCTTGTACTAACGACTTGTTGAACTAACATTTTCCAACGTGTATACCTTGGAAATATTATTAAAAATTAAAACATAATAAAAAAATTCGATTGTTTTCTTTAGTAAAAACATAAGAATTCCTGAAACTTTTATATCGACTGTGAATATAATATATTTTTCTGTCAAGATAACGATGGAAAAGGAATAGAAAGAGTTGGTGAGGTGGTCAAAGTTCTTCGTCTGATCGCGGGATGTCGTGAGTTGATAAAGAAGATATCTGCGTCGATATAAACGGAAATATTGTTATGATGACTTTATTATAATGCGGAAGAAAGTTTTGAAATACGTGAAATAAAAGTGCGATGAACTTTGCTTTTTATTGGGAATATATTTTTTAGTGGAATGCGATTTATGATGTTGAGGAACTTTACTATCGCTAACTTTTTTTTTTTTTATATACAAATTTGGGGGATGAAAACCCATGGAAACATAATATTCATGCTTTTATCTTTCTCCATAAAAAATAAAAAGCAAATATTCCATAATAATAGAACAAACTTTCAAATTTCCTGATAAATACTCGAACACTAAAATAGTTCAGAAAATATTAAAATGAATAGAAAATGTATATTTCATCGTACCAAAAGCTGCGAAAATATTCAGTTGAATTGAGATATTAAATATTGAAATACTGTGTGCCACCTTTTTCACCTCCACATTATTATCAGTTATTGTTCACATACAAAGTATATAATACATATAAATCTTTCTGGTTAACAATTTTAATATACATTCTCTCTACATACACATACACCAGCTATTCGCGAGCTACATATACATTCATCAACAACCGATGACTCACCGTTATTACAAACTCTCACTGGCCACTTACAGCTATTCAATTTTTCATTTGTGTTATTCCACCTTTTTTTTTTTTTTTTTATTTCTCAATTCATTCAATTTCTATAAAAAAATGTGTTCGTTATTTTTAATATCTATATATATTTAATCACTCAATGAAAAAAAAAAAAAACATATTTCTTTTTTCATTATACATACACCTATACACATATTTAATTCAATCGTTTATCGATTAATAAAATCATACATATTTCATTCTTGCTACGGACAGTTGCATATACGATTCATATCTAAAACTCAATGCGAACGGTTTCACGCCCAGTGAAACGTGTCGCAGAATTTTTTGACCTCACATAGTAGAGATATTAAACACATTTCCCCTTCTACGTTTTCTCGTCATCCTGCACTCGTGTCTCTCAATAAAACTGATCAAAGTGCGTTTTATTTTCTCGTTTAATTAATTACTTGGATGAGTCGGATAAGATCCTTCGCTCCCTGTCTCTTTTCCTCTTCTATCCATATGAATAAATATTATATATATATATATACATATATGTTCAGGAATCGCAATATAGCGGGGGCGTTTACCGATGCCAGGACCTTGTTACACGACCCACACGCAGGGCCGTAAGTAAACTTTAATGCAGTCAGGGCGTTAATTTTATTTTATCTATTCATCATTTTAATAAAAATGATTTTATATCATATTATATTTCAATCAGTCACGCTAATTATTTTTTCTCAATATTATTAATATTATATATATATATATATATATATTAATTTTGTTTTTTTTGGATTTCGTTTCGTAGTTTTATCAGTAATTATTTTGTTCTCTTTATTTCTATATCATCGTGATTCAACCCACAGGATTTTGAACCCGGTAGAGAGTTATAATACTCATTGCAAATGTTCAGTCAACTCGCGACCGCAAAACGGAACTTAATTACACTGATCGGTTGTTGGTGCATATAAAACCGTTATAAGCTTCAACACTTTTGCATCGACACAGCCCGCAGCAAAGTTTTTATAAACTGACATTGAACAAAAAGAAAGGAGAGAAATTGATGAAAAAAAAAAAAAGAAGTGAAATAAAAAAGTTTAGAGCATATTATCGTCACGAGTTGTATAACTTCTTCTTTTTCTTTCAACATCTTCCGTAGACCTGTAGCGGATGAATAAAATGTGAAAAATATTGGAGAAAAATAAAAAATGACAATATCGATATTTTGCTGAAGTGAACAAGTTTCAATCTTCATTTTCTTTCATCCAATATTCGTCGTCTTATGGTATATTATTATACCACATTCTCCATTTCTTTTTATCACTCTCTAGAGTTCATTTATGTCCCCGCTATTTCTCTCTTCTTATCTGTGCTATCGCCGCTGATGCAGCACGAGACGTTCTTTAAGTGTTTCCTAGGCGTCACCTGTACCTGCTGCTGTTGCTTTTCCGCCTTGTGTCCATGCATGTAACCGGACGAACCGGCTGAACGTCTTCAACACTATACATATTATATCTCTTGGATTTTATGTCGGTGCGTTGATTTCGCTTATACACATTGATATACCTATAGACATTGTTGAAATAATTCAGTTGTGAATTCTCAATCCAGCGATTTATTAAATTATAGAGTATACTTGAGGAGAAAATAGAAAGAAAAAAGGTGGATTTAGAAGTTTTTTATTCGTAGTAAACCAAAGCGTAAACAACAATGTAAAAGTTTAATTTTTTTCAAATAGTCTTAATCTATACAAAATAGTTGATAAGAACTTGATAGAAAACGCTGGAAAAAAGTGTATAAAAATAGGTAAAACTTTAGACTCTGTGGTGCAGAGTTTTAATCCATATCAATGATGAATTGATCCTAAAAAACCTTTTCTTCAAATTAGAATCTGGAACAAAATGAAAAAGGGAGTTAGATGCTCTATCAACTTCATTTGAAACAGAGTGGGGATAAAATTGAGCTAGGGATCTAGTTTGCCCCTTTGCTCGCCCAACGAATTTCCACTAGAGCAATCTGCTTCTCTGAGGTTCCATTTTGTTATCAGAACAATCTCATACTCTTCTCAATATTCCACTTTGATATTCTAAAAAAAAACAGGAGATCATAGAAAACAACATAAATATTAAGAACAAAATTATCCCAACCATCATTTCCATCAACCAATCAGTGTTTCAACGATGGCAATAGTGTTAAAATTAACACCAATAATAAGTCTCCACCAAGGCTATTTAGCACCGAATATTTTCTACTCAACACCGCAGAATTTTTCGGCTTTAACCAAAGGTGGCACATGAATAAACCAAGCATATCCACAAACAGCAATTTATACAGTACATTACATGGAATAAGAAAAAGTGAACAGGAAAAAAAAAGTAACATAACCACCACAAGAGAGAATAAATATCCATATATATGTATACATATAAACGCGAGTTGGTGCAGGCAAAAAGGGAAATATTGAGATCAGTGCTCGTGGAGTTGTAGAAGAAAGAAGGAGAGAAATGGAAAGGACGCCAGACCCAATCCTGTGACGAAGGGAACGACGAAGGAGACGCGGACACAAGCAGGAGGCGTATTATAATATAAAACACGGCAAAGTGCACACGCGTACGTGAAAGTCGCCGGCGACTTTCAGGGTCGCTCTCTGGCCCGCCAGCCGTCTCTCCTTTTCGTCGTCGTCGTCGTCCTCTCTTTCTTACTTTTTTTCTTTCTCTCTCACTCCATCTCTCCCTCACTCTTATTTCAAGTCTCTTTCTTGTATACAAGGCATCACAGTCGAGAGACTTACCGTGTGGTATCCTGCTGGATCGCCGGATTCGGTGATTTGGCTTCGACCGCGAACGATCGCGGCCGCGCCGGTTATAGGTAGAGTGAACTAACTCGACGAGTTCGCAACACACGAAGACGAAGACGACAACCTTCCTCTTCTTTTCTCTCTTGTCCGCCTTCAACTATCTACAAGTCAGCGTGGGCATTTGCTCTTTGCCATTACGTACAGAGTCATCCTCCGGTACTTGAATAGTCATCAGTGTAATATTTGTCACGCAGTCGTATACGCCATATACACAACAGTTCTTTGTAGAGATGTGGAGTAACTAAAAATAATAAATAACGCAACTTTAAAAAATGATAAATGAAAAAGTGTTTGTGCAATACAGGTGGTGTGAATAAAAGTGATATAGTTTTTCTCTTATTTTATATCATTTATTTATTATAAAAGTAATTTTCCACTCGCAATTGTTGAATCTGAAGGATGAAGTCACGTTTTTGGAATACGTGGACGAGGGATGAGCCCAAGGTCAGATCGTCGGCAATTGTATTGAAAGATCGTGAAGACAAGTCTGTGCGTGTTATTCCTGAGGAGTCACGGAAAAATAATCGTAAAAATGGAACAAGATTGATTGATCGTTTTAGTCCTATAAGAAATGGAAAGTCGCGTATTAATGGACATGATAAACGTGATAATAATCACGATGATGATGATGACAATGATGATAATGATGATGACGATGATGATGATGATGATAATGAAAGTCCCGGATACCGGGGTGATAATGATTCGAAATGGAAGCGAGAAAAATTACGTTTTAATGATGATTCACGACGTCGAAAAACTAAAACTTGTACAACAGGAACAGAAACAAATCCAGCATCAGTATCAACCACGTCTGATAATCATGACAGATGTGTCGAGGCGCGACTGACAAACGGGAAATCAAGAATAACGACAGGCAACGGTTTTGTAAAACAGGTCAAACGTACTGATGAATTGTCATTAGGTTCGTTGGAACGTGAACGTCGTGGTGTTAATTTTGAAATAGATAATGATGATGACGATGATAATGATGATGATGATGACGACAATGATGACGATAATAAACGTAATTTATATGACAGTGAAGTAAATGGAAATTGTGAGCCGATAAAATTTGTTCGACGTTTCGATGAATTTGAATACAATAAACGTGAACCAACAAAAGATTTAAAATTAACAAGTCGAAACAAGTTACAAAATAAACATAACAATTTCAAAGAGCACAATAGAAATAATGGTGATTCATTGCCAAGACGATCGACATCAGCTCGACAGGAGTTTATTTATGTTGATAAAAGATCGCGAAAACATGGTGGTGATGATGGACACGAAACACGATCACCTGATCGTAATATTGAATATCCATTGAAAGATAGTAACGGTAGACATTTATTATTAACAAATGGAAGTAGACGCAGTCGTAGCGATGATCAACATTGGCAACGTCGAAGAAGTGGTAATAGAAGCAATTTGGATGATAGTGATCATGTACAAATGCAATCATCGAGATATGATAGGAATCGACGTGAATCAAGACGCAATGGTGATCATCTAGTCAAAACCAATAAAGATAGTTCAATCAATGATCATTATCATCATCATCATCAACATCAACATAATGACAACGATGGATCGTTACGTCGAAGAAGTTCATCAGATTATCGACGTAATGATCGTGATCATGATGAAAAACGATTGAACAAACCACGTGATTCATCATTAAAACGAAATTCATCACGTGATCGACAAATATTTCGTAAAATTTCATTTAATCTCAAAAGTAAAGACAAAAAAAAAGATTCAAAGGATAAAGATGGTGAAAAAAAATTGACGATGAGTAATTTGAGAAGGGACGATCGACACTCGAGGCCACTAACACCACCTACTACTACCACAATCACCGCCACTGCTACAGGAGTAAATGATCTTGAGATTGATGATGACGATGCCACAGTGACCGCAACGAGAAATAGAAAAATAATGTTGTCAAAGGATTATCGTGACGATTGCAATCGACATGAAAAAATGTTCAATTATACTAATCATGACTCTCGCGATCTATCGTGGATCGATAAAGAGTTGTCGTGGTATTCAAGTGAAGAATCACCGGAACGTGAAAAAACAAGGAAATATAGAATTGATCGTGGTGACAGTGATCAAAATTTTTCAACAATTGAACGTAATGGCACTACTGTGATACGAATACGTACAACATCACAGAGTCCTGTTAGATCGATTGATAGACAGTTTCAATGTCGACGTATTCGTGATATTTCTATGGAACGACGTAATAAGTATGAAGAGGAAGATGCTGGTGATGAGCGAGATGATGATGATGATGATGATGATGATGATGACGATGAGAATGATGTGGATGACGATGATGACAATGACAATGTGGATAATAATCGTGATATGGATGAACATATTTTTTCTGGACAAAGAAGACGTGTCAGAGATTCAATTCAGTCAACAGATTATCATGACTCGGTATGCATCATGAAAAAAAGTCTAATAATAATAAATGAGACCAAAGTTTTGACGTGTAGTGGATTTTTTTTTTCCAGTATCCGACTACTCCTGTTAGAAATTAATTCTGAGATTGAATGATCATCACAAAAATAAAATTTCTATTGAATTATCAAATGTGACATTTGAGTCGAAATAATAACACTTTCTTTCACCACTTTTATCCAAATTCAAAACCATAAAATGTATATGAATATTTTCTTCAAATAAGTATTCTAACAAGTTTAACTTAATTATGTGTACAAAATGTATTCATTTGTGCCCAATTGTATGAGATTAATGCTCTTTTTGCACCATAAGCAGAATGATATCCAGTATTCTTGAGCCATCAAGTGTCCACCTTCAGTTTGATGATAATACGTAAATGCGACGAAAGGAGTTAGAGGGAGTGAGTGGGGGGCAGGAAAGAGCATTGCGCCTACGTGTCCGTGTCGTCTTCCGCAATTTTCCTGATACATCAGTCGTGTTTCTTCTTTTTTTTTTTTTTTACTATTCATTTTATTGTTAATTTCTCTTGAGCATGACATGCAGCAATGAAAAAAAATCTTTTTTCCTCAATTAAAATTATACAGGTAGTACTATAGCATGCGTTCGTCATTAGAAGGATATCTTATTATAAGCAAGCATCAGTGCGATCAACGACGAAAGTTGTTAGACATGTACTGTCTTTCATCACTTTATGTGCCGCGGATGGCGACAATAAAATATCGTTATTGTGTGGCGATTGCTTTATGCCGCTTGCGCCTACATTTAGCTGTACTATATTTATAGTGTATATGTGTAGTCTAGTCGATATTTGGCGATGCCAGAAAAGACACGTAGGTATATACACTGAGAAGCCGGTTCACGTGGGCGCACTGTGACCATATTTGCTTTTAACTAAAATTCATTCTCACTCTTTTATTCATTTTGTTTTTGTTTTTTTTTTTTCACTCCTTGTTTTTGTAATCATCTATTCATACATTATACAATGATATTTGAAGTGAGAGTAACAAAAATGTTTGAAAACTTATGGATGTATCATACACGAAAAATACATGGGTGTATAGTAAGAGTTATAATTATTTTGAAGTGATAGAAGTGGTTGAGAAAAAAGTACAATTAGAATATGATTTGTCATAATAAATCTGAAATGTATATGAAGAATGTATAATAACGGAATTTGAAATATTATTGTAGAATATAATATAGCACTCTGGAGCTCATAATTTTTTATTATCCCATTTTGTATATCAAAGCACTTGTTGATTGTTTTCGTACGATTTACAATATAACTTAAAGGAATTACACTGTCGTCGATGAAAATTATATTATTGATTGCTAAATTCATCATATTCTTGGCAAACTTGCATTTACGTTTTACTATTAGAATAAATTGAACATTATTTTGAATTTTATGAATTTCATCTGTTTAATGTGATAAATTATTTTATCAGAATAACAGCGGTAATATTAAATTAAATTAACATGATGTTTGTACTGAAGAAATGAAACTTGATATGTAATATATCAAATGAGAATAATCATGGTATTAAAATTTCAATACACGTATTTACTTAGAAATTTACAATAAAATTTTACACAAAACTGTTGACTGTATATATGAATGATGTTTCAGAGTGTTCAAATCACTGATCTTGAAGATGGTCAACCATGTTTACATTGTGGTGAAACGTGTCCTGGATTTTCGCCCCACACCTGGCGGTAAGTTAGATCTACACAATTATAAATTAGCCATCATGTGCAATTAAATTTTTAGATCATTAAAATTTCTTTATTGAAAAAAAATCGAGATAAAATTTGACAAAATAGTGATTAATACTTGAATTTGGTAAAATATTATTGCGCAACTATATTTTTGATTTAAGGTGGTATATGTAGAGAGTCACCATTAGTCTAATAAAAATTATAACCACGGAATCATCACACGAGAGTGTATTTGTTAGTTTGAAATATTTACCATAAATTGACACTTTTTTGTATACAAGGAATAAATGTTGATCACAATGACCAGTTTGAAACAAAAGTCTCACATATATAAACTCTTCAAATGGAGACAAAAATTCTTCTGTTCAAACAAAAATCACATCCAATCCTTGTTCAAAATAAATCAGAATATATTCCCCAACTTTTAGAACTTGAATATAATATTTCATTGACATATTGTTAAAAATATGTTATTTGAAACCACACGAGAAAGACAAAAATTAATTTTGAAATTACTAGTGGTTTCCGTTTTAATTTTATTGTTGGCATACTCAATAATTCCCATTCGCATTAACTTCTGCTTATCTAAAATAATCTGAGGCGACTATTTTATGCTGATGAGAATTAGTGACACTTCAAACAATACATGTATCACGAAATGAGACGAAACACGTCTAGTTAACTTGAATTATTTTTACACCTAATTGTTCAAAAATATAATATTAACATTGAGAAAATGATATATATACAATAATTCACACTAATATACACATTCAAATGCTCAATTTGCGTCTGCGCGCGTGGGTTTATACAGATTTTTAAGACTGTGTTGTTTACTTTGGCAGAGTAAAATGTTATGATACTGTCGCCGACGGACATAATGGCAAATGTTCAGTACAATTACTTAGACGTTTAAACATCTAGTTAACACTACATTTTGAACAGATGGTCGTGCGGGCAAAAGAACACAATAGCGTTGTGTCACATTGAAATTTAACCCTCTTGAAAATAACAAAATGAACAAAATAGAACAAAATAATAATAAGAATGATGATGAAATAAGTCATTGATGTATTAAATTTTGATACATGTGAAAATGCCGAAAGCAAAGATAAAAAATAATTTAATGACAAACTAATTATCATCATGAGTCACTCGTCAGAGTCCTATGCGAATGATGGAATTAATTGCGATGTTTCTTGTGACTGCGTGTCGTGTTCTATATATATATATATACAGACTGTAGCGCCATCAGAGCATTAAAAGAATGGATTGAGGTCACGTTGACTGTATATATCCACTGGGATGAGAGTCTCATGGTGTTATAAATTCAAATTGATTCAGTATACAAAAAAATATGAAAAGATAGAACGTAATAAATAATTCCCAAATGTCTGACTTGAGAAACATCAATTTGGCATCAAAGTGGATATTATTTTTTTCCTATTGATCCGAAGTAGTTTCCTTTTCAATCTACGGAATTTTTATTCAATAAATTAATTCCAAAAGTTTTGTCAATTAGAAATAAAATTTAGGATAACTTTATTGTACATTTGATAAATTTTCGTATCCTCTCATCGTCTTTCTATTCCACTATTGATTTAATATTCTCCATTTAACAATAAAATATTCGAATATTATTAATTACATTCGAGTTGTTGGTTTTTTCCTTGTAGAAAAATCTTGACACCATTGTTTGTGTGAATAATTTTCATTAAAATTTATTTTGTTTATACACATTAAATTAATTTCTCATATATTTTTGTTCTGTCAATATTTATATATATATATCAGTTGATACACATATATATCAATTCGAATTAAATTGACGTTGAGATGTCAAAAATTAAATAGGTCACACCGGATAAACCATACATGGTCGTACAAACTTAATTAGATATTTGGACGTTTTCGTTATACACTATGTATATATAATAGTGAGAGTGATCGCACGTGCAAAGAGAATACATTAGTCAGCCTTTGCTGTTTGCTGGTGTATATAGAATATACAGTGACTATTTCTCTCTCTATTTCTGCGCTTTCGTATATATTCAATCGTGTGTCCCGTTTGTCTCAAATGTATATGTACACGCGCGACAAACTCGCGTGAATCCAAGCTGAACCTTTGGCTCAGTTTATTTCCAACAGTCTGTTGTTAAACGAGTAAATGGCCAGAACCAAATGGACATTCGACAAAACTTCAAAAATATATAATATATATTATGAAAAAAAGGCTAAATAAATAAAACGAAAACATTAAAATAACAAATTGTCGTTCGGTTGTCTAAATACACAATTATAATTTAACTTCTCTTGATTAATATTATTACAAAAGTTATAAATTTTATTGTAGAAAAATTTATCCAATATTCTGTTTAAAAATGTTTGTATCAAAATTTTTATACAAACATTATATTAATTTATTTCAATATTTACATTGTTTATGTTGAATTCAACAATTATATAAAATAGTTTCCTGCAAAACAAATAACAATCATTGAATTTAATATAAGCATTAATGAATATCTATCATGTAAAATTGATTTGTTCTAACAGAAATCGCTTTTATAGTAATCATACGTAGAAATTTTAAACTGTGGACATTTTTTTTTTCTCTCATTTATTAAAATGCAACAAATTATTTTACAATGAAAACTCATTGATATATAATTTCAATGAATTTAAAGTGAAAATGATTGAATAAAAGTGCAATTTTTGTGAGATCAATAATGAATATGCATCCAAAGAAAGACACAATTGTCGTATATGAATATCGTCCAAAGCTTCTGAATAGTCATAACTATTTTTAGTGTACATGAGTGTCACATTAACCCACCCACGCTGTATATTATTAAAATACGTGTTCATATGCATACATAATATAAATACAGACGCGTAAACAATTGTGCCGACGCGGGAATGACACCAGTGCTCCAAATATTGTCGCATAACATTATCAAACCGTTTATCTCGAGGTCGGGATGAAGCAACGATATATTCTTGATGAACAAAGTCCAAAAGTTCAGTATAATGTATATACATTAAGTTCCAATGTGACTTTTCGCGCGTGAATAATTAATTTAAATATATAAACAGCAAAATGAAAGAGTGCTTTGCACGAACCCTGAACAGATGTTAGTGACTCGCCTTACAGTGAAGACATAACTTGACGCAATATACAATAAAGCCACGTGTTATTCACTGTTGAATGATTATATACAAATGGTCATTCAGTTCATTCGTCATACGGATAATTGATCCAGGAATTATTGAGACGCCTGCAACCTTTAATACTTTGATGTATAATAGAGGTGTATATCTCCTTCTTTACTCTCTTCACGATTGTACAAGTTAAAGCCTTGAGGAATTCTTTGTGACGTTGAAGAGGAAGACGAGAGTAGTGTGCGCAAATAGTTGCGTGTTTCAGTCAGTCGTTGAGACGATGCTCAAGTGTATTATTGTCATTTGAATCGTGCGTTGTTTTGCATTATTTTTTTCACGCAGTATTCTTTTATCTTGCGACCCATTGGAATTTAATTTCTACTTTCGATACAATCTGATACTCAATTAGACGGGGAATTTAAGAATAAATTACCGGTTACTTTTGTGGGAGAAAATTTAATTGAAAATGTGTTATTGTTAAATCAGTTCTTAGAGGCAAAATTTTTTATTTAACCATTGATTGTTTCAAGGTAGTTTGAGCATTTGACGGAAGACTGGAGAAAAAAAATATTATGTTTTTGATGTAATATTCTGCTAAATTAATATTTATTTAACGAAAAAATTGTAGACAGGGGGAACGGTGTTTTTCGAATTTTAAATTTTAAATTGCAAATGTTTTTTTATATATTAATGCATGTGAATAAAAGGTGCTCTCGGGTCTTAATAATTATTTCTCTATGACTAACGCACTGGCAGATATATATGAAAATTATTCATTATATTTTCTAAACAAATTCAGGAGTATATGTTGACAATTGAAAGGGATCTTAATGTTCGAGTGAAAAATAAAGTGATGAATATTTGTAGATGTTGGAAATCGCATTAATAAATTGGGCCCGTCATCTACATTTTTTATATTTTACAACATCTATTAAATATTATTAACGAAATAATTTTTTGCCGCTAAACAATTGGGCGCTTTTTATATACCCATTCAATACAGTGCGTGTTCGAACTATCCCAAGGCTAAAATAGTTGAAGAATAAAAAAACAGTGAAATGAAAGCGAATAACATGATGATATAAAAAATTTAAAAAAAGTGCATTGTGCAATGTAACTTTATACATAAAATAATTAACCGTAATAATTATCTGGATGACAACGAATTAATTACATGAAAATAAGAAAAAAAATCTAATATAATATATTTACTCTGAAATATTTTTCCATTAATATCCAACACAATTGCATTTATTACTCCTCTCTCTTCTCACTTTTTTATTCCACTAATTTTAATAATGAATCATACAGATTTATATTTATTCTATTTAATGTATGAGTGTTTACCCACGCTCATTCAAATACGTTTCACAGAAACGCATCATTGTATATGTTTAAGACGACAGAGAAAAAGATCACGAGAGAAAGAACAAGATGACTGTCATTTACTATTCACCCACGCATCGTAAAGGGGTGAGATCACTGGGTTTATCCATGAATTTCTTAGTCACTACATCATGAAAAACATTTGGTTGTGCGTATATAAACCTATGCGAAATTTTTTTTCCGGTTGCAAAAATAATTTTGTCATCATACAAATATTCCAATTCATTTGCATTATCTTCTTGAGACATTCAAGTAAAACTTCTTTGCTCATATCTATACAAACATATACATACATATATATTTATAAATATATATAAATATCCATGAACATAATCAACCAATTTTATTTTATATGCCTTTGAGGGGTTGAAGGACTTGTGTGCTAAAAAGCCTAGGTCAGTGACATTTATTCACCATTAAATTGAGAAGAGTCTGTAATAAATTTTCTGACTGTATATTTTCCAAATGTATACATACATAAATACGTACATACATGCATATACACAACCAGAGCAAACTGCAATGAAAATACACTTGGGCTTACGGTTGATGCATCAATTTTGTTCACCATGATATATACACACACACACACCTTGTGTATACCATTTCGTCATTAAAGACTCATTATACACGAGATTGAGTGGGCCTTGAGGGTGTTGCATACATATATACATCAACCCCAAGTGAGTGGAGAAGAGAAGAGAAAAAATACAAGTCAACGATAAATGTGTGTACGCCAATTCAATTTCGTGAATTCATATTTTTTTGTTATTACTTTTTTCTAATCAGACGATATCTCATGCGTTAAAAATGTGTCACTGAAATTGTCCGTATTTCATCGTTTATCACGTGTGGATTCAGGAACAATAAATATCGCTGTAAGTATACTTGAGATAAAACCGTTCACTTTTTCTCTCTTCATTTTATTTATTTATTCATTCATTTATTTCTTCTATTTATTTATAGTCCAACAAATTCATGTCAAAGTTGGCTGTATAACAAGAATCAAGTTTGTAACGCATTGTCAATTCGTTCAGGATTATGCACGTCGAGTTATGCATTTGTGCGTGCAGATATACTTTATAAACTGTTCACTGAGGCAAATAAGAAAAAAAAAAAAAATGTATGACGAATAAAAATAATTGAAAGAAAAAAAAAATATATATAAATGAAGAAAAAATTCATGTGGGTGAATGAAAGGACGCTTTCTCTCAACTTTAATGTCAATGTATTTGTCTCATGGTATATATCTATATATATATATATATATGGGGTCTTCCTATCATCATCAGTGGGAACGATACGATACGATCCAAACGTAATTTTTATATCCGGCTATATTTAGATTGTGATCGTATAAATCCGGAGAGCGCGCTATCGTTGTGGGTCCGTATTACTTGCCCGCGGCAATGTTATATTGCAACAAAAGCGATAAACGAGTTTGGGTGTGCGCAGAACGCGCTATCCAGTCCGTCAGTCTATACCATTCGTGTGTCGCTCACCAATCATCGAAATCTCCAACGTGTTTCCTCTGTATTTTTTTTTTATTTCTTCTCTTTTTTATCATTATCATTTGTGGTTTTTTCGTTATTGTGTCGTAAGATTTATGTTTGATGTCTCAGTGGTGAATATCTTTCCAATTCATATAGCACTCATTAATATTAAGTTTATGTGTGTGTGTATTTGTGTGAGTTAATGTCAGGCTGAGGGAATTAATGTGACTTTGTGATTTTGTGCAAATTTAATATATTGCAATTGAATTTAATGATGGATACCAAATGGGAGATGAATAAACACACAGCAATTATTCATGAAGCACCTATGGTGTTTTATAATAACGATGATGATGGTGGTGGTAATGGTGTGACGGGAAATAAAGAATTTAGGTGAGTAGTGGCGTGTTTTTCTTTTTTTTCTTTTTTTTTTTTTGCCATGACGAGAAAAATTTTGATAATGGTTGAAACAGGAATAAACATATTTTTTTTATTGTATATTGAAATTGAGTTTAGTTGTTGAGTACGTATATTTGTGATTATTTAGCACTCGACTCGGTGTAATATGATGGGGAATTTTCGAAGACATTATAGTAAAATGACAGTGGATAGAGGGAGGGTAATTCCGTCTCGTAGATTAAATCTTCAAGGTCTTTATCATTTGTTTTAGGAAATTTTTATTTCGTGGAGGATCTGATAGTTTGAGTTGAATGGTAGAAAGTTAGTGCACGATAATTTTAGAATTCACTGATAGTAAAAGTATATTTGGTTTTATTGCGAATTTCATCGTTGATATCGTCCAAATTAATTGAGAAATTTGCAACTTTAACCACTGAATTTTTACGAAAAAATGGTGAGTAATCAAATGGTGAGGTACTAAAATTCGAATGCCAGAAGAATAGATTGAATTTTATTATTCGTTGAAACATTTTTCGAAAAGAGGAAATATAAATTGTGAAAAGAAATTTTTATACAGATATATTTCATCCATATTCAAAATAAAAACTCGTACTTTTATACATAGTGAAAACGTAGAATTCAAACTTCAGTGAATAATGTTTAAATATATGCGTGAAAATTACTACATTCAAATAGAAGGTTGGAATCAGGATGGGAACATAGAAACATTTACCAGATCACACAACAAAAAAATTACAGTCTGTATTTTTTTCAACCCATTCGGTTTCACAGAGAATTTGTAAAATTACTATATACCCTCAAATACGTGTATCATAAAAATAACATACTCTGAATATCTCTGATTTTTTTTTTTTTGAAGAAAAAAATAATAGTCAGATCATATCTTTTATTCAACTATTTGTATTATTTTCTAAATAATTGCAATTATCCTCATTCTCAAAACGTCGCATTCCTCTTAGTATTATATAACAATAATTCCAATGAGAATTGTGTTATCAATACAGTGATTGAAATCGCATTACTCACTTATCGATTCATTGTTGATCATAAAATTAATATTATATTTCTACCGGACAATTGGTACAAAATAAAACTGGTTGAAACGATAAGAACTATATACTATTAATATCATTATTCATTTGAGATATCGTTATCGAAATGGGCATAGTAACATTAACGTATACATATATATATTATTCATGCATAAATATATATATCCATATACATTCATACACATACATAGTTATACACGTTTCGCATTTATAACTTACAACTCATTATGCTCCAACGTGTATTGGGCTATTGGACTTTATCGTTTTACGACACTGTGGAAAATATATATATGTTTAAAAATAAATATACTTATTCGCAAATATACACAACCCATGTGTGTCTCACAATTTATTTGTCGTCGTCGTCGTCGTTTTAATTTTTTTTTCAACTTCTACTGTTCTCTCGATTTTTTTATTCTTTACTTCCTATACACTTTGATCACTAGACGATGGACAATGCGACGTCGGTGCGTCATTGCACAAACGTAGATTGGCATGAGGACAATGGCACGTAATGAAAAACCGCGTACGAAGGTCGGCCTCCTTGCAGTCATATTTTTATTATATTTTTTTCTCCCTTTTTTTTTTTTTCTTCATGTCTTCTTCTATATTGCATTGAGAGTGGAACTCGTCTCGTGGCGCGCGACATACTTGCCACTGGAAGGACGTGTCAGTCGGAACGCGGGCGCGTTGTCGAGAGCCTGAAGTTTCTTATTTTGCCCTGTGTGTATTGTATATATGTATATAAATATACAGTAGTGGTAATGGTTGTCACGTTTATAATTTCGTATCTGATTCAAGGGAGTATTATTTCATCGTTTGTTTGCTTCTTTTTTTATTCAAAATTTGAGGGAGAAATAATTTTTCTTGCTCTCCTTTAACATCATATGAAATTGGAATAGAATATTTTGAAATAATTTCTATTCATGTTCGATATTAGCTGCGTTATCTCGAGAAGGATTGGTGGGTTAGATTGGAAGATTGTGAGACATAGTAACACACTGGGAGTTCGAGTGATGAATCATTATAGTATTGTTGGAAGTAATTGAAAAATCTTAAATGTGTTTTTTTTTTCTTTAAATAGAGGATTGATATATAACAGAAAAAGTTACAAGTGTTTAAAAAGTGATCAGGAAATAAAGACTGTGAATTTGTAGTGAGGTCAATATCAGGTGAATAATTAGTTACTGTATTCGGCCAAATAAAAAATTAGAAATTTGTTTTTTTTCAACACAATTTACTCTTTCACTTGTTCCAAAATTCTCAACAATAAAATATATGAAAATATTTTCCGATATAAACGTTTTTTTTTTTTTTTTCACGACCTCAATTGACCAATTTTAATCGCCAGCCAGTGAATTTCGACGTTAAAACGGTGACTTATCGAAAAATGATAAAGAGAATCTAGATTTGTGATATCATATCACTCGCAAAAGTAGATTGAATAAGGTCAAAAATGGAGAGAATTTATTTCTCACAAATTTCGAAAGTTTATTGATATTCATTTATCATTATTTCATTTTAATCTCAGTACAAACATTTCAACGATTGCATTATTCCCCGAACACATTCTTTCTATATACATATAAATACACTAATTCAATTATTCTCAATAGGATTTACTGCGTGTATATTATTATTATTATTATTTGCCCGAGTGTCAGTTGACAGTGTTTGTTTTCAAACCGTAACCAAAAGTTACTTCAGTGTCTTATTCAAGTCTCATCGTGTTCGTGACAGAAATTTTCATTATACATTTTTACAATTATAATATAATGGTTTGGGATGATCACTTGTCGGTGAAAGAAGTGACAGAAGAGAAGAAGAAGACGCCAAAATTTCCGTCACGTGAACGAAATTTTGCGATAAAACGTCGTGGATCACGACAAGTGGTGTCAGTGCATGAAAGTACAAGTGGTGTTTCACTCACCAGTCCTCATCATTCTCAACTACACACTCAAGATAATTCATTCAACGAAAGTGAAATACATTCACATTGCACCCACAACAACTGTACATTCATCGAGTAAGAATTTTGTTCCTTATATATATTTTGTTATTTTTATATTTTCTACTGAAACGAAAAAAAAACACCACATGATCAAACCATTTGCCACTATGATTTATATTCATTTACATTATCGTCCCAACGATCCCGGGAAATATTAAAATAAAAAACTCCTCACGTAGTTGGAAATAAAAAAGAAGAAACATAATAACAATAATAATAATATGAAATAAAAATTCAATCGATCATCTTTAAACTTGATAATCGCGTCATCGGTTCAAGGACCAGTGACTGCTGTACGAGACGATGAATCATTTGTTGATGACAGCCCGACCATATTCATCGAAAGGAAAAAAAAAAAAAAAAACTTATAGACAATTTTTCATTTAATCTTTCGGTTTCACTTTTTTTATTTCATGCAATAATTTATACATAAATTCAATCAAAGTATTGGCATGAATAAATCGTATGTATGTAAATATCAGAAATGATCCCATGTCATTCAAACAAACTGATCAAAATTGTTTAGTTTATTATGTTTATAAAGTAGTCTTTTGAGACGTGGGAGAGACGCGAGTGAGTATAAATATGTGTACGTATGTGTAATGTGTCAGTGTACACACCTATTTATGAAAAAAAAAAAAAAAACGAGCATTGGGCTATGCGACAAGAGTGAGGAAGAGTGGGAGAAAGACTTGAAGAAAAAAAAAAGAAAGAAAGTGTCAGAAAATGTTGAGCCGGAAACATCTGGTTAAATTTTTTAAATTGCCACTAAATCGAAATTTTAATGTCACATATTTTATTTTTAATCTCTTACCCTATCATGTTGTGATTCTTTTTATTATGTTGTGTATAATTATATAACTGTATGCATATCAATGAAGTAGGCTATACGGTCGCACAACAGCGTATTAATTTTTATTTTGTCGTAAATCACATTAATAAATATGCAAAAATTTGAAATAATGTTCAAACGTATCAAGGTTTATGAGCCATTTCGAATTTTGCGACACGTAAATTTATATATATATATATAGATATATGTTTATGAATATATGAATGTATATGCGATCTGAAAATATAATTCTGGCTCATCGATCAAAGAAACATGATCGAATATGTATGGTTATTTATCGAAAAATAAGCATTTTGTTTTCAACCTCGTTTCTTCATGAGTGAAAAGGCACGTGTGTATATTCCGTCTATTCAATGCTAAGTCAAACGTGTAGCCAAATTCTCATTTATGAATATTCATTGTTTGTTGATGCATTCATAAAAGATTGTGTAAAGTCTCGTGATGAATTTCATTGCCAAGGTTAATACGCGATTGGAATATTCAATAGAGAATGAATAATAAAAAAATTCATGAGTCTACTGTGTCTGATCGAAAAGAGATGATTTCCTGGTGAAGTTGCAACCAAACTATGAGCTGTATGAGGAAAATTTATTGTATATTATTTATACAGAATTTTAAGCACTTCATTTTTTATATCTACCATTATATCGATAAAGTTAATATTTATCCCGATAAATGGACAATGAACGATACTATTTCCTCTACATTTCAAAAATACATTTAACTTTCGTGATGGACCATTTGAATATTTTCTCAATTAAATAAGTTCGACCTTGGTTTTTTTCCAACCCGTATTAAGATTAAAATCAGAACTCTTGATTAGTTTCGCTGATATGAATGAGGTAAGAGAGCGTATGTATTCTAAACATATAAAAAGCAAAGAGAAACGAATCAGGAATGCGTTAAAGTCGTTGCCAAATGGCTATTAACTTATGTGACTATACATAATAATCCGATAACATCAACGTTGTTGTTGTCGTCGTTACGCTCTGTGTATAACTAACCATTTTGATGAGTTTTTTCGTCAGCCGTGAGTAATATACACATATCCATTCAAAAGCTGCATATAATAATTATTAAAATCGCTCGCATCTATATAAGCTTTACGTAAAAGCCAACCACTATAAAATACTGATCTCAAGCGCGGAAGAGAATCAAGGTTGCAGCTTGTTATACTGACGCTAAACGTGCACGTGCGCGTCTGCTCCATGTCTTCATCACAGTGCTGCTAATGAAATTAAATAATATAAAAATGTATAATTCTTCGGACTTCGACCACGACATATTACATGAACTTGTACGGTTACTTAATTTTCACGTTTATTGTTAGCGAATTTTTATTTTTCCCTACACTTTCATTTTCTTTTTTTACGTACCGGTAAAAATGAAAGTATGTTGATACTAGTGCGAGTAAAGAGAGAAAAAAAAAAAATTGAGAACGCTGACTTGAAAAAAATATGGACAATGCAAGCTTGCATTGAATATGCGTTTGTCTGACCAATTGTCCGTTACCACTAGCTGCTACAATAATGATGGTACTTTTACGGTATTCATATATATATATATATTTGGATAATTTTCAAGAAAGTTTTTTCAAGTGTATTACGTTATTTTGTGGCTATATTTATTTTGTTGTTTTGAACGACTTGGAGGAGGATTTTTGGGGTGTAACCGCTCTAAAAATATTTTTTCTCCATCCGCTATACAGTATTATATTTTCCAATAGAGTACGTGATTCACGTCATGTTGTTAATGTGGTAAAGATGACGAGTGAAATATTGTCAATTACTTTTTTGAGAATATTTAAATTGCATATATACCATGACGAGTAAATGAATATTCGGAATTATTGAGAAAATAATATATTGTTCAATTATATTTCCTGATGTATCAAAGATACGAGAATTTTCGTTATTTTTACTCTAAATAATTCCGATATGTATTATTTTTCATATTGTCTATAAATAAAACTTGATTTTCAACAAAAAAAAAACTCAAGAATAATTCAGAATGATTTTGTTCAATCAAACATATAAAATATCATCAAAAGCACTTGCATTAATATTTGTTTAATAACCGTGACATCAACTTGAAATAAATTCTAACGAATGTATTTCAAAATATATTTCATAATTCAGATACGGAAATGTGTATTTAAATTTAATCAGTAATATTTAATAAAAAATTAATTGAAAATATGGATGGATAAAAAAAATCAAATGATTAATAAATTTCTGAATGTATTTCTGAATTTATTTTTGAAATAAATAAAATTAATCAATTAATTCTAATGCTCTATTATACAAAATACTACATTCACCTACATATAAAAATATTTTATTTTTCTTTTTCACAAGGGTTTTATACATGAAGAAATCGTCAAGAGTTAAAAGTTTTCGTGTCTGATCTCACGCGCTCTCTATTAAATACGACGACACACATGTATAGAGAATGGCTGCGCCTGCGCGTCACATATATATACACACGCCAAACATATCGTACGTAGACCGCGCGCATTTTCCCCCTGTGTATAGGTAATCTTGCTCTACCTACGTTGTAGCTTGAACGAACCGCGTGGCGCCAGTTTGAAGTATGTTCGTTGTGCGGATGCACTCTTGTCTTCGTATATAAAAAAAATTATTTTCCGTTATTATTCCACTTTCATCGCTGAATCAATCTTATATATTTATCTGATTGAATTAAAATTAAACCGCTACTTGCATAAATAATTATATCATTATCATTTTAATTTTTAATTTAATTTTAAATTATTGTCGTGACTTTGTGATGCAATGAATATAATTAAAAATGGAGCATCGATTCATTGATTTTAATGGTTATGGATTGCGTAGGTGAACAGTGCTCTTGATATTAGTTAGAGTGTGGTAAAATGTTTTCTTTATTTTCAATCTAAGATAAAAGCACAGTGTTTTAGTAGTGACAGCTGTTCAGAATAGACCAATGATGAAAAATATTGTAAAGATGTAAACGAGGAAAAAAAAATGAAATTTTTATTACTATTTTAAACGATGACTATTATTCATCATTTAATACATACATACATTTATACATACACATACTCACACATATAGTTTGAGCATTTATCTAATTAATAGCCATTAGCTGAGCTACCGATCCGCCTGCATGTCGCCGCGGGAGAGATAGACTCGCGGATGTGTAGGAAGTCTCGTGGCCTCCTTTGATATAACACCTGCACGATTTTTAACATCACGGATATCATATCGTAATAGCAGAAAAATTATTCGCCCTCATGTATATGAATTGAGAGGAAAAAAGATCAATTGTATACAAATACGTATATATATATATATACATATATATATTCATTGCGTGTTTGAAATATTTATTTAAATTTATATCTTTCATACTGGTTAGTTTTTTTTTTTTTTTCTTGTGCGAAATGTCGGAGGTAATATTCAATGCGAAAATTTCACACTTGCGCGGTGTGTATACACTTTATCTGAGGTTTACTCGATACACCGGAGCATAATAAACGTAAAAATTGTCAAGATGCATTTCTTTATACATAAATATATGTATATATATATTTTTGTTCATCCTCTTTCATTGTACGTATCAGATTTATCGCGATTATTTTACCGTAACAGCGTAAAGCACTCTAATTTTATTGACTCCAGCCTTGGTGCGAGAGAGTTGAAGGGCGTACGAATATCTTCTGTTCAAGATATATTTTTTTTTTTATCCTTTTGTTTTGTTTAAACAAATATTTTCTTTGATAATGTCTCAGTAGATTGTCCGATATTCCGAATGAAATCAGAGTTTTCTCGGGTTGAAGAAATAATATTTCTTGGGGTTCTTTGGATTACAATTTTTTTTTTTTCTTGAATTTCTAATGTGGTTTATGGTGGTGACAATATTCCAGCCTCAATCTCCAGTACTTTATTGATGAAGATTGATTATCAGTGTTTAAAAAAATTATGATAAATAATATTGATAAATTGATTATTCCATAATTTCTAATGCACTTACCCCATAGACGAAGTATTCTATAAACTTTAAATATTCGATAAACTAATCATTAGAATAACACTTCAACATTATTTTTGTACTGCTAAAGATATATAAAAACATATGTTAAAATTCAGGAAAAAAAGTCCTGAAAGTCACGATAAAAATGATTCTCAACAATTAAATAATCTCTTAACCATCAATTTCAAAATTTAATAATATAAACAAATAAAAACAGGTCAATAATCTCCAGAATATTCCCCTGCATCTATTGAAATATACATTCACATAGCGATACATTGATCGAACTATCTCTCTATACGGAAAATTATGATCTCCTCTTCACACTTCAACTTCATCGAGTTCTAAATTAATCCCCTTGTAATTAACACAGTAAATCACTTTCAATATGTTTTTCTTTTCCACACACTCAATCAAACATTAAATTTATATTCCGAGAATTTGTTCATTCACTTCACATTGACTTGATGAAAAACTAGCAGTTACCTAATGATAATTATAAATTTCTATTCTATCGCTGTCATCCAGATAATCACGTTGCAAACAAATAATAAGCAAACGAACAATAATGACATAAAATAAAAGAATTAAAAGTGCAACACACTGAACGGGCCACTGCAAAGGCGTCATACGACGCCAACCCTGTTGGCTTCAACAGGCTCATCATTATTATTATCATCATCATCATCATCACCAAAAAGAATGAGTCCTAAGGGTCCATCAATTCAAGAGATGACAAAAGTGGTTGAAGTACGTGTATCATGTATACCATCACCCGGTGCTGAGCCAATGGGTATACGTGTAAAAATACCAGAACCAAAAAAAAGACCAATTAGTCCACCCTCAAGTCGTGAATCGATGCGTACAAGGTGTCCTTCTGTGCCGGAAAAGGATTTTTACCGAAAAACTGCTTCATTGGATCGTCGTGAAAGGTATTCAACCTTGTCCGGGTCAGAAATAAAATATGGCATTGGTTCTATTGATACTAGTGGTGGTGGTGGTGGTGGTGGTATTTCACGTACAAGAAGAAATCCAATGTTGGATAGAAAAAATCGGTTTCCAACACTATCAGGCGCTGAACTTAAGCGTGGATTTACTATTGGTAAATGTCCATTAGCAGACGGTTTAGATCTGAGTTTAACACCGTGGCCAGGAATGAAGTGGGCCTGCGTTCGAGTTCTACATCTCTACTGTAAAGTCTTCGATCAGTTTGAACTGTTTGAGCTCATCGTTAGGTAATGCAACAAGTCACGATAGAGCCGCAAATGCTCTCTATGTGTATTAAATTGTGTGCTTTAGATATACAAACATTTTTGTTTTTGTTTTGATTTGTGTGTTGAAGTATATATATTTATGCCAATGTGAATATGATAATAAAAAATGAAATTGAATGACAAAAATAAAAGATAGTAAGAGAAGAAAAAAAACACATTGAAATGCAGGCCACGACACTCGATGAGAGATATCTCGTGCCTCGCCTTCTCGCCTCACTGTATATAAATCGGATTACCCTCATTTAGCATCAGCCAATAAGGGGCGTAGTCTGCTTCTTTTGTGCTAACGGTGTTTAAACGCATTGAGTCGACTAATAGACACACTTTACCATTGTAAATCAATGGTATTTTATTATTCCATTTATTTATCATGTTTATTTTATTTTTCTATTTTATTTTTTTCTTCTTTTCTATTTGTATGAGAATTTTTATGGGGCCGCATTAGACGTTTTATTTGACTGCTGGTCGAGTTGTAAACTTTGAAATAATAATACTAAATAGGTTTCACTGGATTGTGTGATATAATAATAATTTCGGTGTTTTTTTTTTTAATTGTTTTATTATTGGTTTAACATGGATAGAAAGATTGTGATCTCAATGGTTTTGTAGAACTGATGAGCTACTGACAAATTTTTATGTTCATATATAAAAATTTATCTGAAATAATCTGAATATAATTATATAGTTAGAAATTTTGTTTCGATATTGGTTTAATCAAAATTTGTATTTATAATAATAATTGATTGAGTCAATATTGTTTGCAATAAATTAAATTATTATTTAATTCGAATAATCGATGCATAACAACGAATATATTTCTCAATTTGATCGTGTACTCATAATTTCTTGTATCGTAACTAATAAATTTATAGTTTCTGAAATTTATTATATAATTCATATTATAAAAAATTTTAGATACTGTTTGTGATTATTTTTAAAAGATTTGATTTATGAAACACTCTATGGCGTTTATTTAATGTTGGTTTTCCCAGTAGACCTGACATTCATCCTCTATTTCAATCAGCTCTCCAAATACTTATTGGTGCAATTTACAAGTGATCATAATTTATTTATAAAATGACAGTCATTGAGTAATGTTTTTTTTTGATGAGGTAGTTTAGTATCTATCTTGTTGTCCACACATTAAATTAAATCAGGTTATATTGTTTGACAAAATAAAATCCTCATTAAAACATTTACTATAAATCTATTCCAACTTGTAAAGTTTGTTGCAATGTGCCATTGTTGGCATTTTTTGTCGATTCTGATTAATAGTTAATATTCTCGTCTACAAGTAATGGATAAAAATATTTATATAATATCGCAGCTTGAAATTTGACATTTAACCGTATGTATTCAACTCCATATGGGACTAGAAAAACTTCCGCTTATCGTTTAGATTGAAGAAAAAGGGTATGACACCTGCATGACATTTACACGTGGCTTCTTCCTCCTTTTTTTTTTTTCTTGTAATTCTATTTCCTCACACTGTGTTCTTATTGAATATATATATACCTATACACCTACCTACCCTCTCAAGAGAATAGCGTGTGCAGTGACGTATAAAGACATCTAACGACTGACTAGGGACACTATTTACATTATAACTCTTGTACACTCACGTTCTCGTGTTCTTTGTATAGTTTCGTGATTTGCAATGACAAGAATGTTTTATCACGTAGTTTCCTTAGTGTTTATGTACCCCCAAGAAACTTTAAATGCCTTGACTTTGCTGCACACAACGATTATAATATTTATAGTGGATGAAGAAATGGTATAGCCATACCCCTGTTGTAACATCATTCTTCCTAGTTCTATGGTTTAGTTATTTCATTTTTGTTTTTTTCATCTTTTTTTATTTGACGTTTATCCACGCGCGTCACGATTGGAAAATGACGATGTTCCTTTCGGGCGTCGTTCCAGGTTTACGTGACATACCGTTACATAGGTACATATACATTAACAGTATTTGCGCCGCATGTGCGTTTTGTTTTCGCAATTCTTGCAAGAATCGTTTTGACGTCGACAAAAATAATCAGCATGACATAGGAGTCAATTGAGTGACAAACGCCTCCACTCAATTTATTTTTATATAACTATAATTTATGTACATGGGAAAAATTTTGTATAGTTTATTTTAACTGCCAATTTTGTCGCCTAAACAAAAGTTCAGGTCAATGAAAAATATCGTAGATTATTACATAGTCATTGTGATAATAATAAACGTGTGAAGATGATTAGTAAACAAAAGTATGGTTGCAACTATATTGGATGTCTTCATGTGATTTTTAATTTAATGAGAAATTTACAGGATGATCATATTAAAAATTACTGCATTAATAATGTGCTCAAGAGTAACTGCATGCTTACAATATTATTTGTACTAACTGACGATTGATATATATATATAAAAAAAAATATCTATATATTTCATATACATTTTTTAACGATGTGTTTGCAATGAACCGCATGGTTAAAAAAATTTTATGGTACACATTTTTTTAAATTCACCGACATCCAACTAATGAGAAATATCACCGTACTTTTATCACTTTTGTTGGCACGTTGACAAGGTCATTAATTAATTTTTTTCGAGTGCGTATAAATACGATGAAGGAGAAAACGAGGGAGCGAATGAGAGAATGTGTATTATATTGCACCATTGTTTTTGTCTTTGCACCGTGATGCAATTAAATATTGTTTTTAACATTTTTTTTTTCGTGGTAATAAACATCAAAAGGTATATATTCACATCATCATCATCATACATACATACATACATACATATATATCCAAACGAGTCAAATGAACAAGTTGTGTGCGCTCGCGTATTGTTTCCTCCCCCGCGCACATTAGCGTCCTGTCAGCCTTGGGGCTGACGTCCGGAAGGGCGCGGTGGTAAAAAGAAAGGAAAAAAAAAAAAAATAAGAGAGAAGGAAATAAAAAGCTCAACGTTAATACCAGCACAAATGCATTTCGTTGATTATATACGATCGAACCGATAAGAACCTCAACATAACACATGTGATATACAGAATATAATAAATTAATTCCAAATAAAAATATCGATACGGAAATTATTGGTATTTTTTTTTCTTATCATTCTTCCCTTTTATTTTTTCATTATTTTAATGGTTTGATTGTTTGTGGATAATTTGTAGGTGAAGATATATTATTATTTATTTATTTTTTTTCTTTACCTAATTTCGATCTCTCCGTAGCTGGGAGTAATAAAATTTTATGAGACATTTCATGGCATGAAGTTGTAAGTGGAATTGAAACGTTTAATAAGAGCATCATGAGAAGTAAATATTTATTGCCCATACCAATAAAGTTCTCATCAAATTATCCAATATGTTTTTTTCTCACTGCATTCTCATTGGTTTACGTTCTATATCCTCATGCGATAAATAATATTTGATATGGCAATGAACTAAAATTTTTATTTATATATTTAATTAATGCATAATTACTTTAACTCATTTCTTCTTCGTGTTCTTCTTCTACTTTTTCTTGTTTATTATTGATATAATAATTTTTTTTATATTTTTGATTGCAGGAAAAATTGTACGAGTTGTAAATGTCCGAAGGAGGCGCACGATGTGTGTCACGAAGAGTGGGTGTCAGTTCGAGCACGTTTGGGCCTTAAAGGCGATGGACCAAATAATTATATTGGAT
Organism: Zele albiditarsus; assembly: GCA_958496275.1. NCBI lineage: Eukaryota > Metazoa > Arthropoda > Insecta > Hymenoptera > Braconidae > Zele > Zele albiditarsus. Next base: position 6,152,911 of record OY292409.1, on the reverse strand, counting down.
TTGAACCGAGAGAAAGGGGACTGGCTTGGGCACCACCGGGTCTTCCACCAAACAAGGTAATCTTTATTAATTATATATTCACAATAAATTGTGCCGATTAATATCTCAACCTTATATGGATAACAATTGAAAGAAAATATATATAAACAGTTCGGCGAATTATAAAATTAAGCATAAAAGTTATGTGGATAATGAGGAATTATTGCATAAAGTGAAAAACAAAAGTGCTTTATCAAATTGTATTTGGGGTTTTGGATATTTATGGTATATTTATACAAGGTGTTTTGGAATTAATCAAATTTTAGGAAAGTTCTCATTAGATAGATTCAACATAAGTGTAAAACTCAGTATTAAATATCCAGTGAGAATAGAATGAAGATCGTAAATAAGAAGAATACATTGATCAAAGATGAATTTATGTAATATCAATTTTCATAAGATAATCATAAAAAATTGTTCAACAATAAATAGCCATGAAACCAACGGATCTTTTTACATATACATAATTGATAATGGATATTTGGATAAATTCTTCCTTGACATTCAAGTTTATTTCTATGACAAGTGATGACAGTGTGCTATCTCTTTAATCCACATAATCATTATTACTATCCAATTTACATTCAAAATAAATATCAAATGACAATATTAACAATTGAAAAATGATTTTATGCGACACGTGGAGGAATAATCCACAAGAAATGAAGTTTCATTTCGTATTTTTCGTTGCGTACATAATTTTTTGGCTTTAAGCCATAGACATCAATATTTTCAGAAAGCCTGTCATAACTTATCGCATTCATGAGCCAGACCACATAGATATATGTATTTATATGAATATGTGTGTCTGTAATACGAATAATATTACGTCAAAACCACATAGACCAAGTCTATTTTACAATAAACCACACACTCCACACCACATTGCAAAAATTAACGACTACATGCACTTCCAACCAGTGTGAATTTACGATAATAGTAGAATATATTTGATAGACTCAAGCGTTTACATCTGCACGCCTCTTTAGTGGGGAACACGCAGAAGATAATTGGGATCCATGCCAAATAATATATAACTTGATATATGTTATGAAACGAACGATTGAATGTGGTGATAAACGAATAATAAATTTACCTAACAACTCAATATCTTTAATTAACTTTGTTACAATTTTATATTTAGGTAGAAGAATATTTTTCAATGTTACCGGAGATATCAGTACCACGATTAGGAACACCTGGTGAACGTCATCGTGATCGTCAATTGGCAACTCAATTGCCAAAACAAGATTTAGCACGTGCTTATTGTCGTCATTTGGATTCTCAACATGCTGCAAGCGCTGATGATTTTATGGCAGCGAGAAATGAAATAGCTTTGGACATTGGTAGTGTCCAGGAAGTTCTTGAGAGAGGACACGTGAGTCATATTATCTTTAAATAAATTGGTTTAAATGATGAGGATGCAATATTTTTTTCTTTTGCTATAATTTTTGTTTGGTTTGTTTATTTATTTTAGGAATGTGGTGTCTGTCATGAACCATTGAAATATGGAAGTATGGCTGTTATGGCTAGCAAACTTGGTGTACTCTATCATCCCTCGTGCTTTCAGTGTGCACAATGTCGCGAGTTATTAGTTGATTTGGCGTACTGTGTTCATGATGATGTGTTATATTGCGAGAGACATTATGCAGAGAGACTTAAACCAAGATGTGCAGCATGTGATGAGGTGAGTTATTTCATTTTATTTGCGCATTAATTGTATTTGTGGATTTGTTTAGGGGATAAACAAAATTACTTATTATCATTCCTCCTATTCGTGGTGAAAAGAAGGAAATCCTATTTCATATGTGAATTTTGTTTGTGAATAAAGTAGAGAAAAAGGTGAATTTTATCGACACTATAAGCACATTAAGTTTGTATGGTAAGTAGTAGTGGCTGCAGTGGTCAGACTGCATGGGCACTGAGCTTTTAACTTAATACAGTTGTCTGTTATATCGACCGCGCACTACTTTATCAACTAATAATTGTGAACTGTTTACAGAGTTCTATCACAATTATCAATTTTTTATCGGCAAGTTGAAACAATTTCATGATGGTACTACACAATTTTATGATAATTAATTTTATTATTTTCCAATTTATGGATCTCAATGTGTTGCGATATTTAATGGTGATAAATTAATCTAGATAAATTTTTACAACACATTGGGAATAATTCATTTATATTATTACAAAATTATTTGCATTTCATTACATTCATAATAAACTTTTTCTTCAGATTAACAAGTCTAAGATTTTTGCTCAGATAACTTGATGAATAATGAAAGGAATGGGAAAAAATAAGTATGATGTAGTTCTTGGTTTATTGTCGAATTACTGAGTTGCAATAGAAAATTAATATCAAACAGAAATTTTCGTATCATAATATCATTTCAACGGTAGCATGATATTAAATGTGATCATGCATCTGATATTTCATTCTTCTTTTCTGCAAAATGTTTCAATAAAAATATCACTATTAAAGTGTGACTGATATTCAATAGTATGATCCATTCTCTTCATCAAATCATCAAAGAAATACCTGTAAAAATGTGGTTTACTCGTGAGTTCATGAGTATTTAAATGAATTATAAATAATGAAGTTATCACAATCGTACCCTCCTCAAACCTTTACATAATACGCCATGGTGCAATCTCACCATTTCACAGGTCAATGAAAAATAATTGAACTAACAAAAATAGCAATCAAAGTCGAAGTTGGTCGAAAAATACATAAAATTCACATTCCCCATTGATCCAGTAGACATAACATAAGTTTTCTATTGGTGAATCGGAGAGTCGCATCAGAAATTCAATAAAAGACAAAAGAATTAAATCGAGAGCAATGAAATATTGCAAGCAGAGATATTTAAATAAAGAGATATGAGTTCCATTATCGTGTGCTCTCTCGTGAATTGAAAAAATTTTTATTATTTATTTTCACTATTTTTTATTATACTATCAAGCCACAATTGCACGCGTCACTTGACTCTACATATATACACGATACCCTTTGCACGTCACATCTAAAATTTTATTTCTTTTTTCATCGCCACACCATCATAAAAAATTGATTGTAACAGTAAATTATACATAAAAAATTTTTTTTCCCTCCTATTTTTTTTTATTTACCTTCCATTCCGTTCGTTATTAATTGTTCTTTTTTTCTCCGTCATCTTCCACATTTTTTTTCAAGTATCAAATTTAATGACGCAACTCACCACTCTTGCCATTCGCCATCATGCAATTTATCTGACAAAAATTTATGCTTATAGTCTCTCGAAATATCAGTGGATTGCACGGCATACAGTAAAACAATTTTATGTTTGTATGTGTGTGCTTTTTTATATATTATCTACGTTGTGTGGTGGTTTTGGGCACGGTAACTGGGCCGCATTCGGCTTTATTTAGATGGAACGAAAATAGGCGAGATCGCTCGAAGAGTGGAAATGCGAAATATAAGAGAAATAGTAGAAAATACGAAATAACTTAGTGCACAAACGTATGTATATTTATATATATATATTCTAAGCTCAAATGCTTTATCACATTTTACGTGAGGGTGTCAAATTGGAATTATATTGCGATCAATCGTCAGGTGACACTAACAGTCTTTTGGGATGTGATGTGAAGCCAAATGTAGATTGAATTATTGACTACCTGTATGATGAGGTTAAAATGATAGAAATGTCTCTGAACAATTCCATCATCGCCTTGCAAACGATTAGATATTTTCGCATCTAGGTGAAATCATAATATTCATACATGTTCTATTCCACATCTCAATCATAAAACATTCAGATATTACTTTTTTTGCATAATAAAAATTGTTTTTATCAATACATAAAATTTGGACAATTTTTTCTTGGGCAAATTGTCTTACAACAAATTAGAATGATTAATTTAGGTCAATAGTAATGAATTATATAGTCCAATATAGAATGGTATCCAATCTAAATGTACTTCTATATATATTATACATATTTAATTAGTGAATAACTGATCATATTTCAACAAACATAAACTCTAATGTACTTTCATTTATAGAAATTTATATTATCATCAATATAATTCCTAATATAATTTCGTTGATATGTCTTGAATATACATTCATGTCTCTAAATCAATTTTCAATATGGATATATTTCTCGGCCTCAATCTAATATTCCCTTTTCTCGTAAATAATCCTTCATTCAACGTATAACAAACATAAAATACCAAAGTGTATTCACCCACATTTCAAAATGCATATTTATGTTTTTTCCTGGGAATATTTCATTATTAAAATAAATATATATTTCCAAGTCAAATGTATGTTTTGCCAAAGAACACAGTCTCCCCCTCTCTGGCAAATATCTTTTGTTTTGATTTACATCCAACAGGATATAATATTAACCCTTATACATACTCAAGAATTAATAGCAGATTCGCGCAATCTATTTTCATTCTAATATTCCCACCACGATTGCGGTGCCTTTTCACATCGTCCAGAGTCCCCCTTTGGCTTTTATTAGAGTCAGTCATCGAAACCCGAGCGTAGATCGTAAACCCGCGTCACTCATAAATACAAATAAAATAAAGAATCAACAAAAAGAAGAAGGGAAAGAAAAAGCGAGAGAAAAAAATAATAATATCTGTCTAAAGGCTTTCAACAACTCTTTTTATTTTTCCTCCCCACTCTGAAAAAAACATCAATCGTTTAGGTAAGTTGATATCAAAGTGCAATCTGAGATCACTATAATATTTTTCACGTGACAGATAGGAAGAGACGAGCAAACTATAAATGATATATTGGTGTCGAAAAAAAAGAAAAATGAATTGCATCGTAGACATGACTGATGAATTTTATTTCGTGACTGAAAAAAATCATCACTTCTACCAAACTGTAATAACTGATGGACGATTTGTTTCTGTCTATATGCGACTACAATTGTGTGTTTGAGGTATACCAAACGTTTCAACAGGCTTTTATACAAAAGCCACCCGTTGAAAAATAACACGTAGGCGTATTTCATGCGTAAATTTTCTAGAACATATTGTCTATTTTCAGCATCTGTAGGTATATACATACGAATAAGAAAATATCCAGTATACAATCACGTAACACCAGTAGAAGTAGCAATAAGTAGTAGTAGTAGTAGTAGTAGTAGTAGTAGTAGTAGTAGTTGGATTAGTGGAGAATGTTGTAAATAATCTGCATCTGGGACACATGTCATCTACGCATCATCTTTTGTATTATTTTTCAAACTGTCATGTACTGCATGACGAAAAGAAAAAAAAATTGATTTCATTTATTTATTTCCCTAATTGACATGTGGTCCTTGTTTTTTATTCTTCTAAATTAAATTCATCTGTTTATTCCTGGGTGTATGCATGGTGTGTGTATATATTTTTTACACTACAAGATACATGACTCGGTTATATATAATATGTTCAAGCACACTTGACTTCGAATTTTGCACACGAGACCACCAAAATCTCAATCCCATTTTTTCATGATTTGAATTTTTTTTCCCTTTTTGTTTTTACATATTCATTCGCATTTATATTTCACAACCTTGACACGGTAACGTCGGTGCCAGGACTCCGATAATTAGCATTGATTTCGTGCCGACGAAAATTACATTTGCTTGTTCACCTCGAGATAAGCCATGGGAATAACCATTGAAGTTTATATATGTATGTATAAGCCAAAAATATCAATGAAAAAAAAAAAAAAAAAAAAACCAAGCAATTTTATTTGAGGATGAGAAGTGAGATTGAAGATTTTCGACTGGACTTATCGCTGTAGAATCAAATGGACTTTTATTTTTCTACCTTTATTTCATTTCTGTTCGATTAAATTTCGTGGGTGTTATTTCATGTGAGAAAGATGAATGTAACTGGGTAGAATTGGGTCAAATGTTGGCTCATGGTACGGAAATAATTGAGACTCAATGGTGGCAATTTCAATGACAAACCAGAAATATATATATATACTAAAATGTTCGAATGTCTGTGAGAGTGTATGGATGTGGTGGGATACAAAGGGTGGCAAAGTCTTTGCGAGCCGTGCATACTCACACGGTCTTTGCTCTTGACCATTATTCAATGCCAGAATTGTTGTTCTCATTGTTACTATCTCTGAAAAAAAAAAAAAAGGCATAAAAATAATATATATTTAGAAATGTAGATGAATATGTTAATATATTCAGAAGGTATATCCATTCAAATGTCTTTTCATTGTTTTTTTTCTTCAACAGTCGAGACATTAAATTATTTTTTAAAGCTTGGATACGTGGAATTGTATTTTAAGCAAGCATGAAAATGATGCCAAATAATTATCATCAACTAGTGATTATATGATTGGTTAATGTTTTTTGTTTAATATATATCCAATATTTTAAACTGATATATAGATTGATGTATTTTATTAAATATTTTTCATATTTATAACTGAAAAAAAATATAAACATGTTTTAATGACAGGTAATTGTGATATGTGTAGTTTATAAAATTATTGTGGACAACAATTTGCCAAGTCAATTTATCATTATTCAAAGCACAATTTAATTTGCAAATAATACGCTATAAACGATGAGTTTGTTTTTTTTTTCTTCATTCTTTCTTCCTCCACTCTCGTCACAAATACTTCCCAGGCGACCATGGCCGATTCAATCATCGACGAAAATAGCGCTGGCATTGTTCCGTTTTCTTCCAGTTCGTGCCCGTATAACTACACGAATGAAAAAGAGGAAAGAAAAAAAAATAACAAAGTAAACTGTAAGGTCATAAACAATTAATGGAATATATAATGTTGTCACAGGTAATTGCCTACAAAATCCTTTGACACTTATTTTTTAATACCAAAAATTACAGACTTAATAAAACATAAAAATTAATTCATGTGTTTATATATCTATCGCTATTAAAAACCATCAAAGTAAAATGATTATTTTTAGATAAGTGCTTGAAACGCGTTTCCCCAGCCAAATGTCTCACCCCATATTGCATAAATACACATTTACAACTACGAAACAACTACCTCTTGTCTCAGCAGTAATTGTTGGCAAATCATGTAACACCGGAAAATATTTTGTTGCAATTAAATTGGAATACAGAAAGAATAGTAATCTAAGAATAATTAAAAATTAAGAATATAAATGATTAATGTTATTTTTGTTAATTTTATTGGCCAACGGTCGTCACTATTAAAATCTTAATGCTGACAAGCCCACGAATAGTTTATAAATATAATTCATATCAAGAGTTCGATAGAGTTCGTGGGGCGCTGCATACCTACTGTAATATCTTTTGCTAGATGGTTGCGGGCATTGTGCCAAAATTTTCGTACCGCGCGCAAAACTCCCGTATGGATGATGATCTTTCTTGACGTCGGCCCGTGACCGATGAGGTAACCCAAAATAAAATTATATGTGTGTATGTATGTGCGTATGTGACTGTCTGTCTTCATTCTCCTCAAACTCATAATATAAATTTGTGTATGTATAATATGCATTTATACTTGACGTTACAATAAATGAAAGAAATTCGATACTCTTCGGCATTGTTAGAGGTGGTTGGTTTAGAAAAATTTATCAATCAAAAAGAATTATCTGGAATTCATCATCTTTATTGCCTTTTAAATTTAACATTTTGATTAGAACGCTTCAAAAGTCATGCTCGAATCATATATTAGTTTCCGTGACTTTTGGAGCTCATATCTTTGAAGCTTATCAGCCAATTTTGTTCCTCAACAAGTGAATTCTGACGGGAAAACGGCGAGTAATCGAATACTAATGAGACGTATTCTATATCATGATATTTGGGTATCGAAAAATTGGTTTGAATGAGGTCATACATCGGTGATTTCATTTGCCACGAATAAATTGCTTGTCTAAAAATAGAAAGTGAGAAATTAATTTTAAAAGTTGCTACTTATATACGTGGGTATGAGGTGACGAGAATATTCCAATATAGAACACCATTCACATCTCAATATGGTGATTTAATCACCTTAATGAAAGCGATTTCAATGTCTATATATCCACATTTATAATTAATTACGTATGAACAGCGTAGACAATTAATCTAAATTATTTTATTGATCAGGATGACGTATACGTTCTTAATAAATTTAACTTGATCAGCAATCCTACCTTTTTATATATGAACTTGGCCGGTCAAAGTTGAAATGGTCTGTGTTTATAGAAATTTTGAAAGAAAAAAAATCAACTCCAGGATGCATGACCTCATTCAATCTCACTTTTCGATGCCAAAATATTTCTATTCGTTGTTTCCTGTATCATCATCTGATTACTCACCTCAGTTTTTTCATCTCAATTCTCTGGTTAACGATTGAAATTGTTCAATAAATTTAGGAGATATATACAATTGGAGTCAATGACTTGTGTAAAGAAAGAAGTATACGACCAACTAAATAAGTAATTACATAGAATAATTGTCAAAGAGAGAAAAAAAAAATATATATTCCTTTATTTTTGCCTGGCAAGCTGTTCCAAATGTATCACTGTACAATTTCATTAATCTCACCTCATAAATCACCAGTCACTAAATTGAGGCAATGATAGTTAGTTGCATCAGTGTAATTGCTCGATATACCTACTCATTGAAATGCATCAGTAATTTACAAAATCACTCGATGACAAGTCCGAAGTCATCAACACGTTGGGTCTCGTCATCTGTAATGTTTGCCAAAAAAAAAGGATGAAAAAAGCAAGCTGCAGAAAAAGAATGGAAGCAAATAGAACATGTCCTCTCGTTAATTAACTTGCACGATCATTGATTATAATTTATATATATATATTTCGTTAAGGACATGTACAAAATTTTCAGGGACATTGTATTCTAATTTTAACATTTAGCCCCGGGATATATTCATTTGGCTAGCGCAAGATAGAGTTGTACCATTGAGAATGTGACGTGGTACTTTGAATGACACAGGTTCGGACGTTGCGGTGATCTCGGGTTTGCAATCGGACAAAATAAAACAGTAGTGCACCATCCGACATTCGACGGCGTTGGTTGATTTCGTAAAATAGGTTTCAATATAATAAAAAAAATGGGACAATAGTCATAGTGAAATTTATATAATAATTTTCAATAAATAATTTGTATCATAAAAAAGACCAAACGTATGATTAGGCAGCGCATGGAGAACGGTAGTGGTTGGTCGCATATATATCAGCCACCCAATATGTGGAATGAACGCGAACGTGAGCGAATTTTGTAATGTCGCGCATGATACAAGTGTGGGTGGTTTGGCATTGCACAATAATTTAAGCACACCTGTGCGACTGCAACAACAATCACAAACGACGTGGCGTTTAATAATTTCTGGAGGAAATGAAACGTCAATCATGTGCAAAAAATCCTGCGCTAAATTATATTACACTACTACTATTACTACTATCAATTCGTAGATGATATAATATAAATTCGTGACACGAAAGAGAATAAAAAAAAAGAATAAAAAAGGGATAAAATGGGTTTGCTACTTTCAATTCTCGTGGGTTGTGTGGGTGTCATTGAACTACTTGCATGTTTCAAACACGTCACTGAAGATGTGAAAATATCTCCAGCCCCCTGTCTCTCATATCACAATTCATTGATTGGTAATCCAAGCTATCATGATTCATTGTGTAATATTACACACTCAGAAGAGATACGAATACCCCGTAGTACCCGTAGCAAACTTGAAAATCTTCATGAATACAGTTTGAGAATGAGAAGCGAATTGAGATCACGTGGTTATGGTGATGGTAGTACACTATCTGACTTTAGTAATCTTGATATTTCTGGTATGTCACGTGCGGATTCAAGATTGAGTTTGGATTTCGATTCCGTTGTTCGTGATGCAGAACAGCGATGGGATGATGTTGATGCAACAGCAGTTGATAATGAAATGGCAAATATAATTATTCAAGTTGATAAGTTACACCAAAATTCAAATGATAAATTGACATTGCAAGAAATTATTGATTCTGATAATGCACAAATGTCTTTAACAGTAATTAAAGATGATTATGTGAGACCACCAACTCCAATACCATTGACAATGACGCAAGAATTTTCAAGGTCCAATTCGTCTATTGATTTAACAACATCATTTGATAATGATTCAGGCAATGAACTGCCCACACGTGATTTTTTCGAACATGTACCAGTAATGATTACAAGATACAATGGTTCATCATCATCAGCACGTTCGTCATTTGAGGAAGTGTCTCAAGTATCGAAACGCTTACGAAAAAAAGGATTTACCAAGAGAATTGATTCTAAATCACCTGATAAATCACGTAATTCTAGTAGTCCACAGATTGAATATTCAAATGATGATGACCTGCTGAGTGGATCCAATGAAAATGTTATTCAAGACCGGGGAACAAGTCCAAGTCGACGGTTAATTAAAAAAAGGACTAAAGCACTTTCGTCGACAAGAGGTAGCAGTATTTTACGAAAGCCAACGCGATTGAAATCGAAGAATGCTGAAGTCAGTAAATCTGCTGAGAACTTGGCAGGAAAAAAGACGAAACGTCAACGTGATCCTGAACGAAGAAAGTCTGATATTTCTATACAAACAACAACTAGTGATTCTTGTCGTGATGAATGGACCAATACTTCACCAACTGACAGTGAGAGATCGTCAATTTCACACAGTCGATCAAGTGTTTCGGTCCAAGTACAAACAAACTTTGATAGCGATGATGATAAATTTTTATATAATGTTCCGTTATCGGAGAGTAAACGAGATGTGAGTAATTTAAGGAATTCTAGAAAGTCATATGTCAATAAACGATTTCCTAAATCACGATCTCTCGATGACAATTATAAGATTGAAGATGAAAAATGTGTGAGTTCATCAATCCTTTATGAGAATTCAGAGGCTGCGAGGAATTCGAGTATAGAGAGCTCTACGGCTTCTTCGAATTGTTTGAAATGTCTGACAAGACATAGTACTGAGGAAGACTCGATTGATGAAGAGTTTTTGGATGCTGTGGATGAGAGTTCATCACAATCTGGTCCTATTCAGTACTGCATACCGAATGTTGAGTCGGGCAAAGCTTTCTGGGTAAATTTTTGTGATAACTATTTGAATGGAATTGAACGACAAAAATAAAATATGTGATTCAATTTTTTTTTCATTTGGATTCGACTGGAGATATTCTAATTATGTTATTGAAAAAATTCTTTAGGGCATTTTGATGTCGTTAGTTTTGTTGCACGTCTCTTTGTTATAGTTATTTTTTTTTTCCAGAAAAATGTTTGACTTATTGATCTGGAATTCAATTCGCAGTAACGTTGGGATAGGTAAATACCGGACGAATATTCATTGAACCATATCCGTGAATTTTTGTTTTTCATGCTTTTTTTTCCCACATTCGTCCATTTTATTCCGTTTGTTCCTCTCTAACCTATTGGCTCGGAATTTTGCATATGTGCGATTGATGTTTGGATGAATGGCGGACAAATATTTTCATCTAGCATATCCGGAACAATTTTTTATTCCATTTTTTCGTCCGTATTTTTTTTTCTTTTCTCGATGAATGGAGTTGAAATTTCACATATGTGTACATATAAATATATTAAAAAAACTCTGTTCCCCAAACAATTTTTATACACAGAGTAATAAAGGTGGTAGATGCTATTGGAGCAAGAGGTTATATCTTTACATGTTTGTCTATTAACACATTCTTCGAAAACGCTGTACCTTATTTTTTATTTGCGATTTCACACAAGCGTTTCGTGAATTCTCAAAGTAGGTGTCACGTAGGTTTTATCCGTCGGAGATTTTTCATTGTATCAATATTATTTCATTCTGTTTATCTTGTTCCAACTTGTGGGATTTATAATTTTTCAAGTTATAAGCGTTGACATAATAAGTGAATTGAAAGAGAAAATTATTTTCACATTACTTCTTTTTTTTCCCAATTTTTTAACCTTTAGTTTTATCAACTTATCGACTCGAACTTTCGCATGAATGGAAATAGCTGCATCATACCGAACAGATCATTGCATAATCATATCAGCATTTCTTTCTTCTTCGATTCCATTACAATTATTTTTTTTTTTCTTGTCCAATAATTTGAACAGTTATTTTTTTTTCTTCAATTAGTAATTCAAACAACTCATTGGCCAACAAATATGGCAATTAACTTGGAATTTTGCGGATGCAGTATTAACGGTTGATTGGACAAATGTTTATACGAACTCATATGATAAAAATTTTATTCCCTAACTTTTTCTTTCAATTTCAAATTCATAATATTTCGTGATTTATAAATTGTTGTTTAGGTGCACAGAACTCTCAAGCGTGTGAACGAAAACGACATTTGACTGAAAAAATTCACTTTGCTTCACTTATATATGAATTTGAATAGTATTCAAGGATTCTATGTGTAAACTTCTGTCATCTATCCTATCTTATATTTACGACAACTGCCACACACGCGTTTGTGTGGTGCCGTGTGACTCGCCGCGTGGGGCAGACAAAAATATAAGTCCACCGGGTATTCAATCGTGTAGGTAGAGAGAAAAAAGAAACGAAAAAAAAAAAAAAAAATACAAAAAAAAACGAAGAAATGAAAAGAATACAAACACGTTAGTTGTAAGATGATAGTGGATTCATCACTTGGATTTAATGACGTAACAACTTAAAAATGTTACGATTGAAATCATGTTTTTATACCGAGAATATTTTCCTCTTTGAATAAATAACTTTTTCCTTTTTTCTCACCACGTCCAATCAGTTAAATACTTTCCACTATAATTCTCCAATAACAATTTATCATCCACTTTCGCATTTATAAATTGAATAATCAATATATTAAATAATTATATCTTCAACGCCCCATAGTGTCGTGACGTAAAATTAAATGTCGATTTGATTTACGAAGGTAACAAATCATATTGAATTTTATGGATTTGAATTTAACTTAGCGAGAATTGTAATTGAATCGTATATAATGCATTTATTATCATCAGTTATCAATTGAACGTTTATCATTGAAAAAAGTGGAGAAAAATGAAGAAGAAAATAGATTAATAAAAAATTGAATAATAAAAGACAGTTGAGATGTGTGGGTGTGTTTCAGACATTGGTGATGTGTGGAAAATACCGACCCACTTGCGCATCTTTTTACGTTATTTTTTTCTTCATTCCCTCACATACAACTTCTTCTTTCTGTGTTTCGATACTTCTTATTCACTCACTCTTTTTCTCTTTTCACCACTCTTCCCGTTTGCTTTATATGAATTCAACGATGGGGCGTCCAAAAACCACCTGCTTGGCACAATTTCAAGATGTCGTGAACGTCGCCTTAAACTCTTTTTCCCGACTATATCACATTGGTGATGTGTGGAAAAGTTGAATAGTTTTATTATTTTTTTATTATACTCTTTTTTTTTTTCTCCTCCTTTTATTCTCTTCATGTGTCTTGTTTCACGGTGTTGTCATGTCCATTTTCAGTCAGTTCCGCATGTCCGTAACTTGAGTAGATAAAAAGGAATGGAAAAAAAATTCATTCATGATCTGAAAAATTGTATTTTCATTTTTAACTAAATTCAATTTTCATTGATTCTAATTTTTTCATGACATATTACCATGATATAAAATTTTCTACATCTGTATTTGGTTATTCACCGTTTTTACGTCAGAATTCATTGGTTGATGATCAATATTGATTACTCAGGTCCAGAGATATGAGCACTGAAAATCGGGGTACTGAAAGTCGAGTCACAATCAAAAAACGAAATCCTTAAGGGATGGATACTAAATTTCTTTGAGTATCAATTCATGTTATACTCCCCCATTCGACCCCCCCACACACATATATATATATATATATATATATATATATATATATGTATGTATATTCCAAAATATGTTTACTATATAACAATTATGTTCTAAGACGTATATAAAATATAGATATGAATGAATCAAATTAAAATTGTTCATATATTTTGTAATTGCATAAAAAAAATTCCAATAAAATATATATCCATCATATGAATTAACAGTGCGTGTGGAGAATAATGGTAGACCACAAGTGACCGCCAAATTTTAAACGGCAGTTGAGTATCAAAGAGAATAAAAGGCCAATATTCAAATGATCGAATAATATATGAATTAAATTATGGAGCAAAAACTTCTCACTGAAAAAAATTTTTTATAATATTCTCTAGTTGAATGTATTCAGAAACCAGATAATACTCATTATGGTCAATATGAAAAGAAGCTCTGCACCATATTAAAATTGCAACATGATATTCCAATCGTATTTATTTGATTTTTTTGGATACAATTATAAAACATTCTTAAGTAAAAAAAAATTGGGCGTTTATGAAGGATGCTTCCATTGATTTATCCATATACACAAACACATTATAAATATTTCTACAATAACTCGGTATTAATATTGAAAAATAAACGATGGAAAGATTGGAAAGAAATAGGGAAAAACGAGACAAGAGAAAAATAAATAAAAATATGACTCGCGACGATAGATAGTTAGCGAATAAGTAAAATTGCACCCGGCACAACATTGCATTGCTGCTGTTGATGATGTGGCCAAGGATTATAGAATCGTATATGATGATCACGACCAACAACTACGAAAATGAAAACGACATAGATGATGAACGGTGTGTGGTGGGACCATGTTAAACGTCCAAACTAACAGTAGAAGGGGACAAGTAGCTAAATGTTGGGGGTGCGAGGGGTATTCTGGAGTCGTCGGGACGCCGAAAATAGCGTCTCAATATGAGATGACGCCCAAAGCAGTCTGTTCCTAGATTTCAGTCAGTTCGCAAACTCGACAGGAACACGGTTGCTTTTTCTCAAAAGCTCCACGACAAAATACACACACACACACAAACACACAACGTTCGCGTTTTATATCATTAAATCAAATATATTATTAAATTATTCATTTGAATATTGCGTTAGAGACTGAAAGGGTCTCTTGAACAGTTACATAAAGTTAACTGTAAGACAAAACTTAAAAACGAGAAAAGAAAAATAATAATAAGGAAGAATGGCGGATGTAGACAGTGTAGTGTATACGACCACAGAGCGAAAAGTTCGCAAAGTGAAGAAGACATCAAAGCGCAGGGAGAGTCACGATCAAAATGCTGAGGTCATGATCACCGAGGTCGACAGCACTCAAAACAATCATCATGCCATCGAAGAGTATGTGCTGGCTGAAAGCTAAAATACGCGTTTCTAATATATATTTCCGGCGTTACTTCTCATTTGACCGGACTTTTTGGTTTTTTCTACCTCAAAAACTAAACTTGTTTATCACTCCAAACGCATCCCGGGTGTCTCTGAAAATCCGTAATAGAATAAGATCAAGAATTATTCGAAGATAAAAAAAAGAAAAAAAAAAGAGAAGCAATGAAAATACTCCATCCTCATTTGTTATCATTGGGGAGATCTCGGATATCCAGGTCGGACGTATCACAAAAATCCCCTTTGACATCTCGTGATTTTGATCAGTCACAAATTGAAATTGTGAAATAAAACTGCGAGAAAATGAGAGAGGGTGCGAGAGGTGGATGATAATGGTATTGACGGTGACACCCGGGAAGACTTATACATATTTTACCATCCTCAAAACTTTTTATTTATCAATTTTCGTTTTTTATAACTCTTTGCATTTTTTTTTACATTTACACATATAAATATGTATAAATATTCAGCCAGCACATACAACAGCACTCATCCAAGGTACATATCTACAGTGTGACGATAAATAATGTAATGGAAAAATAAAATCCATCACAATACACGATATAATAAAAAAAAAAAGAAGAAGAAAGAAAAAAAACATTCCCCCAATTTCTTTTTTTTTTTTTTTTCCTCTTCATTTTACGTCAAACGTGAAATTAATTCAACTCAACTTGAATATTGTTCACAAACATTTGCATCAGAAATAAATAAATCTATAAATGAAACTAAACTAATTAATTATCCATTGTGAATTGATCTAATTAATTGATTTTTGTTGCAGTTAATTTTCAGTGGGGAGTACACAAAAGCAATGAACAAGGATTGGCATAGCGGTCACTTCTGCTGTTGGCAATGTGACGAGTCCTTAACTGGACAACGTTATGTATTGAGAGACGAGCATCCATACTGTATCAAGTGTTACGAGAGTGTCTTTGCTAATGGTTGTGAGGAATGCAATAAAATCATTGGTATCGATTCTAAGGTAATAATATAAACTCGAACAGTTTTTTCTTTTTTTTTCGCCTCTGTTTCTCTTCAAAAGTATCACAAATTTAATGTACAATTTTGTATTACCAATTTTTTTCACGCAATAAGATGATATACAATATCATACACATTATACTTCGTGCCAGTATAATAATTGCATATTCGTGCCAATGTGCGTCGTTATACTATCTCGCTCATGCAATGTGTAGACATACGGGTGTCGGCTTACTCACTACTAGAAATAGAAACGACCCAATGCAGCAGCAGCAGCAGGCATCATCATCATCAAAGTCGTGGTTGTCGTGGTCGTCGTCGTTGCCACCGTTATCGCTATTGCTTATTTTCGTCTCCTCGCACCGACGCAACGCGTGAACTACAGCCAAACTCGCTTCATCTTCCGCAGCTCGTTGCATTTTACTTCTCCATAACAATAATGTTATATATGTTAATATATATATATGTATATATTATCTTCCACTGTCTGACATGAGCCAAAAAATAATTAATAACCCGCGTCATCGAAACATAAATAATAATTTGTATATACGTGGTTGAGGATATTTGGAGAGAGTGAGGATGAAAAACAATAGTAATCATTATTTTAGAATTAACTACAATAGAAGTTGTTGAATATAAAATTATATTGCTATATTTTATCTCATTTTGGTTTTATATTATTATTTTATATATTATATATGTATTCTTTTATTATGTATTTTTTATTATTCTGTTTTTTTAAGAAATTTTATTGTTTATTTTTGCAGGATCTTTCGTACAAGGACAAGCATTGGCACGAGGCCTGCTTCCTCTGCAACAAGTGCAGAGTCTCCTTGGTGGACAAACAATTCGGTAGCAAGGTCGACAAGATTTACTGTGGCAACTGTTACGATGCTCAGTTTGCAAGCCGATGCGATGGATGTGGCGAGATTTTCCGTGCCGGTACGTGAATTTTATATTGTAAATACATATACCATATTTGTAGACGTGTTCACCATGTTAGAAACGTCTCATTGTTCTTCTTCTTTTTTTTTTTTCAGTTTGTTTTGCTTCTTTTTTGTTGAATTTTATTGGTAAAAGAATTTTGTTAAATGTAGCAAAATTGGAATATCGAAAAATTGTGTTTATTTAACTAAATTCATCAAAAGCCATGAACAAAACAATTAGGATGAATTTTTTTTTAATTTAGTATACTACACAAAATTTATTGAATTCTCCAAAAATTACAGTTTTTTTTTTTTTTTTTCCTATTAGAATAATGCAATTTTCATTATACATTATACATAGAAATAATATTTTCACCCAGACACTTTTGACATACCGATATCAATCAACTTAATTCCATCGTTTTCGAATGAGTCATTAGAAAAAGAAAAAAAGCAAAAGGATAATTATCATTCAATACCATAGAATGTTTTTAATGTTTCTAGAAAAAGTAATTGACTTAATTGGCAGGCGATAGATCATGCATTCGGCACTTCTTATTAAGGTAACCGAGTCAAGGCTCACGATTGTAAACGCGCATACATACACGCACGTATTCTGCAGGACAATTATCGGCTGGATTTCCTACTAAAAGACACAGAGAAAGTGATACAGACAAATACATAGAGACATAGCGAGTCGTCCATATAAAAATACTTCTATTAATTCGCCCACACATTTTGCTAACGAATTTTGGCGTCAAGTTCAATTCAATATTGCACAAAAATATTAACAAACAACATACCATTCATGAAATTTCACATTACAGTAAATAACACATAGGAATTTATTCAACAATATACATAAACAAATATTCATTGTTCAAATATACATGAAATTTTGTTCGCTACATATACAAATAATATCGAAATGGAGGTCAAGGTTTGGATCAGTTTGAAAAAGTCACAGGTCACAAAATCGTGAAAGTCTCTGCACTTTATTGTCCAATTAACCATACATACATATTTATAAATGTACATCCATGTGTACCCAGCGATTGGTATTGAACTGATAGTTAGCTCATGGTGATTTCACTCAAGCACAAAATGATTCTTGAACACGCAATACAGTACGTGAATAACTGATAATTTTCATTGGCTCTATGCAACAAAACGTGTTCATATAATCATTGAGTAATTTAACCAATATAAACCATCATCAATAAATGCATTCATATTTGATTATTGAATTGACAAACGTGATGACGTTGAAAACAGTGTGACGCATTAAGATATATAAATATACCATGGTCCATATATATTGAACAGAAGATAAATGAAAGAAAACACAAAGCAAACAAAGATTTTCTCAGTGGATATAATAAGATTGTGTGTGCGTGTGCAAATTGTACACTCAAAACTTTCCTTGTATACATTACTATAGTGTACATGTCAGAGTTATCGTTTTAATGGTGCGCCTGCTCCACGGCAACTATAACAGACACGAGTGTTTTACTCGCAGTGGCCCACACGCCTTCGAACTCACCACACAACCCAACAACTCTTACAACTCAAACGAAAAGAAAACAATATATATATATATATATAATTTTATTTTTAATTTCGCAATCAATATTTACATTATTTATTCAATGAATAACACCAAACGATTTTCAAAAGAAACCCACGCATTATTTCATTTGAATATCAGGAAGTGAATAATTAATAAAATCACAGCGATAAAATTATAAATTTATATCTATATACGTGTGTACAGCGGCAGTTGAAATTGAGTAATAATATATGAAAAAAAAATTTCAATTTAATTCAGTAGACCGCGTGGCGCGTCAGTTAGAATCGGCAGATCGTCACGAGCCGTGCGCACAAGCGAATGCGCGCACAATTCAGAGAGGAATCGAGTTTTGTTTGAAGCAGAAGCAAAAAAAAAAAAACAATATCAAATAACTGAAATAAAAAAAAGAAAAGAAAGAAATACACGAATAATAATAATAATAATAAATATAAAAAGGAAGCGTCAGGTGGGGAGGCCGAAGAGACGCGAGTTCTTTCAATAAGTATCTCGGCGGATCGACGAACACGGTGACTCTGCGTAATCACGAGCTTGCGACTGGAGAACGGTGTCTTGCGTTTGTATATCCAACAAATATATAATTACGTGCGAAAAATTTAATTACGGTTGTGAGAATTGGTAACAAAAAAAAAAAAACAACACGGAATAATAATAAAGTGTACGTGTTCGTTTCTTCGTTTTTTTTTTCGCTCAATTTGAACGAATAATAAAGAATTAAAAATGGCAACTGAAGCATTGAGAGAACGTTTATCCACGAATCTACGTTTAACTACAAAAACTGTTGGTGAAGAGAGAATCAAGAGAGCAAAGGAGAAGGATGAGGACGTGGCTATATTTAGCATGGTACCAATGGAGGGTGATCCAAGATTCAGATGCTGCTTGGGAAGAGACTGCAAAACCGGCAATTGGAAGAAAGCTGAGCCAGGTGATTCGAAAATGTACTTGATTTACCCAAAAAAGTGACACAAAATGAAAGAATTATTTTATCATCAATTATTAAAAGAAAAACGAGTAAAAAAAAAAAAAAAGACAATGAAAATTAATAATAAAAAATTGAGTAAATTAATCTTCAACTTAAATTAAAATTAAGGTCACTGATTGTGTGACCGATATAATAAATAATCTATGTGGGCCGAGGTGGCATGCGCTCATACATCATAAATAAATAAATAAATATATATATGTATATATATATATATATATACAAAAACCGGTCGACGTTTCGAAGTGCGTTCATAGAGACATGACCTTATCGGGAGTACATTGAGTATAGAGACAGCCCAAGACGACCGTATATGCTTTTGCTCCAACTTGCTATAGAATATTTACACGAGTGAATATAACGTTTAAACTCTGCTAATTGCCATCAGAGTACACTTTGAGAGAGCCACTTCGTTTTATCGTCATTGGCCCTTGTATAATGTCACTGAGGTGGTGTATATAGTATGTTTTAGCACTTTATTACACATAGAATCGATTGAGTGAGCCTTGACATCTCTATGAGCACAGTTGACCTTTTATTCATCTGTCGGATTAATTTTCACGTTAGTTAAATATGATAATAAAGTAAAAAATTATGTGTGTTGTTAAAATCGCGCAACAGGAACAAAGAAAAATAATGTTGTATTGCTTGTACATTATTTTTTTTTTTTTATTCTTATTATTATATATATATATGATAAAAAATATTCACGTAGGTCAGGAGAATTTTGGTTGTCGTTCCGCGTGACTTTGCACAGATTATGATTGTGTATATTTAGACGTGACGCATAGTGTGCCACTATATAGAAATTTTACACACAGATATATATCCAACAGGATTTGAATTTTGTCAGAGAAGAGGATTTTGTTTCAATTTATAAATTATTTCACACACTTTATTCAATATGAGAAGTTATTTTGTAATTATATTTCTTCATCATTATCATTCTCATCTTCATTCTCATTGTATTATTTAAATATAGTTGAGAAAATATGTAATTGTTTGAATTGAATTGAATAATTTTGTTTTCCTATTCATCTCATTTTTTACTCATTTTTTCATTCATATTAAAAAACACTTGATAGCAAATTTAATATTGAGGTGTGGTGTATGTGCGCGTGTATATTACCGTCTATACCGCACATTGCGACATCGATGGGGCCTTGGGGGTCCCATCCAAGTTTATACATATACGGACGTAGTCTGGACACAGTGATGTCACACCGCGGCAGTCCTCCTGACTCACTATTATATGTCACACTTGCTTACTTCTTTTTATGTTATCATGAGAAGGCACTGATATCATTATAAATATTAATATATAATATTGTGGATATGTAGATGCTTGTGTGTCAGTAAAAAGGAAGATTGAAGGAAGATAAAAATGAAATCCATTGGAATAATTAATGTTGGATAGTTTCCTTATAACGAAAATAATCTAGAAGTTTCCTCGATTTAATTTCGGTATTCCGGGTTCACGGTATTCTTCGAAGTTGTGATATATATGTGGTCATTGTGACCGTCATTGAAGAGTCTCTCAAGTTCACTTAGATGATGGACAATTATGATGAATTTAATATTTAAAAATTGAAACGAGGAATTAAATTTAAAAAATCATATGACAATTTTATAGTAATAAAAATTGGTAGTTCTAACGTTAACATTAATGTAATATAGTCTTGAATTCTCTTGAAATCAACAAATTTCATTCACGTGGCAAGCAAAAATATTTAATTCGGTTCTAAACAACAATTGGAGAAAATTTCGAACTAAATTCTAAAAATTGAAGACATAAATAAATAAATTTGTCAACCATTTAATTTCGTGTGTTGAAACATAACCCGCACAATATTCCATCTTTATTTACAACAGAAAAATAATTGCGATTCATTGCAACTCATCAATTCAAATTGAATGGAATAAAAATGATATGAAAGATAATTTGTTTTGAGAGTATAATGTAGTAATATTAAGAAGACGTGTACCGCCTACGACCAATTGCAACCTTGTACAAATCATTTTCGTCACATTTATTCATGACTAATAAATAGATTTTGCTGTTTATGAATAAATGCATGACACGGGACAAATTGTCATGTAATTATCCCGTCAAAATACATGAATAAATATGTCCACAACGCTAATGATTGAATCAAGCATTTCGATGGATTATATACATACAGATATATCATATGTGGCCCATTAAATTGAAATTAATGTACAACATTAATTTGCATTATGTGTAAACAAAAGAATCATTCACAATTTCGATCAAAATAATATAAACAATTTATCCCATATCTATTGAAGATTGGATATAAATTGAAATAAAACCAGTTGCATCTGGAATAATGTGAAGAAAAAGAGCAACAACGAAAAGACATTGGGAATTAAATTACTCCCAGTGAGGTTCTCTATATGTGTCATCCCAATGGCTCGCATACAAATGACGTAGTCACCGAAAATGGTTGACGTTTTTATTCAAACATAAACGAAGACGATAAATTATCTTCATCTACCCAACCCACACACAATATACACTCAATGACATGGTATACACATTCACCATAATGAGAGTTGATAAAACTATGAAACGGTGTATCTTTGGTAATATAATATAAACCTTAAAAAATACATTTTATTGATCAATTATTTTTTTAACAAGTGGCAGGGTGTTTTGCACGTTACGAGGAAATTTATCTTAACATATTTCGTCATTGGTTCTACTCCAACGTAATTGATACGGTTGATTGAGAATAATAAAAAAAAAGAAACACGATTAATTGATCGTAATTAATGACACGTGTCAGTAGATTTGTTATTCAGAGAAATAAGTGTCAATTGTTTTGGCTATCATATTGCATTCATTGAATATTGCACTTAAATAATTTTTTTTCACATTTCTGTAGGAGTCACTTCTTCATTTACAATATTTATTCTACAAAGTGTATTAAATTAGTTTTGATGTATATGGTAATGTGGAAGAGCGCGTGTTATATTTTCTCAACAGGATAAGTGTTGACGAATAAGATTAAAAAGAAAAATATGATAGGAGATAAAAAAAGATTTTGAATGAATTTTCATCTGCTTTATTGCTACGATGCATATATATTAAATAACTATATTTATATTGCATATGTGTCATCATGGGAATTATTTTGCGTATTAGTTTGGACATACACAGTGGCGACAGCTGGGCGCCTCACGTGAGCTAAAATTATTATCGTCGTGTACTTAAATATACATGAGAAGATAATGTTTTTCCTTGAAACGCGGTGCGTGACACGAGATGAGGTGGACTAAATGCGCGTGGTGCACCCTAAAATTTTCCACGAAATCCCATTTGTATATATTTATTATTAACACCAAATGTCTGCAATCCAATTTTTTTCAGGTACGAAGAAAATGGAGTATAAGACCAGACAATGGCATGAGAAATGTTTCTGTTGCGTTGTATGCAAGAATCCGATTGGAACTAAAAGTTTCATCCCGCGTGAACAGGAGATTTACTGTGCTGGATGTTACGAGGATAAGTTTGCAACTCGCTGCGTTAAATGTAATAAGGTAAAGAAAAATATTATTTACAAATACTTTTATGTTGGGAGAAATTTTTAGTGCAAGTGGAAGTCACTTGAATCAATATTTTTTATCACCTTATTAAATTTTAAGTTGGATGTTAGTGAAATCTTTAATATCTTTTTAGCCCCATTTTTATGAATTAACATACAGTCAGGAAATTTATGTGAATTTTTTGAATTAATTATTCTCGGGATTGTGTAGAATCAAGTTGGGCAGAAGTAGAAAATAGACCAATAAGTACTGAAGGGGATAATATAGTGAGGAAAACAATTTTACTGAAACATTTGGGATTTTTTCTTCAAAAAATTGAATGACCGGAAGCTATAAAATATTCGACACATGTTTCATATACATTTTGATCTGTGCCGAGAAGATTATCTCGATAACTTTTTATCAATATAGAAAAAAAGGAAAAGATCTATATAGTCCAAGCGATGCTACGATCTGAAAACGCGATTTCTACATCCATGAAGCTTATAATCAATAAAAAATTTTATGACATTGGACAATTGAGCACTCAAGCCAATATCAATATATATTTTTTTATCACTTTTTTTTATGAATGCAGGACAATAAAGAATGTAAACATTTGCCTCAACTCATGTTCTCTAAAATCGTCCTGTGAGTTTCAATATATTTTTTTTTTTACCACTATATGATGAGAAACGAAGAAAAAATGAGAGAGGAGAAAAAAAATTACTCAAATAGCAATGAAATGTTAATTCATATACTCCATTTTTAGATTATTACCAGCGGTGGCGTGACATACAAGAATGAGCCATGGCATAGAGACTGCTTTACTTGCAGTCACTGCAACAATTCATTGGCAGGTCAACGATTTACTTCACGTGATGATAAGCCCTATTGCGCCGAGTGCTTTGGTGAGCTCTTTGCCAAAAGATGTACTGCTTGTACCAAGCCAATAACTGGTAAGTGTTAAGATTGACCATGAACATTACACACTCCAAATCTAATTGAAATGGTATTCGTATTTAGAAGCCAAGCAAATTCATAGTTGATGATGAATTTATTCTTGACATTTTTACTGAATAACCATTAGATAGAATTAATAATACAGTTGCTGCAGAAGTAAAATCCCAACTCGATCAAATCTTTATCGCAACAATATGAAAATATTTCAATGCTCATTTAATTCAAAACCCTAGTTAAGATGATTATTCCGATGACCCTCATTGAAATTATTTTAATACAACATTCTGAAAAAAATAAATGGCAAGCTTGGAAAGCAAGTCTGTATTTTTATTAATTTAAGTAAGTTCATAATTTGATGTGAAATCACAAATATATTTCGCTAAGTGAAAACACATTTTTTTTGCTCACTGCGAACTACATGCGACTACCGTTTTAATTTACATATGATACCCCTGCAACATAAAAATGATTCCGAATTAATTCTCTTCCATTTCTATTGTTTCCTCAAATAGGAATTGGTGGTACACGTTTCATTTCGTTCGAGGACAGGCATTGGCACAACGATTGTTTCATTTGTGCTGGATGTAATACATCATTAGTCGGACGTGGATTCATCACTGATGGTGATGACATTATTTGTCCTGAGTGCGCCAAGCAGAAGCTCTCGGAATGAGAAATGAAAATCTGGTAAAAAAATAAATAGCGGAGCGCGAGGAAGAACGAAAGATGAAGGAGCGAGAGCAAGAGAGCGTGCAGTACGAAGAAGGCAAACAATATTAACGAGAAAGGAGAATGGAGTGCGTGTGGTGAATATATGTATATATATATATATATTTATATATATATATATATACATATATATATATATGCACATATAACACAAAGGTCGATTGATTCAATTATCATTCAGAATCTACGAGCCATATATAATCTCGCTACGATTGAGAGAAAGAGTTGATGAGGAAGAAGCCATAAAATATTCGATCTGTAGACTTAATTATATTATTTCCTCAAACTAAATTATAAAAAAAAAAAAGGATTCATTTTACATTTTGGCTTCACACATTCAAATGGCAATCGTAGTGAAATTAGTTATTTATTATTTGTAATAGTCATTTGTAATTTCGACTTTTGCTATTATAATATTGTGTTAACTGCTGTCACAATATAATAATTGCATACGACTCCAGCTGTTGGTCGCGTTGCGGTGAATTAATTGCACTCGCTGTATTTAAATCATGAACAATGCTGGACTCGTATGTAATATCATGTTAGAAATGGTGTATATGAACAAAGAAAAAAAAAAAGTGAGCATAAACAGAAGAAAAACCAACAAAAACATAATACACAAATACATAATGAAATGATAGTAATATGATGATAAATATACTCCCCCGATGAATTAGCGTCACAATGGGAACAATGTGCAGATGCCTTAAAAAAAAACACAATATCGAAGAATCAAATTGCTTTATATTAATATATTATAATATATATATATATATATAAATAAACTTAAAATGCATACTTATAATGAAAAGATGAAATTAATATGGAAATTCAAATCGAGTTATATACACGTATATTTTACACTACTTCATCAATTGGAATTCGTTTCTCGCAATTCGCCATTTATGGTTTTTTTTTTATTCCATATTTTTTTTTCTGTTTGTTGCTTTTCACAGTGCAGTAGGGTGAAATATTTGAATGCAAGTGAAGGGAAGAGTGTCGTGATGACATCCTTGTTTCTCGAATCACAAATATCTAAGGCAATTGTTCACATTTTTTTGAAATCAACAATAGACTCATGTATGCTCTACTCAATTTTAAATTCAAATGCAGTTGAACATTGACAAATGTTGTTATACAATTATTAATTATTATTATCGCACACGCAATCAACACGAGTATTGTCCAATAATTCAATTGTCTATTTTCGCTGTTTCATGATAATGTATTTTGGATACAACTCGGACAATTTCAATTGAAAGAAAAAAAATATCAGTGACTGCATTGACATTCACAAATATGTTTGACATATCGTGCACACAAGGAAATCTTTCACGACGTCATCACGCAATAAAACGTCACGTGTCATTCGTGTGATATAAAAATATTTAACAAAGTTGAAAAATGAGACAAAAAACGTGTGAGCGAGCTTATAAAAAAATTCGTGGCCTTACTAAAGAAGGAAAGAGGAATAATGAACATATAAAATTATGAATATATAGACGAGGAGGAACAACAGAGAAACTAACATTTTGAATAATAATCGTCATGACTTGAAAATTAAGTATATGAATTCATAAAGGAATACAGGCTGAAAAAAAATATCAAGCACTGATCACCATATTTGGGATGTTTTTTTTTTTTTATTGACAACAGAGCTATATCGTCACCCTGCGATAGAAGCTCGATGAAAAAATAAAAAACGAGGATAACAAACAATGACCATGACCAACAAGTGACACTCGCTATATACTCTTTCAATCGGAACAAAAACAAAAACAAAAATTAAATAAATATATATGAAGAAAAAAAAATCACTTACCTATACTAATCGTCTTAATCAGTGATTTATATGAAAACGTGATTCTGTAATCAATCGCATCATATTATCACTCTGTAAAATTCATTATAAAATAAATGTAATTATTTACAAGAGGTTGTGAGTTATATTAATGGATCATATTTGATCTATTATCATATCGTGCATTAATTTACGATAAAAATTTCGCTTTTTCTCCACTGCAAGCTCATTTACCAACGACCATGAACAGTTTCACATTGCTATTGAAACCACCCCCCTGTAGATGGCAGTATTTGTATGTTCCTATCGCCCATTTCCACCCACAAATCAGCTGTTCACCCTTTCGTTGTGTCATGGAAAATGCCACGCGATATTTAATTGTTCCAACCATTTTATTTTATTCTTCATCGTCTCGGCGTGATTAATTAACTCAAATAAATGTCGTATAAATGCACTCATGTACACGATAATTGTAGGGGTGCGTTGTTATTTAAATGTGATTAAGTGTAAGTTAAAATTTTTGTGTATTTGTGTAGGTGTACAATTGTGTCACCGGTTTTGTGCTTTATTAAATTATCAACTGGCGCTTATTTGATGGATCACTGGCAATTGGCGGCAATAACGTTCGTATCCAAACTCATAATATATACATAACATATGCATTTGAATAATTAATTTATTTATGTGCATTGCAGAGTCGAAATGTTTATGATATCATATGGTAATAATTTTGTAGTTGCAAACGCATATACGTATTGTCGTATTTAGTACGAAATTGTTTGCAGTCATTTTAGTAAAACCAAAATTATTTATAAAAATAAATATTAATTAAAGTGGGGCACTGAAGATCAATGATGTTGAATTTATCAATGACCGTGAAAAAAATGTCATAAGTAGAGATACAGTGTTGATTCCAATAACAATTAGTATTTTAATGAATGGATAATTAGCATTTGAGGGTTCTTATATTATAAAAAATTTGATAAAGATGATAGTATTCGATGAGCTTTTGTATAGATGGCGCTGGACTACACTGCATGAATTCAAAAGTGAATTTATCCGTGAAAAAATGTCATGAATTATGCACGGGAGATATTTATTCGAAGTTCATTTGCTACATTCTTTTTTACATATGTTTGTATACTTGAAGCTGATAGAATTTACCGCGCTCTCGCTATACAGAAAAAATTGATGTACATCAGCGCTTTGCTAATCAGGGGATGAAACACTTTTTTTCTCTATATATTTAAATAAATTACAACGAATTCGCATCACGTATTACAGAGACTTCATCATGAATTGATTGGATCACAATATTATTGAGAAAAAAAAAGAAGTTTTATGTGATAATAAAAGATACTTGATAGGTATCGAGACAAGTCGATTCACCCTTTTTAACAACATAATAAA
This sequence comes from Zele albiditarsus, assembly GCA_958496275.1. Lineage (NCBI taxonomy): Eukaryota > Metazoa > Arthropoda > Insecta > Hymenoptera > Braconidae > Zele > Zele albiditarsus. The sequence continues at coordinate 6,124,705 of OY292409.1, read as the reverse complement.
AGTAAGATCGTCTGGGCGTAAATCCCATTAACGCCAGTTTTACCCCACATACCATCACCACTATCACCACTGCCTCCACTACCACTACCGTTATATATCCAACGATCGTGCCACAAACTGTCGATTGGCGTTCCATCTCACGCATTCATTGGACTTTTCATGGATTACCAAGCTGAGAATGATAGAAAAATACCGTTGAGACGTGAAACTTTTTCTCAAAGCTCGTTATACGGTTTCATGCGTCACACTTTATTCATTTAATGAAACTCAACATTTCTCCAAATGTCAATGTCAGTTCATATCTCAAACTCCCCAGTGCAAGAGAATAAAAACCGATTGAAAAATCGCTTTTTCGTATATACAAAATCAATGAATTTACATAAAAAATGCATTGGGAATGTAACAGAAAAATTGGACGAATCTTCTACGGCTCTCAATCTTCTTCATTCTATAACAGGCACAAACTCGTCGCACTTGAATTCAACGTGACGCAATCTCGCTCTCAAGGTTTCACATAGCCAAACTGATCGAGTCCTGGCGCAGTGGATACTCTGTTTTCGTTGAACTTTAAATCCGTCACATTCGACAGCGCGGAATCGATATTGAGAATTGTTCGCAGTAGTCTTCTGCCAATATATACACATATCAGAATTGCAGAAGTGAGTTTTGAATAATCGAAAATCGTGCAGTCATATATTTAACTTTATTGCAACATTTTTTTTTATTACACTTTAACTTGAGTATATATTTGGAAATATGAAACGATGTGAACTTTAAATTTTCTTAAAGTTAAGTCAAGCATTTCTCATTATAAAATACTTGTTTTGTTCCTGATAAAAAGTTCGAGGCGAAGAATTATAAATAATTTTACAGGGCAAACTGGTTGAAGTATAATAGCGGAAAACTCGTTTCTTTTTTATTCTTCGTGTTGCTTCTTCACCTCTTGAGAGTTCTTATCCAACCATTAAGTAAACTTGATGCGTAAGCCAACACGTTGCGCTGTTTGCAAGTTCTGATGGACGAGAGGAAGTTTGGACATCGAAAGAGAATACAAGTGAATAAATAATGCATTCATAATGAAATATCTTTTGTATTACAAAAGGGCAATGGTTGGTTTCGTAATTCTCTTGAAAGACATTCTTGTACTGCAAATTTACATTCGTAGATATTTTTCGTTTCAAAAATCATGGAGCTATATATAATTACCTGTGAAGGATTGTGGTTGAAAAATCGTTGACAAATGATCGCAAGAAAAGAAGCAATTAAAAAGATTTCGAAGAAGTAAAATCCTAAATAAAAAAATTTATACGATTTTTTCAGTTATAAAATTTTAATTTCATATTTCTTAATTCAATTTCTGCATGACTCGTCATGTAAGACAATAGTGAAATTAATATTCATAGAATTTTATGTATCGACATTCAACTCTCCCCGATAAACATTTTCAATCTGATAAAGTGCCAGAAGAGAAAGAAATAATTGAAACTAATATATTATAAATTACTCTACTATAATGTGATACTAAATAGCGATGATGTCCTTCAAAATTTTAATTATACAAATTCTATTATGTTATTAAATTATAAGCAGACATATAACAAAATTTAATCACTATCGATAATAAATAAAGCACTATATTCGGGCAGGAGAATTAAATACCAAAGAATGTCATATAGTAGAATGTCTGGTATTTTACACTGAATATTTTTCTCATATAATATCAATTTCCATAATATTTTCCATGAATATTCTTCATTGGAACATGATGTCACATGAAACCTGGTGAGGTGTATTATGTGCGTCAGTGATCGTAAGCTCAAAGTAACAATGTAATATTACTGTGTGAATTTTGTCACCATTAGACGAGAACGCGTAAAGCTACAACGGTTTTCTTTGATGACGTCGTGAAAGTGCACTCACTATTCGCCAAGTTATCCCTCAATTCCTAGTCTCTCTTTGCTTGTGTTCATATAAATATATATATATATATAAATAAACATGTATATATTCACTGTTATACTCTACTTATATTCTTTTCGCTATGCTTCCATGAAATATTCAACGAATGGCCATTTTCGTTTCATCACAAACAACAAAGGTGGATTATATATACTGTACTATGTCACAACAGCAAGAACAATTTTTTTCTTTCTACAATATGAATAGATGATTAAAAAAAAAAAAAAAAGGTTCCCTTCATTGAAATGATTACTGACGGTGGTAGTGAAACAGAAAAAGGGATCTATAAAAGAACCATTCTCATGTTGAATGAAAAATCAAATTATTATATCAATTGCAAACTGTGATAAAATAAATAACTTAGATATCTCTCGCGTATCAACTTGAAAGTGTAAATTCGTCATATTGAGAACTAGAGATTCACACAAAATAACAACCGTGCGGATAATGTTTTACAGTGCGGGTTTCACATTGAGAAACATATCGCCGTATATATACACGTCAAAGGCGTTTGTATATCAATGGTTCAAAGTGGTTCGTGCCAAGACAACCTTCATATCGTATAAACGCTGTATAACGGAAGAGAACAACCACATACACCTACACATACTCAGCCACACATGTCATATATACATATATATATATATATATATCTGTATGAAGTCGTTTAAACAGGAAACCTTCTCCAACTTGGGACAAAGTTTCCATGACGACGATGTCTCTGATGCACACCCATTTCATAAGTCGCAGTGCGAGAATACAACCGCAAAGACGCGCCCTATATACTCCAACTTCTACATTACTATATCCCTTCTTTATCCACAAAATATCGATATAAAAAACGACGGATATAACTTACAGATATATATATATAGAACTACTTTTACGGAAAAGTATTGGAAAATGTCGACAAAAATTTGTCTCATTAATTCTTTGTGATTCAATTACGTTTTAATTACAACATTCAATACAACAATTGGTTATTACATATTAGTGAATGTATGATTGTTAATAAATTATGACCTACAGCAATGGATTTGTTATTGGATAATAAATATAAATTACATGTTAATTCTTCACGTGCCACTAGAATTTTGGTACGTGTTCATTAGTTAGCAACTAATGAATTTATTGCTGTGGAGAATAATTTATATCATAATTATGAAAAGACGATGAATAATTTCGTATATTCAATTGAATCATAATTAAATATTCAAGTAATTAGTTCCTGTTGGTAATTTGAAATATATATATTTTTGCTTGAGTGAGAAAAATTTCATTTTTGTTTAAAAAATTATCTAATCTCATACGAGGGCAGTGAGAAGAAATGTGGACTAAGTCACATTGATATTGTTACGTGTCAATAATATTATAAACTATCAAATATAAATTGTAAATTATTACCCATGTTATATATCAAATGAAAAATCATACACGTATTTTTTTTACCAAAATCCATATCAAAATCTACCGACATTATTCCATAAAAAATGACATTAACAATACACATTCATCTTTAATTTTTCTATACGTCCTGAAAAAAAAAAAAAAATAATAATTCACATATAAATTGTCTTGTTTCAATGACAATACCCACTTAAATTCTAAAACTTTGTTTTTTTTTTCCACACAATACTATCATAATCCTTGGCTTCCATGTTGCATATTAAATTGCAAACAATGAAACAGTATAAAAAATCAAACAGTAATATTTATACATGCAATATAGAAAACAATGACGCCCAATGAGACTAGCTGTACGTAGTGAACTGTATTGCGCGTATTGCACGCCCACTGGCTGTAAATCAACGTGTTATACTCTGCCATGTCTGTAGTTGTAACTACTCAGTAAGTAAGACAGCTCAACGCGTAGACACAACGTACGATCCACGAATTATACAAGACTGAATGCAAGTTGGTGTAGAAAGAGGACAATATATACGAGCTATGGATATATACAACATGGCCATGACTTTGTCTCTCGCTTTATCTATCCCTTACCCTTTCTTTCGGTTGCTTTCTATTGTCCGTTCATGCACCACCCACTAAACATACACATATATATATATACAGTTACGATGTCGTTGCACGACATAGTCATGCCGAGACGTGCTTTGAGTCACTGTGTGGTGTTTCTGGTTCTCCTTTCGTCTATTACGTACCAACTTGGTTGCTCTCCTCACCTCTCTTTATATATATTCCTCGATCTTCTATGCCTGCTGCCACAATATTGTTGGGTATGTTGGCGTGAAGCCAATTTCTATCGCCATCACAGTGTCCAATATCGTTGTACTGGATACTCCTCTCTGTGGCTATTCTATATGGCACTCTTTCTCAATTTTTATATACTATATGTATCTATGTAGTGTGGCTGATATTACGTGGTATATCTACTGCAAATTTATGAAGAAGGTTATTTTTAAAATACTGTTGCAATTATTTTAATTATAAATATGTAGTATGAAACAGTTTATGTTGATAATTGATAAGAGAAAATTATGTTAAAAGAAAATTATGGAATTGTTACAGTTTTATCGAGTAGACTAAAAGGTTTTTTTTTTTTTTAATATTTGGACCATTAATTTGGTCGTAGTTTTATAGATAAAGATTTTGTTCGTTCATGAAAACGTCTCGTATTGCAAATTTATTTCATTGATGATCCTTGGAAGTCATTGAAAACAGTTCTCTGAATTTTTATCGTGTATATTTATGGATATAATTAATCAAATTTAATCGTTAACCATTGAATTCGGAAGGAAAAACGATGAGTAATTGAATGATGGTGAAAAAAAAAAATGGAAAATGAATTGATGATATGATATCAAATTTGGTATATTCATTCGCCATGATATCTATTTATTTTCCATGAATTTTATTTAGTTATCAACACTGGATATTTTTGACTGCGTGTAATAAAACAAGTTTAATTATACCGCACACTGAATACATAGTAATTAAATTCGATTGGTTGTAATGTGGCGCATAGTACGAAGGTAATTTTGCAAAAGCACTGACAATAAATCAGCAATTTGAAATTGGATGGGTGTTTACAATCTCAATAGTACATACAATAGTTACTCATGTATATTCGTGAGTGAATCGATAATTTTACGCACTCACCCTCTGGGAAATGAATTTTGTATGCGAGCAATCGATGCAAGAGTGTGAGTTGGGTTTATAGCATGTTGGTTGAATATTCGGGACGAATTGTACATCGTATATTTAGTCATTTGTGCAAACTCAATATATTGAACGAGAGAAAGAGGGAGAGAGAGAGAGAGAGGGAGAGAGAAAATTCTATCAAATATATGTGTAGGTGCTTTTATTTGTACGGATGTTTTTATCGTGCTGTCATCAGCAACAAATATAAACTATTGTGTTATTGACATTGATAATTACTTCGATACATTTGTTCATTATTCATTCCAATTTATTCATTTATTTATTTATCTATTCATTCATTTATTCGTATAGTTTTCTTCTGTCCGCATCCAAAATTTATTTTCATTATACATTAAAAAACTTTTTTATCTCTGAAAAGTTGAAATTAACTGGGAGTGTATATGCATTCGATAAAGAAATTCTTCAAGTTATCTGACTAGAACGTGGCACTTTTACTTATACGAAAAGTCGTAATACTTTATTCATCTTGGGAGTACAAAGTTGATGCATTTATATATATATATATATATTTCCAAGTTGTATGTGCAAATTCACCGGCCCGTTTCGTCGCAACGTCGATCATACGGGGACGACAGTACTTTATAAACTTTTTCAGTCCCAAGACACGTTGCGACAAGTCTGTGGCTGCATTGCCAAGTACATATATAACATATTCTTGGAATATATGTTGTGAATGAAAAGTGAGAGTGTGGTAGAGAGCATTGTCGCCGCTGCCATTGCACACCGTTGCAAAAATGATAGATGCACATTTTGTGAGGAATTCGCACAAGGTGAGTTAGAGTTTTCCGGATACGCAGTCGAGCGCGTATTATTTCTTATTCTCCAGACAAACTCGTGTAATTTGTCACTTTCCTAACTCCTCATCATAAATACCGATTGCAAGTACATTGTGGCACTGTAATATTATTTCCTTTCTCAATAAAATATGAGTGATGATGTCGAGATAACTGGATTCTATAAATTTTAATTTCTCATTGGTAATAATGAGAAAAAAAATAAAACATTTGGTGACATTAGAGGTATCTTAAAGATAATGAAAAAATATATGTTTCTGGGATTTTTTTTTTCCACTGGGAGTATTTCATACCATCCCCTTTGTATCATCCCTTAAACGACATTCACACAAATATGTTTGTTACATATACATGTGTAATAAAATATTTTAGGAATAATAGAGTGAGAAAGTTGGATTTTATGACGCATACGAATTATTTTGTTATATCTGGAATAAATAGTTTTGTCTGTCATTGTGATGATAATTCCCTGAAAAATAGTCAGACACATCAAAATCAAAATGTTCCTTTTTCAATATGGGAATGTAATGGACAATTGGAGATATCGTTTACGTTTACTTGTATTTTGTATCAAGCGAAACATCGTTGAAATTGTATATTCAATTGAATTGTTTGTAATAAGGAGTTTTTGGAAAATTGCTTTTGTTATCTGTTTATTTATTGCATGTGCGACAATAATTATTATGGAATCATATAATGTGATTGTAGATAAGGTTATGTTTGGAGAAAAACAAAATTAAACCATTCTGATATTTCATGATTAAAATGTGATTTTATACGATATGATATGGCGTTTGTATAAACTAACTAAACAAGATTTTCTCATCGTGTCGTCTTCTTCATCCTCTCTTTCGCCTGTATACTTCGTTTGACTTCGCTCATTTTATCCTGACAGTCCAAAAGTAATCGTAGTTCTTGCATAAGATTATACACTTTCTCCACAGGTTTATCCTCACAAAATGAACGGAAAGTTTGAACGATAATGCCACGTCAGTTTCACGTTCACAAAATGACTTTTCCAACTTGTGATTTTACTACAGTATGCGACGCCACAATGTTTATATACTTGGTTTTATTGTCGTTGCAGCAATTTATTACCGCTCGTGAAAGAGAATTTCGTGGCCAATAATGTGACACAAATAACAACATAACTGTTTAAAAATTACTCATTGATTTCTTATTTCTCTATTTCCTATTCACATCTCATTTCTAACTGAAAGATATTTTCCTTTCAACCAATGCCTTGTGCTTCATTGCATGTGGTGAATCGATATTGTAATTATCATAAGCCACATTGCAATTTTCATTTGTTTTATTATAAATCGTAGAAAGAAAAATTGAGAGAAATTTTATACTTATGGATTTTCTGCAGATTTTAGTGAGCAGTCTGTGTGTGAGCATGTTATCAAACTTTAATTGAAGTCTTTTTTATGTTCACTCAACTTTATTATATGAAAATTTCATAATTCTATGTGAATGTCCTCCATTTTTTGCTTGTAGCTGCATACTGTATACTGTAGATAAATGTTGCTAACACTGATATTTTACCAAAGTGAATTTATTAATAGCAAATTCAATATTGGAATCGTGAATGAATAAATGATATAACAAGTATTATCTAAGGAGTTTAATACTTGCTTAATTTGAATAACTTTCTATTTTGTTTTTTTTTTTCTTCGTTTTTTCTTTTATAAATTCAATTTGTGTGGAGACAAATGATTGCATCAATTGAAAGTTCGATGTTATAGCTGAGTAGATTGTTAGAGTTCTTCCGGAACGTGCCACAGCTTCCAAAGGTAGCGAGCAAAGTTAAAATGAAAAATGGATAGAAAATTTTCACCAAAATATTCAAGCTCGTATAACTGTTTCAGTTGAACTCAAGTCACTCATGTGAATGATTATAATCTTGAAAATTATTTATTTTACAATATTTTTTTAAATATCAGTCACTTTTGTTCCTGAATTAACGTTATACTTTCGCTGCATTCAAAACCACACGAAGATTTTACCGTGTAAAATCACGTGTAATCCATTGGTCATCGTAATCCTTTAAAGCAACTGTGAAGTTGACGAAGGATAAGAGTGTTGAATTGCGCGCGTTATTCTATCCGTCCACATCGTAGTGTGCTTGAATTTCCGGTTTTAACCTTTCTATGCGACATTATCCTGTCTGGACACGTCCTATCTCAGTTCAGTTTTTTCTGCTATCCGTTTCCGCGCGTACATTAGCTTATTTTTTTCTTCCTTTTCATTTTCGAAAAACTGTAATGACCCTCGCCAATTTGTCTTCCGGCGGAGCAATAAAATGGTAGTGGAAAAAAAAAAAAGTTACGTTAAGGGACGTGAACTGTCCGGAAAAAAGATATAGATAGAATACACGAGAGAGAATGAGTTAGCGAATTCTGGCAGTGGATGATGGAGTGGAAGACAATTTTCAGTATTTTTTTTTAACCTCTCGAGATTTTTCTTTTATTCCATTTTTCATTTTTTCTATCCTTTTTTTTTTTTTTTTTTGGGAACATGGAACAATGACGAGGATTTCATATTCAGAAAGGTTGTCGCTTGATATTACAAAACGGTCCAACATTTTTACCTTTTCATCCAAACTTGTGTGTATTTTACTCATCTTCTTTTTTTATTTTTTTTTCTTCCTTTTTTTTTTTATCATCTTTCCTTTCGGGACTTTTCAGTCTCGAATAAAACACAACATACAATACTACATCCCCGGACATCTGATGCAGACAATTCCACCAGACTTACTCTTATCCGCAGTAAAACTAAAATCCAAACATACGAAAGTAGCTCAACAACCGTCGCTGGCTGGCTGATAACGAGGACAAATTCTATATACGAGAAAATGGAAGAGCCGAGCCACTTGTGCGCGGTGCATCAGGGCTACAGAACCAAAAGAATAGAACTTCTTTATGCCATTCGTATGAGTTTATTTTCATGGATGACAAGGACAATTCGCTAGGATATATATTCTCCTGTCTTATTCCAATTTTTTTCACATATTTTTCTTGTTATCGATTCTGTTTTTCTTTTCACTTTGTAAAAACATTTGTCATGAACATTATTGTTCAACTTGAACAGATAGAAAATACTATTATAATATTCTAAGCGACATATGTGCAGGATGTATCTTGTCGTGGAGAATTGCCTGACAACTCTTCTATCTACTTCATATTATAGAATACAATTGATGATATAGGAAAATTGAATTCTGGATTCATCCACTGTCTTTTTCAAGAAAATAAATATACATATTGATATGAATAATTTAATTGTATTTATTGAAACAAATTCCTGGATATTTTTAAAACACACATATAAATAAGAAACATCAATAAATTGTATTCTCAATTTAAGTGTAAATACTCCCTTCATTGCTTTCGAATTTAATAATCTCCAAATAGACATACAAATAATTCTTCAATGAAATGAACTTACAGTTGATGATCATGAAGTTAGTTTTCATTCATAATCTAAATGAGTGACCGTTTGTAAACGTCTATATTACACTTTATGTATCTATATCTTCACCACACTCATTACTCCATCTCTCACTTTGATACTACATAGATAATATCTCTCTTTTCTCTCCTCGCCATCCTATTCATTTGGGTGACGAGGGAATATTCAACTTGGATCTAACTTAACCAGAGACACACGACGTCGCTTTCAGCGACTGTTACCACAACTTCGCATTTACACTGCTCTCGTCTTTCTCAAAATTTACATGACTAAAACTTCCACCTTTGAAAATACAGTTATAATAAAATACTGTGAGTTAAAAGAGTCATAAGTATAATAAAGTATGTATTTCCCAACTGTGACAGTTATATGGGGCTGGTTTGCAAAACAATATTTCTAATGCATACGATTGTGAGTATTTTTTTACTCTCAATTTTTTTTTCCATTATCCTTTATATTTTTAAATCTTTATGTATATATTTAATGTCCATTTTCGATTTTTTCTCTTCTTTTTTCATTGTGGCAGTAATTTTGGCGAGCAAATATATTCTTTTCTCAGTAAGAGGACGGACACTGTAGTGAGACTGCTTTAAATATTTCATTCTGTTAATCAGACTCTTCTCTTCAACCAGTCTCGTTTTTCTCTTCCTCGTTTCTCTCATTTTCATTTTTCTTTTTGCTTTTTTTTTCTGCCCCTTTCCTTCTCTGCTCCTCTTCATTCACCCACCTTGCGTCACTATTTCATGTACATTTTCCGCTTTTATTTCTTACAGCTTTTTTCGACCAGTTACCATTCCTGTGAATGCAAAACACATTTAATTTTCCACCCACTGCTTACCCAAGCATTTATCTATAGTATATACTATTTCGTTATTTAGTCGTATACTCTAGAACGAATTCTTGATTGGTCGAGGCAATGTACAAAGAAGTTAGTGTATATATATAACCGTTTGGAATTTAAAGCGAAACGTATAATTAAAATAACTTGTAGTGTGCGGTGTCCGCCTGGTTTTTCAAAGTGACAAAGCTCTTGGACTGGCCCAAGTATTTCTCCTTAAATATATATAAGACTAAACAATATAAATATTCTTCATTCTTTTTCTCATTGAAATAAACTATATCTAATATTCCAAAATAGAAAATGAAAACTAATTCACAAATAGAAGACAAGAACTTTTATGTTAATCAGCGGCAAAAATATGATAATTAATTCTCAGTCACTTTCATACTGATACCAGACATTTTCTCAAAACAATGAACATAAATCTAAATAAATCAATATAATTCACATAATATTTCCACACGTTGGCACAAGCGGAAATATTAACAGTAGTATAGTGAACATTAATAGTCCAACCAACTGGAACATTATTTCCCGAATCCCTAGCTGATGAAACGTCGATCATGAATTGCAAACATCGACTGTGAATTTTCAATGAATCTCATCATCGTGATGTAATTATGAAATTATTCTCGCATTCGTATTATTATATATTTTATCATCACAAATGCGAATGGGGTTACTCACGTGTATATACATATATTTCATTATCATATTCTCTATTTATGTATCCTTAATTTCCCTTTGTCACGTTATCATACACATACATGAATTGATTATGTGAAAAAAGATTTTATAAAAATTATACCAGTAATCTTTATTCGTGACGAATGAACATTTCAACAAAGTCGATCGATATGAGTGCGCCAGTCAATGTGATTTGTGGGAAGGATAAAATGTAGACAACAAATTTAAGCTGATATTTATTTATACTGTCTATACACATGTGCACGTGTGTGCGTGGGTGTGTATGTGTGCATATTTTTCCTTGTATTGGGATTTTTTTTTCTCCGACGTCTTATCCACATTCGCCAAGGGGTGGTTAGAGCTTTCATAATTCAGCCACAGATAATCTTCAAGACATTCGTCACGCTCACTTCTGTTTAATAGATCACGTATCTATTATATACATTGTCATCATAAAGTATAGGTTAGCGTGTTATATTATGAATTATGGGGAAACAGCAATTTTTTTTCTTCCAGCTGTGTCTCACACGATACATAAGTATTTTAATTGTTTTTTTGCGCCCCCAAACATTTATCTATTTATTTTTTTTATTCTTAATTTTTGTTTCCCTCTTTTTTTTTTTTTTTTTTGGAGATGGTTGAATATAATTGAATAGTGATGAGTGAGGAAATGAAACGGCGCGTTTAGAGTTTTTTTTTTCTACGTATTCGAGAAGTATAAAATTGTAAAAACAAGGAGTTATGAAAATTGATACATGCATTCATTACACATGCAGTAAAATCAGAATTAAATTATTCACAGTTGCTTCTTTTATCGCCACGAAAATTAGATTGAGAAATTTTTCTTTCCTATAATTTTTATCTGCGATTCTATTTTCAAAACTGTCTCCAGAAATGCAAATTTTTAAAGTAAACAAAATGAAAAACAAAATTATTCATACGTTTTCTCCAAGAAGTGACAAAACTGTATTAATTTATTTTCCAATCTCTCATATAACCATGTCAAGTATAAATATATACGAGGAAAAAATCCAATTTTTCATTTCATCGCTCTCATATTTCCCCTTATCGAAATACTTTATTATCATTCTATTTATTTTTCGTGTTATAAATGTCTATATAATCAATAGTGACCAGCGATGGTTGTCACAACTGTATAACGTGTTGACTATATTTATACAGGAAACAATTACAATCATGTCCATGCAGTGATTATTTTGCTATAATGTGAAAATAATCTAACTATATAAGATAGGTGTGTGTTAATAATAATATATGCAATCTATTTAGAAGTGTAATTGACATGTTAATAGACAGTCATGTTAATTGAATTGAAACGTTGAATTTTCATGTATAATTTTGAAATCACTCAAGTGATTGACACTTATGCTGTAAATTCCCAGATATATTTCAACAATCATCTTTAAACTTTGTTCTAATTTTTTTATCTTCATGTTACTGATGTAATACAAAGACTGATGTAAATAAAAGTAGACACTTTGATAAATACTTTAAAAAAAAAGGTGTTATATTTGAGGAATGATGGAGAAAAAAAAAATTAAAAAAACGAGACTGTTCGATTTTATGAAGTCACTTGAACATTTCACAATTAACAATCGCCTTTCACCCTCCAACGTTTCCTCGTTATCAAAATAATTACGAGTCGGTTCACGGAGCTAGGTTGATTTACCAAGTTTCTATTCTATACCACGCCCGCCGGGGCTTTGCTCACTCACTTTGAAAACTTTATCCTCAGTCTCATCGACTTGATGTACATTGTCTTATATTGCTGTGTTCGTTGTGTTTCAAATGAGACATGCACATATCATACACATGATGAACAAAAACTTGATAATATTCGTTTACAATGTTATAAGAGAATACTTCACGAACATGTATACTCATCAGAGAGAATGAAAATAATTAGAGAGTGTGTATACCTATTGTTTTATAACTATGTTGAATTTTTTTTTCTTACTTAAATAGTTTCATGTAGCATATAATGCTTTGAAAAATTTTCTGGGTTGTTACTATCTAGAGTTTCGATAACTTTATACAGTGTATTAACTGTGGAATTTAGGAATCCGTGCGGTGGCTTGCATACCACCAGAAATTTTGGAATGTTTGACCGCACAATATTCCGAGTGATGTCTCTATATGACATAAGAGTATGAAGGATGAATTAGCGAAGGTGAATTCTGACAAAATTTAACCATCAAGAAATAATTTTATTAAATGCAAATTAAAAAGAATATATTGTCGAAAAGATTCTTAGCTATATTATGATATTCTGTTTTAATTTTCAATTACCATTAATGAAACTAAAACATAATGAAGAATTTAAATGTGTTGGTTAATTTTGTCGGGCTTTGTTTTTTTTTTATATGTGCTATAGCACCAATAATTTCCCTTACGCTAATTCAAAATCATTAAATAGTAGAGATTCGCAAATGATGTAAGTAAAACTATTATCTCAGGTGTAAAACTTTTCCATTAAATTAGTATCTCTCACAAAATATTGTCGGTTGAAATTTCGAATCTCATTTTTGCTTCATTAAATCATCAATGACCGCCATTTTACTTGAAAAAAGTGATATAAAAATTCTCACAATTTGCAATAATAAATAATTGCAGATTTTCACTATGAATCATAATTTTTTTGGCACAAAAAAAAATGGACTATTTCTAAAATATCATCCAAGCATTAAATAAATAAAAGTAATTATTATTCCATTTATTATTGCTCTTGAGATACAATTATGGTAGTGTATGCAACATGTCACAATCATGAATTTTCTTTAATCTCATCAGTAAACAATAGCAGTATATATATATACATTCTTTTTTTTTCTTTTCGTACTTGGCTAATGACCAAATATTTATCCTGACAATAAGTATACTATACAAAAACATACACTAACCCAAATAAGTGTGGGTGGGTACAGTGTATAAAGTCTCGACAACCATCGAATCTTATGAATGGACGCGCTGCAGCATATATAACAGGAAGTTAAGGGTAATATAGTTCCGAGGGTAATAAACCATGGTGTTACATCGATTGCGAAACGGGCGAGGTGCAGCGTTTCCAACTTTTCGAATCGGAGCCACGCAATAACTCTAAATATCGAGAGCTCTCTCTCTCAACCACGCGCTCGTTTCTCCGGATTAGTGCGGTCCGATTCGCCACAGGCGACCACATCCATTGGTGAAGAATACACATATACACTTTCAATGTATGTGTACATAGACTATGTACCCCATCTCTATATATATATTCATTCACACACACAAATACAGTCAGCCAAATACTAAAAGGTATATAGCAGTCGAAGAGAGAAATCTCTCGCGAATACCGCGACATCGATCAACTTCTTGGCCAGTTAGTTTTCATGAACTATTGGTGTGTGGTGCAGCATAAAAAGGAGTCGATATTGTCTTCCAGTCGATTGTTCATTCAATGAACCGTTATACCCACACTATATTATCAAATATATATCTTTGTTACTTTTATTTTTAAAGTTTCGTTTTTTTTTTTATTTTATCTATCCATCATCAAAAAAATTATTTGCAAAGTACCTTCGCTATTACGGAAGACAGTAATTTGATTAAACAAAACTATTGAACATTGATATAAATGGCTTATGTGCAGAAAAAGAATGGTGAAGAAATGGACTTGATGATATGGATTAACATTCAATGGTTGGTTATTAAATATTTTGAAATGTGACAATAATGCCGAATTGAACGAGACTTTATTTTCTTATTTTTATTATTCCCAGGATAGTGGTAAATTCCGACTTAATGCACTGAATTAATTTATAACTAGTTTCCTAAATGAATGAATAAGATAACAATTCATGTTAACATGAATAAAGTATCGCTGAGCTCACAACTACAAAATTGAGATAAAAAAAATATAAAATGTGCTTGGTATTCTGTTTCATATTAGTCTTTTTCTTCCATTTATTTGATTTTTATATATATAAAAAAAAAAAGAATAAATTCGATTACCCTCAAGGCAATCTGCAAATCACAAAAAGTTTAACCTACTCGTGGAAACTAGAAAATCCTTTTATCTGTTTCTCGTTGCGTGCGATGAAAGGGACGCTCTCATGGGACAGAATGGCCATGCCCTGAAGGGCAACTGGCGCTTTACTCTGAAGAGAACTCAACTGCTTTTCTATATCAGCGTGTACCTGTATACTGTCACAAATGCAACATGCATGTATGAATATAAGCCAGAGTTTTTGTCTATAGTACGTGAATATATGTACGCCATTGATGCAGAAGATTTTTTTGAATATATTATGCATACCACGTGAATATGTAACGGTATACAATATTATACTGGCAGTAGTAGAGTTCATAGCTCATACCTTCAACGAGCTACAGTAACAAACTCGTTTTCTTCTTTTTTTTTCCCCCCGTTTACTTTTTCTTTCTTTTCGTATTTGTTTTTCATACTGTGCATTAACTCATCGCTTTTTGACGCCGTTGCACGTGCGAATATAACTAACTACTCACGTTGAAGTTGCACCCTTGACGCTGTGAGGGCGAATTCATGTAAAATTCATCAGGCTCACGGTGTGGATGAACGCGACTGAGGACCAAACGATAGACACAAAAAGATTTTAATGGTGGTCAAAGTTTTGATGAATTTAAATCATTACTTTTGTTTTATAATAATGTTATAATATATTCATGATGAAAATTTTTATATATTCAACGATGAGGAATTTATTTAATGTATGTGTAATATTTTTATTATTTTCATGTATGCAATGTATAGGTTTGTTTATATTGTAAATGTGCACTCATATTAATATTTGTTCGACTCTTTGAAGCATATATTTTTACATTTTAATGAAGTGCTTGGGGCTGAATGTTGCTCATTACTTGTGTAAAAATTTTTCTCTTTTTTTTTTTCAACAATTTCTTTAGTATTTTTCCCGTGTTCAACTACAAAGTTGTACGTACCAAATTACGTAAATTTGTAATTTGCTGTAATATTCTTCTTACAGCCATACATTCTTTAAATTTATATTACAGATTGATTGTTTTGTACAGATTCAGGGAAAAAATTGTGCTTGGGTGTTATTAATTGTCAGTGTTATTTAATGAAACTTATTTTCTATATATAATCAGAAACAAAAAAACCCAGGTACATAAAGTAGCATGAGAAATTAAATAATTATTTAAATTCCAGGCTATCGTTACTGATTCGAAATGTTTTTTTTTTATATTTCAACACATTTACCCCATTAATATGGAATAAGATACCTCAGTTGTCAGGCGATTCTTTATAACACTCCAGTACTGAACCAAACACATGTTCTTTCATTAAATATATTCATTCAACTAGTTCCCGTGAATATTTCTATAAAGAAACTCATCTTCATTTATTCTAATTCATGAATATGCAACTTCTTATTCTAATAAAACATATGCATCATTCCCAAATGATTGAATGGCTACAATTTTTATTTTACACAAACATTGATATTAATAATTCAATCTTGTGTTAAAATTAATTTAATTTCATATTCAAAATATTAATTTATTATTCCTACTGTCAAATTGAAAATTGTGATGGCTGAAAATTGAAACAAAATTTCTATTGATTCAGCAACAAAATAAAAAAACCACCCCCACAATATCGTTTCAGCTAGTCTATTGGGAGTTCAATTGTATAAAGAGTACTTCATATAAAAAAATAAATATATATATTTTCATTTACATTTCGAAATATATATTTTTCCACAAGAATTCATAACTATTTCCTCTCAATATTTGCTATTATAAATCAATGAATCGCGTGCAATAATGCTATAACATCCAAGATGAAAGTAAATATAAATATATTTTCGTATATACTTCTTTTTTTTTTCTTTTTATTTATCCACAACCAATTTCGACCGTCCCCTCTTCTACAGCGCAAACAATCATACAATATTGCTCTGATGAGACAATGAAGTTTGCTTTTTATCCCTTATAAACTCTCTTTGCCTTTCTTTTTTTCACGCCAACCCATTTCTGATTTCTGTGTTCCACTAACAACACTATCAGCCTTACGTGTATATATGTAACTACTACTTTATATATATATATATATATATATATATATAGTCGGTTTCAATTCGACGTCACGCTGTTTACAAAAGTCTCTCCTGCTTCTTCTCTATATTCCTCTCTCGCTTTTCACTTTTTTTTTTTTCTGGCGCATGCTGAGCTTATATTCTCGACCCCGTGGAAATTTATGACAGAGCACATCTCAACAGCACTAGGTTTATATATATATTTATGAATAAACCTGCGAGGTTGAAATTTTTCTCATCCCTTTCACTGACAACGTCTTTGAGACTCGTTTTAATATACAACAAAGTAAGAGATAATAATGATAATAATGCGCAATGAGTATATATGTATGTAGTTATTTATTGAAAAATGTTATCCATTCATATATTCCACTGATGCAAGAATTCACTTGGAGTATATTAGGTTCAGTAACAGTTAATAAATTACTTGATTGTAGGTTGAAAGCAAATTAATATTTTATAACAGTTTGTAAATCTAAATTACTTTTGGATTGATGCAATATAAAGTAAATTGAAGACAAATAGATTGTGACATTTTAATGAAAGTGTTGATGAAGAATATGATTTTAATTTAGAATTTAATTAATAAAAGCTCGATTGATGTTATTTTAATATTTCTTTGAATAATAATACAAATATAAATGATACAAAAGTGAACTTCGGATTTAATTAAATCTTGAGGAGTGTTGACGGTTATTATTAACAGTAGTTCATCTGTAATTAATTATTTATCACTAGATGACGTTTATTAATAATACTTCATCACAGATTAACTACTGTTAGTAATAAATTATTGTAATGATCGTGTCGTCTATCAACATCAAGCGGAGTTCATTCAATTAACTTCTAATAACTGTAACCAAATCTTTATGTTATATTCCGTTTATGAAAACAAATGTGGATTATGTCTGGTTTCTGCTGACTGGAATAACAGTGTGGACAGTGTAAACAAACTGACAATGTAGAGAGTCATGTGAGTACAAGGTATCATATTTCTTGATATTTATATTTTTATTGGTTTCTATTTTTGCTTTGACTCGAATAGATTTATTATGAAGCAATCAAAGATTATCAAGCAGTCCATTCGGGTTTTCACATTGAGCCAAAAGAGTTATACTTTCTTTATAAATTATTAATCAATAATAATTCATGTCATTGTACTAGCAACAGGCTCTTAGAGAATATTGTCTTAAAGCCTTTGCTGTTAATATATAAATGAATAAATGGAATTTATCGCCTACATTTTAAAGTTTGGACGAACTATTGAACACTATCGCTTTAGACTTGAGACAGAAATTAGGTCTTCTATCTATACGGTATATACAAGTTTAATTAATTTTCATGTTATAAGATGAAGTTTACTATTAGCTACGTTGAGTGATATGTTTGCGTTATATCATTATTAACCTTCCTTGGTCACATAGGTCAAATTGACTCGTTGTTCAACTTTGAGACTATATAGCGAAGAGTTTGAGGCTGATGATGAGGTTCAACGCGACACCAAGCGAGTATTTGAAGTATCCTCTGAAGGTAGAGACAGTGTTGTGAACAAATTCATCTATGCAGCAGAGGTATTAGTGTGTGCATTTTCTGTCAAGATGGACCCTCTTTGGATATCGGAAGAAGTAGTTTTGTTTCGAAACATGAACTACCGAACTATTTGGTATTCCTCTGGAGTATTAAATGTCATGAGTATAGAACTTTTGAATTCTATCAATGAAGCTTGAGAAATGTAACAGTCAAGATGTTTCTTGGTAAAAGTTATTGTCCTATAAATAAACACAGATATTTTCTGTTGCTTATAGAAATGAGTGAAGAAAAGATTACCATTAATAAAGTTTTTCACCAATATTTATTAGGTTTTATTTTTGTTTTTATATTGTATTCAAGGAAGCCTTACATCATACTAATTCATCTGTTTATATGATAGTCGCACTCTAGAATAATATCAAGTATGTATAAAAATATAACGAGTATTGGAGACTTCTGTGCTACATCAATGATAAAATAATGAAGTAATAGTAAACGTTATTTTATTGAATTGAAACGACAACAGTGTGACAAGTAACCAGTGCGATTCTCATAAAAAAAACTTCTCATACTACATGGTAGAAAGCTTTTAGCTCTTTTACAACATTCAATTAACCCACAATGGTGTGGCAACGGTCACTATGTTCTGTGGGTGCAACTACTCGTAAATTAAAGCAGCGAGTCCCGTAAAGGTGAGACTGATAGTGTTTTTTTTCTTTTTTTTCTGGTCACGGAAACCAAAATTTATCGATAGGATTTCTATTCTGTTTTCCTTTCGTGTATGTTCCATAATCATTTTGGCATGAATACAATATATATTTTGTATCTAAAGTTAACAATGCATACAATAAACTTAGTAATTAATATTACAATCTTTACAGGGCATACTGTAATTTATATTCGTTATATCGTAAATCGTAGAACAAAAATCAAAAGCAGGTTCGTTAATTTACTAAATGTTGTAAAATAGTAAATTCTAACCCATTAAACATTTTATTTCAAACCACAAAAATATTTTCAATACCTGAATCATTGAAATAAAATTCCCACAATATTGTTGATTTTTATCAAACAAAAATATATTCCGATCCATTTTTTCCACTCATCTGTATTATTTTTTGATTAATTATAATTTTAACTATACTCTACATCGTTGTGTTCTCCATATACAAGAAGCAACTGGTATAATATGCTATTAAATACACAACTCTGATGATACAATAAACAAAAAAATATCATATGAATTTAATTGTATAGCATAAAAAAAATATACAAAAATATTTACCATCATGCTTCATTTATTCCCACATATGCAGAACATCTCTCTATTCACCACGTTCATCTCTGGCACCAGCTACGAATATTTACTCTGTCGCTCAGCACACCTCCAGTGCTAATAAACTGCTTGCAGTTCCTCCCCTATATATACCATTGCTAATTAGTTGAAACGTTGTTGTGTCGTCACCCTCATATCGTGGTTATACCGCACGATGAAACACGCCAGCAATGTTGCCTGAGTGATTTCTCGCTTCTGATGAGTATATACAACACTTTATCGCTAATAAGAACAGACAGTAGTAGTAGTAGTAGTAGTAGTGACAGCAGCGGGTAGTATTAGTTATAATAGTATTAGTAATAACTGTGCGAGTAGTAGTTCATGTATCACGTATTTCTCATTTGAAATACGTTGCGTCATTTACACTCAAACAAATACATTATTGTTATACTTTATTATTATTATTATTATTATTATTATTGTCAAATTTATATTCAACAGTTAAAGGTTATTATCTTTATTCTCAGATGCTGCACGTGATGTTCAGACAGATGAGAAATAAATGTGAATATCATAACTGTCCAGTTGAGAATATTTTGAATAATTCAAAATTCCGCACAAATTTTAGTGACGTAGAATGTCGAGATGCATCAGCATAGATAAGTGGAAAGTGGAGAGGAGTATACGAGAGTGAGGAAATGATAAAAATGGAGGAAACTATGACGATGAAATGTGAAGCAACGCGCTGAGGAATTTTCATTGGAAGTGTAATAACGGCAAAGTTCAATAATTAACGGTGATCCTTTTGCTTCCAGAGTCGTTCAACATTTTTTTTTGTTTTTTTTTTTCTCTTTTCTGCGCTCGTCGCTCGCCTCCAATGTCGTTAATATTAAATTTCTTCGTCGTAAAAGACGATGGAATATAATGTGATGTGGGGGCTTTTAAATATTTTCGTGAAGAGAGGTATGATGGTGCAAGCGCGTGAAAAGACAAGCTGATAATGATATGAGAACATTATTCTATCCTTTCATTTCTTATTCTATATATCGGCCTATCCTTTATAGATATATATATATATATATATATATATATATATATATATATATATATAGATATAACTTTATTCTCATCCGCCTTCAATTTTCATATCTTTTATGATATTCAAATATTTTCCACAGGTCGCTTCGACGCTCTGACATGCACTTCATATCATCGTGGAAGAATTCGAATATCTAACAAGAACGTTTATTCTTTTCTTTTTCATAGTGCGAAAGAAAAAAAAAAAAATGTTGAAAAGAAAAAGAAAATAATGTAACATGAATGATGAGATGGAAATACAGCCATAGAATTGACTCGTGAATGAGAGGCTCATCAATATATATTTCACAGATAGAATATTTACACCAATAAATTTTGCTTTTGCAATGTAAAACATATAGCTACGGAGGTGATAAATTTTTGTGAAAACTTGAATTGATGTAATTTAAATAATTAATTCAAATGAAGTGAAGATTTAATTTCCCGCATTTTCCAACGGGTTTGACAAAATTTTTTATATCAAATCAAGACAATAATGTTTTATTAATAAAGTACATAGGGAATACGTAGTTATTTTAATTTAAGATTGAATCAATAATATTATGACGTTATTACAATGATAAAGTTTCGTTATTAATTTCTTTCTCATCTCCAATTGTTGAAATATTTATGACACTATTACTTTAAAATAGCATAGAGTATTTTTATTTTCACTTTTCTATTTGTATTCCTTCATCATCTTTACATTTCATATCAGTTAATAGAAATTGTACATGAATTGTATGCGTTGAAGGGACAACGTTGTGTTAGTATCCAACAAAAAAAAAATAAAAGAAGCACAAGAACACTAAAATATTCCTACACAAGTATACAAAATTTTCAACTATGTAAAGTCCAACCCTCTTGTTTTCTCCTCGAACTTTCTGAGTAGGGAAACTTGAGTATAGGCCTGATCACGTGCGCTTGGTGAATTTAATTAAGAGAGTGTTGACTGCTACTATACGAGAGGTAGATCGATAGTTTGAGAGGAAGAACATCGGCGTATCATCGTCGTTGTCGTCGTTGAGAACGATGAGCACGATGAGAGCACTTATATACATAGTATATATGCATATATACTATTATATATGTATACTGATAATATATATATGCATATATATATATATTAGAATTTTCCACTTGCCTCTTTATTGTGCTATGATTCGATTTCCATCTTTTGTCATTTCATCAAAACGCTGCGCTTTGATGTCAATGAGAAGACAACATTAAATATTATATTGTCATCGTTGTCATCATGAGAATCTTAAATATATTTCAAATATAATTTCCCAACAATTTTCTATTTTGTCATTCATCAAACAAAATATCATCCTATATTTTGTTGAATATAATATTCATCTTCATGCACGAATTTTATCGACACTCCTTGTACTCGTTCATGGATTTTTATCTTCAATCGCGTTTTTTTTTTTTCTTTTCACTCAATTTTCAATTCTATCTGCAATGTACATTTGAAAATGTCGGAGAATATACTGTGGGTTGTATAAATATGCTGTACACATTGTCGTTACTTTTTCTACCAATAATGAAAATACTCCATGAAACTTGGCACATGTTTAATCAATATGGATTCGAGAAACAAACTGCCAGAAAAATAAGACAAAAATGATGCAGACATATTATTTTTTTTTTTTCATCATCTTTTTGCCTTCACGACGATTATTAAAAATAAAAATGAAAAATATATTCAAATTATAATTAGCTTCTCAATAAACGAGAAGAATTTTGAAAATGGAATAATATTTATTTTTTTTTCCATTCTATATTTGTAATAATCAAATTTTCAACAATAAAGAATATCAAATGTCGCAGGATAACATAACTAAATTTATTTCAATACCACCTATTTTGATACCAAGTTATTTTCTCTGTGGATCATTCAACCGCGATAATTTCACGCAGATTTATTATTGCCAGATTATTTTGTCCCGATGTCCCTGCGTTGATTTAAATATCCGAAGCATGATATTTTCATCAACGTGTAAAACACAACTCTTGTAAATATATTATTAAATATATATATATACACGGTTTATTCCGCATTTGACAATTGGTCGGGTGGATTAAACGATGAAAAAGGGATTTCTACAGAAGATAGGAATATTAATCGGAGCGCAAACTCACCGCAAGTCGCTCTCTCGAATATCTACCCACCAATGCTGAGTGGGAAGAGTTTTGTGGTTGTTCTCCCTTCCCTTTCCTCATTTCAATCTCATTCTCTCTCTCTCTCTCTCTCTCTCTCTCTCATTCTCTTTATCTCATTCTCCTCCTCTCTTTTGCTTTCTCTTTCGTACCCCCTCATCCGCCCCCTACAAAACTCATCGCGTACCGGTGATTTATGCCGCAAAGTACTCGCAAAGTTCAGCGAGCTTTTTGGGAACTGCAACGGCACTCCGCTAATTGCAACGACCTATCCTCCATCCCTACTACCATTCGTGAACCATTCACTCCTCCCTGCCTCTCTTTATATGCACACCCAACCACCCCTTTTATACTAGCGTTCTATCCGGTTTTGCACCACCTGCGTCGCGCTCTTCTCGTTTCCGGATTAAATTCAGACTATACCGTTTTGTTTTTCTGTCGACCCGTGAATTACAAAAAATAAATGGGATAAATGGAACAAGTCGTTGGAATTATAATTGTGAATTATTCAGATAATAATAATAATAACAGTAATAATTTTTAACAGTAAGAGTAAGAATATATATGGATTACAGAGCATCATAATGGATAGTTACTGAACCAAATATCTTTGTAGAAATAGAAGTGTTTGTTTTGTTTTGTTTTTTTCAAATCACCAAAAGTATGTAGGATGCAACTAAATAGTGACATTATACTATTACAGAGTAGGTAACAGATGTGGATGAAACAGCTGATCCCATCGCACGAAATAAAGAAGGATAATAATAATTTGATTTCATGAGGTTGGTTATGTTGAGAAGAAAAAGTCTGCGTGCAAAATGATAGATGAATATTGAATATATATCTGTTGTTTATATTAAAAATGTCAGACCAATTGGATTATTGTGTTTTGGTATAATGAAAAAACAAAATTATATACTCTTGAGAAAAATACTGTTGGAGTAGTTTTATTTTGGCAATGGAAAACTCTTAGAAAATATAGTGATATATATTTTTATTTTTGTGAATTCTCAATGTCGTATTCTATCGCAGTTATCAATTTTTTCATTTTCCTATTCATACTCCTGAATAATTGTTCTTCTTCTTGAAAACTAATAATGAGGTTTTCGAATATCTTCAAAATCGAGATAAAATTTTCTGAGATCAGAAGAATTCTTATAGATAAAATGGGAAGGGTGGCTGTCTTCGGCGCTCCATTCAAACGACTCAACCTATATAATATCGTAAATTTTAGGGGTGAAATTGTTGATGGCATATCTAGGGATTATGAGGAGTAAATATTGTGAGCGCCAAGTTCATATTTACCAAAGTTTCTCTGTATTGCAAAACACAATTAAATCTTAAGAGTTAGTACTTCTCAATTAAATAATAAAATTCATCTAATAATAATAATAATAATGATAATAATAATAATAATAATAATGTTGACAATAATTTAATAATAATAGAGATAGGGATGAGTATGAAATTGTTTAGTCCGTTGGTATTATTTCAATTAATTATAAATATAAATATTTATGTTAATTCAAGTTATTTGTAGAGTAAAAAATGTTTTTTTATTTATTTTTTCGTTTCATTTGTTATTTTATCCAGCTCATTATCAGTGTCACGTATTCTCAAGATATTTTTTTTGTACTATCCACACGTGTCCACACGCATTCAAAAGAAATTGGACATCTTGTAAGCACGCATGACTACATAAAGGATCTCATATACATTCTCATTTTTATATCATGCACTTACTCTATACTTTATTATAGTTATATGTACTGAACAAAGATTTAGCTTTGATAAATAACGAGCGCTATGGGCGTTAGAATGGGCAGGGAAACAGGAGTACACAGGAAGGGGAATGAAGAACATATACACAAAAGCAAGTGAATTTCTATGGGCACGCGGCGACAGGAGAAACGCCCTCAGTATATATACGTGTTAGTCCCTCTTTTGTATCGCTAAAAAAGATTCAACCCGCTGCCTCAAGCTCTCAAGCGGTCCTTTCTTATACTCACCAACGCCAGAACTTTTTGCTGTGCTTCTGTGTTGTTGCATAAAAGCTTTACGCAGACACCACTCGTCGAGAGGCAAAGAGCGGAAGAGACAGATAACGGGAGTGGGTAAGGTAGTGAAGGAAGAAAAAAAAAAAATAAATAAATTTACTGGGAATATGTATTTATTACAATGACACAACAGTGAGTAGTGACAAAAAATTTTTAGTGAATGAATGACTAGCTTGATATTCTTTATTATGGTATAGTTAATTTTATTATTATACCACTGTGGTGAAGAAGTGAACGGACACAACTGTCAGCTGATCTGAAAGTTGAATGTAAATGAAATATGAACAACATTCGTTGAATACGAACTAGACTCAAAGTATTTTATTCAGTACGATAAAAAATCAGTTATATTTAATAAATTAATATTAATATTCAATTAATAGTTTGTTTAGGTTAATTAAATAGTGATTCTTTTGATAATAAATAAATCTTATTAACAAATAATTAATTCTTTGTTCTCTTGAATAGAAAAGGTGATGAAAACTCATTGGTTCAGATTTTCATATTTGAAGAAAAATAAATTGTGGGTAGAAAATGTTTTTTTTTTTTTCAAAACGTCGAAATAAAAATATATTCTATGGCGTGGGAGAGTGTATTATTTGTAACGTTCGAATATGCTTTGTAGATTAATGTATTGTTTGGAGTTATATATGTTGAATTATAATTCTCAAGATGAATGTTTTAAATATAAATATCAATTATACTGAAATACATTTGTTATATTAGATATTTAATTATTAGAATGTATGTGGAACTAAATTATTATCCTACTGAATTTTGATGAAATCATATCTATATTGTATATGGTGATACAGTACTGGTAATTTCCTGCTTTCCTTATTTGGAGAAATTCTACAAGGGATGACATGACACCATGAGAATTCGTATTCCTGTGACAGTTATGACATCTGGATAATTCACTTGCGAGACATGT
Source organism: Zele albiditarsus (assembly GCA_958496275.1). NCBI lineage: Eukaryota > Metazoa > Arthropoda > Insecta > Hymenoptera > Braconidae > Zele > Zele albiditarsus. The sequence goes on along the minus strand of OY292409.1, from coordinate 6,098,635 downwards.
TTGAAATTTAATATGACTTGAATCATTACAGCAATAAATAGTAAATTTTTCATCAAATTTTTTTGACATTCATGAAAAAATCTATAACCACTATAAAAGTATCAATATACTGATGAATAAAAAAAAAAATCGATACAGATGTTTGTTATTTTTCGAAACATAATTTAATACACATGAGTAATATATATCCTCATTCAATCTCCAAAAGATATATGTATGTTCTTCGTAGGTTGTTCGTTTCAAATTGTACTCTTTCTTATTCTCAACAATTCCAATACATTATTTATCACCTCATAAATCGTATAAATTCTCCTCAAAATAAATATGGGTCCAGCTAGACCGGAAGTCAGTTTTAAATATGACATAGCAATTTATCTTTCTCTCGCTGTTGACATAATATCTATAAATCCACGAATTTTACGGTTCAGTCACACTATGGTTTACGCGACTTATAGTTGACATACACACATACCTCAATACAATTTTAGATGATTTGAAGAGTGAAAAAAAAATAAATAAATTCAAGTATAACAAAAATATGAAAACATCCAAGTATATAAAAATAAAAAAAAAAAAAAGAAACTGAAATCCAGATCTGTTAACAAAATATATACCCACACTTTTCATCATCACAATATATTCACAGCAGCATACCATATATCTTATATTTGCAGACACTGATAAATACTCTTCACCCACACACTCAACATATTTTTTCTTCCCTAATACACATACATACACATACATTATTCTGCTGATCGATCAATTTTTTTTTATCCCTTATGTTGAGTTGCACTCGTTTGCTTCCTATTTTTCGTTGGTATATACTATACATGTACGCTCTTTAGAAAAAAGGGGATGCAAAAAGAAACGACCAACCCTGAGAACTAATATATATGTATACCAAATGACGAATGAGACAGCATATACTTGGTTCATGTGTGTTTGTGTCGATGGAGAATACGTCTGCGCCAGGAATCATTTGCATAAAGGTTTCGTGTTATTTTATATATTTTTTTTTTTTTTCTGTCACCAACCGCACCCTGTACTTGACTTTTATAAATATAAATTGGTGCTACTGGAACTGCATGCTATTATATATGAGGATATATGTATATACACATGTTGTATATGTATGAGAATATTGTTATGATTATAATAGACATGGTATAATGGAGTGGTGTGGTTTTGCGATAATACGTTACTAAGTTTGATCAACGTCTTGACGGACTATCGTCACGTATCCTTCCGATATCACCATAAACCAGCTTATAACTTGTCAAGACACGCAAACTTTTGTAGTAAATTAATTATATTGTACGATGAAAAGGAAGTGTGAATTAATGCAGGAGTTTGAGTGAGGGTAGATAGTTTTTAAGGAGGGTGTTGCATATAAAATTCACATTTAGTATTGGTCAGGTCTCCCGATTTTCATGCTAACAAATGTTTTATGGTTTTCTATGTGAAAAATGATAGGATAGGTATTTATTAGTTTTGATATTTGATCATTATTTTCTTGTTAGTGCTGGTAAAAATAATGGGATTCATTTTGGGTAATAATTGAAATTTGATCTCTATTTGAAAGAGAATAAATTTATTTTAATTACATGCACACTTTCAACAATGTAAAGTCAAACGTTTTTGAAACGTTTCATCATGTATTACACCATTACGTCTCATTGTAATTAATTATAAAAAGTTCTGAGTGTCTGAAAAGTGGTTACAATGATTCCCACAAGGTTTGACATATTTTGTTACACACTTTAATTCATAGTGCAATTATATTTTCGATACATGCATCTATTTTACGAATACAATTCTGTAAAACACATGATGTATATAATCCCATTATTATTTCCCAACAAGAACGGATTGGTTAAGTGGTCAATCAAAAAAATCACTTTCATCATTCTTGTGTAAATGGAATATGATAAAAAAATAAAATAGAAAATGGAGCGATCCGACCTGTGGCAATTGTAAATTTTACCTAGAATACCCAATAAATAAACCTTTTATATTTCTGTCTCTCCAAATATTTGATGAGACAAAAGAGAAAAAAAATAAAATTGAGTTTGAGTGATCATTGATTCAATATCAATGAGCTCGGAATTGTGAATTCGATTTCAACCCACTTCAATTTTTCATGTCGTTGCTACGTCGTGTATACAAAAGCTCAGAAAACTCTTTACTGTCACTGCTTTGCACACTTTTGTTTGACTTGCCCTCTAACTACTCACTCGTATCACTCTTTATACCTTATATTTTACTTTCAACTCGTCGTTCCCACTGCTTACACTCGCTTTTCAGTTGAGTAACGAAACTATTGAAAAGTGGTAGATTCGTCTCACTGTCAGACAAGTTTTCTCTTACGATCTCGCTCACGCTTCTTCTTCTCCTTCTTCTTCTTCTACCTCTTTCAATTCTCGTTTTCTGTATTCGACCTGTGATTAAATTTTGTTTCACAACTTTTTGTTTGAGTACTGGCAATTCACCATGGTGCCTCTATCAACTGTCTTTGCATGCTTGACGTATAATTCTCTGAAGGATAACTACAAACAACTTCTTGTAATTCCAACTGATTATTAATTGATGCTTTATCGACATACTTCAACTATTAGGAAAAGTGCAACGGTCTCGAGTTCGTGATAAATGCAATCGAGATGGTGATTTTTGAATGTGTTGCTTGAACAAACTTGATCAGTTAGTTGGAATAAAAAAATTTCCTGAATACTCATTGTAGACTTAAAATGTATTTGCATAGTGTTTGAATAGTAAATGATGGAACAATACAAATTTCTTGTTAATGATTTAAAACTAGAATTAGATAAGTCTAAACAAGCGACGAAGAATGATCAGAATAAAAACTTGAGAGAGAGAGAGAGAGAGAGAGAATGCAAAGAGAAAAAAAAAAGAGCATATAATGAACCCTGTTTAATAATTGGTTACTGAGATATTGTTGAGTTAATTAAGAAGTTTCATATGGGGATAAAGTGAATCCCCCATCCAATCTAGTTAATCAGAATCGTGCTGTATTTTTTTTCGTGAATATATATCCCTCATGAGATACCAGAATATACCAATGATGTTGAAAAAAAAGTATGAAGTGTGGAACTACGAAAATTATACTGATAACAAGCACATAATCTAAATGTCTGGCAAAAAATAGTATTATATGGAAATTGTTCATAGATTTTAATTCAATGCGCTGCGAATCCTAGTTGCTGCACCTTGGCACGTTTTGGAGATTACATTTACATTTACATATTAATATAATGAAGAAAGTAATTCAATGGATCTATATTAGACGTAGAAAAAAAAAAAAGAATCGTGATCTTGGTTTGTATGGAGTGATTGTAGAGATTAAAATTGTTCAAGGAATAGTACAGACAGTTGAGTTGATAATCGAATGAAAGAATATGATATTCAAGAATGACAGTAAAGAATATTTGAAGAATGTAATTTTCTTGATACTAGTGTTAGAAATATTACTGTAGTTTACGATACAACACGATGATGATCATAATTTCTTTTTATACCGTGCAGTAAATCAAAGTGTTTGATCCTCTTTGTATTTTTACAATTTACAGTTCAACGAACAAAAATTATAATGTGGCACATAAAAATTATGATATTAATTGCTGAAATTATCATTTTCTTTGCAAACTTCTACAAACATTCGACAATTATTACTATCCAGTACATATTGCTATATTTTTTTTGTTAATTTCATTTTATTTTTACGTATTACAAAGTTGAGTTTAAAATAAAATTTTCTCGTGCAAAACAAAATTACAATTTCAATGCAACATAACTCGAATGAAGAGGGTATATTTTCACAGGAACTATAAAGAACTATACATGATGAGTAACCACCCAGTTTTATAGCTATAATGAATATAAATCTGGGTTGAAAACATGCAATATTCGTGTACATGCAATGCCCTTCAAATACTACATTAGTATGTGTCTATTGGATTGGAAAATTTTCATGTTCCGATAAACGCAGTGCCTCCATACTCAACTAAAAGTATAAGACAGAATAAAAGTACAACATAAAAAATATTTACTGGAAGAGTAAAAAAGTACGTTCATGCTTTTCTTCATAAATGACGACTAACTTTTAAGTGGTGCTGTCGGAGGACAACTTAAGTATGTATGACGCCGGTGTATAATCTTTTATATATAGTTCTTTTTTTTTTTTTTTTTACACTGTCACGAATAATTGATTTATGAATAGGTTACGTTTTAAAATTTATTCTTTTATTTTTCCGTCTTTTTTAATAAGTCTCTATCTTTTTCTCAGCAGTGAAGTAATTTACGGAGAAGTTATAAAACTCTATTTTCATACGAAAATGAATTGCTGAAACGCATCTCTAGGTATTCTATACGTATATACATATATAACTGAGAATGCGCCACGATGAGAAGAATTTTTCTTGGCCCGAGGACATAGACGTAATCCGAGTGGAATAAGTACCTTCTCTCGTCGTTCATTTAATTTGTTTTTCTTTTTTTTTCTATCTGTAACTCTCGTTCCTACTCTTTCTCCTGCCTCTACACTTTTCTTATTCTTTGTCACTATATCTCTTACTCTCGTTCTCTACCTTTGTATAATTTTCCTCTTCCGGTTTTCGCATAATCTCCACGTCAAACTTCTGACATTTTTTTGTACAATGGAAAAGAAAAAATTCTTTCTTTCTTTTTCTGTAGAGGTTAACTTTTATATACTCAAACGCAAATAGAATATCAAGGAGTGCGCGCGATCATCGCAAACTCCAATATTTCTTTTTGTTTTACATCCTATGATGTTCAAAATTACAAATAACTATATATAAAAATCATAAAAAGTGCAAAATTCTTTTATTCATATACAAAAATAATAGATGAGTCATTGAATGAGCACACTTTTAGCTGTGCCATCACGAGAAAAATTGGGTGTACAATCGGGAATAGGATATGACGTTTTTATATTTCGTTTGTTTGTTTGTTTTTTTTTTTTTGTGATATTCTGAAACCCTGATATCGCGCGTTGCCCACACGATACGTAAATAAAAAAAAAAATTCGTCGTCCACCAAATGCACACTATGATGCTGATAGGTTCCTGATGGTCCCGTGGGATCGCACGTATACTTTTTGTCGTATTCCCCTGAAACCATTCGCTCCATATAGCCATTGAAACGGAAGAGATATACCCAAGCCCGAACTCATCCTGCTATATAGACGACAGCGAGAGAGAGGTAGGAATGTAAATAAATTGTTGCCGAGCGCGCGTGACCAGGCAATTTTATATATTTTTTTACAGTCGCATATTTAACCCGTTTGAATATTGATCGTGTAGCTACATATCAGTACGAAATACCGTCACTACAACTATACTTTAGTAGCAACCATGTAAAGCAACATGAATGTGTGTACATGCTTTGAACGGAGATGAAATTAAATTTTGTTAAAGCTCAAATTTAAACTTCTTTCAACGGTGATATAACATGAACGCCATTTTCTCGACGATTAACTCTGAATGAAAGTACAAGCGGAGTCCAGCGTTCACTCCCATATTTACCCGCCCTTTCATCCCTCTTTACTCCCTTCTGTCGACCCCGTTACTCCATTTTTCTCCACTAATGCGCACTCGCATTAGCGTCACGAAGTCACTCTTTACGAGAGGGAAAATTATAATTTCCTGCGGAAAAGTCGTGGTTAAATTTACTACCACTGACACGATATGTATACACTACGGCTGTCGTACCAAATACTTCAACAGTCTATATAAACCCCTCTACATTATATCTTTCACAGCACTGTTCGTAAACTACTATACATACATTTATGTAACGGGTTTCAACACGTACGATGGATCACCAACGAGTCCCATTAGGGTATCTTGCAAACTCCTGATAAAAAAGTACGTATATGGGACATTGAATATAATAATGTAATAAATTTTTCAGTATTCGTTCTCGTTTCATATACAGTGTGTGCAATTCAATTCATCATTATTTAAATATATGAACATTTTAAATTACAACGCATTGATTCTAAATTGCAATGAGAAACAAAAATTCACTATTTTATTTTTTAATTTCAATAAATTCATTTTATTTACATATCTATCCTGACTTGAGATGAATTATCTCGGAACTCTGACTACTGATAATTCAATCCTTATCAGATCTCAAAATTAGGAAGTCTATTGATATGAAAAATTCGTTGTATTTCTAATTTAATCCGCTCTGTAATCACTTAAATAATTGTAATTTACAATGTGCGATGATTAAATTTTCGTGACGTTCGCGAATTATCATGTGTGAGTTAATTACCATTTCCGATAAAAAAAAAAAGGGAATGTGGTGTAAAAAAATTTCATTACTACTCTGATCGTGTCGATGAAAAAGCATTGGAAATTCCGTTTACCGTAAAAATCCTGGTACAAATCAATAATGAATTGAATTTTCATCATAATACTCACATGAATAAATTCCGTAACGCTTGGTGACGGCCAAACGATAAATACATTTATTTGATATGATTGTGTTTTTATTGAAGTAAAATGTCGAAAAAACCAACGCAGCACTGATAGCCCAATCAACGTAGAGTTAACAGTTAATTTCATTTAAATTTATTCTTGTTTTTTATCAAAAGGTATGTAGTGAATGTTAACTTGATATTTATTCATGGAACATTTATATATTTATTGCAACGTTGAACATTAATTTAACATATAAATGGGTAATTGATCAGAGTGTTCAAATACTCACATGAATTGTGGTGACAGTTGACATGGCAGCAAAACCTACAGTAATCGCAATTAATACAAATAAATAAAAATATGATATCCATCGGTACATTAATTTAAACAAATAATTCTTCACCTGAATTCATCCAGGATTGATAATAAACCCTCAATATATAATTTTATGTTATTCTACTGTGAACAAAACGATGTTGAAATTGGCTTTATGAAAACTTTAAAACTGAAAACAGCACATTATATTAGAACCAAAATTTCCGGTGCTATCAAAATACATGTTATTGTATACGAAGTTTATTTTCCAATTGAAACAAGTTGAATTCATTTAAAGATTGAATACACGATTTATTGATGAATATCTTAATGAAAATGTTCACGGTATATTATAAAAAATTCTGAAATAAAATTTTGCTCAGAGACATATAAATTTATCACTCTTCACAGTGTCATGAGCATGCGGAAAGTATTCATGAGGATATTCGTCAAGTGATGTAGAGATGGGACTTATTATTATCTACTCTTCAAGAAGACGACGACAACGACAGCCATGAGAACGTTTGATTTTTTATTTCTCATTTATATATATATATATTTTTTTTATGTTACAATTCTCTATTTGTCTTCTGTAGATCAGCTTTTTCAATCTCGCCATATCGTGCGGAATACTTTCATTCTGGCTACCGGCCACGTCGTAAACATCGTTCTGAAAGTAATCGATGAGACGGTGAAAAAGAATGATGAGGAAAGAAAGAGGAAGAGGAAATGAAAGGAAGACGTAATGAGTATAGGAAGTGCGAAGGGCAGCGATGAGACAATGAAAAACGTGCATTCTATTCGATTTAATTTTCTGTTATCGTATTAATTCTATCGATTATTCGAAAACAAATCGAACACACTGCATTGACATCTCATTGTCTTGATGATAAAGATGTTTGAAAAATAAGTAGACATGCACTGACAACACATAAACAAAAGTTTGAAGCATAATTTTTTTTCTCGAACAAATTGTCTGAATTGATTTGTATGCTTTACTAAAATTCGCCACTATCTTAGTGGAAGATATAATTTGATGAGGGTTAATTAAGCGAAACTCGATATCAATTTAGCATTCATATTACAATGTAATAAAATGTTAAAGGTTCCGTCAATTTAAATGTCTTTGGGAAATCGTTGAGTTTTTCATTCAACTCCTGGAACAAGTATAACTGAATTGTCCCAAATGATCCAACTTTGTGTTGAGATTGAATATTTAAGAGTACATTGTTTATTTCATTCTGACAAAACAACAAATACGTTGAATTAGAGAATTTAATACACGTATACTGCGTTCAACTTTGAACTGTCTATTGCAATTGCAAACTTTGAACTCCCTTGACTCTTGCCCTGCGAACCTATTTGTTCCAGTTCCCTATCGAGAACCGTGTCTACCTGCCTCGGCTTACCCATGACTAACATGATTTATTATATAATAAATTTCAGTGAGTGTTGATTCAGTACACACAAATGTGATAAAGAAATCAGGATAAAAGTCTTTGATTAAAATTACACGCCAAATAAAATGGATGAAATAAAATCAGCTACATATAATATTATGTGTAAAAGTGTACTTCAATAGATGAGTTTAGTCATTGAGAAAACTGTACATTACCAAGCACCAAAAATGTGTCGAATTTTTATAGAAATCGCTGCTGATTATGACAAAAATAATAGCAAACTTCTTCTGTTTTTTTTTTTTTCAATTTTTATCGTTCATACTTTTAGCACCATATACTTTGAGAGATTGTATACAATTGATTCATCATTGAATTAATCCAATTGCAATATCTGCTTCTTCATCAAACATATGTGACCTGTATTGCAGAGGTGATACCTTTATTGGTATATATTACGCACACTGGGCATACACACTATTGCATAGTCAATTGCATGCGGGTTATTAACCTTGTTCATATCTGCACCATGGAGCTACACTATAACGTCTCTCGGCTGTACGTATGCCTCTAAATCATTTCAATCCTTCTGTTAGTGGAGCCGCGTGCAGAATATACCATTGAATACGGATTAATACAGCATTGCCAACGAATTAGGTGTATTGACAACGTGTACAGGTACCCGTGTCTGCCCAACTACAAATCCGATCATTGTTTGATAAATCTGATTAAATCAGGTATCTCACAATTAAATCTATCCTCAACATCAATTACATAATTGAATTGAATAATTTTCAAGTTTTTGTATGGTAATGGAATCACTTTCAGGGAACATTTTCAAATATAAATTTTGTAAATTAATATATTATATAAATGGTTGTATAAAAACAACGATTTTAATATAATTCCTTACAAAAACAATACAGAATATTTCAACAGAATAATTTTTATGATACTAGTATTAGGAATATTATTTATGAATATAACTTTCTCTATCTCGTTCAATTAATCAAAGTGCTAGTTGATTATTTCTCTACACTTTTCAATATAATGAACAAATATTACAATATTGTTTATGAAAATTATAATATCGATTGCTAAATTTATCATACACCCGATAATGATTATCATGCGCCAATGCAGTAATCATGAATTTCACGAGTTCAATTTCAATGCACTGTAATTAAACTAAAAGTGCTGCCATCAGCAAGTGAGACAATCATCACGGTTACTTCTCACCATCGATGTATGCTATTAATTTGGATTTTCCCTCTTTTGGCTGTTTACCATTGACAAATAGCACATTGGTGGCAAGCGCTTTCGGTTTGCCGCGGGATATGCATTACATGCCGCGTTGAAACCCACATACTATACCATATATACTACACTTACACGTGCACTCAAATGCTAAACATATTCATACACGAGTGAAATAGCACGCTGTGATTATTAATAAGCTCGATATCTGTGCAGAATTGTTGAGTTGATCTGTCTTTTTTTTTTGGTGTTTAAAAGGAGTGATGAATATTGGAGTAGGAATTTTTCAAGTACTAATTGATGAAAATATTTATATATAGTCAGTCACAAATTGAAAGAACGGTATTTGATAACTAGGTGATATGGAAAATAAAAACAAATAGCACATTTAAAATAGATAAATTGTGACTGAATGATTCGCTTGAATAAACATAAATGATATTTCCTTAACATTAATGTTCATTGATGTTCATATTGATATCAATATTAATTATAATTAACGTATTCATGACAATATTTACTAACAGTCATTAATTATGAATTAAAATACTCGCTAGTTTTTATAGAATCTGATGAGGAAAATAATTTTATTGTTAGATTCTATGAGACCTTAGGCTACTGAAGCTGAAGCAGGTGTCATTTTATCTGGCAATTTTCTTCTATTATCTCATGATCTCATGAATAACTACATCACAAAAGTTTACATATACTTTTTCATATACATGACATTTATAAACGTTAATGCATTATCCAATTGAATATTCGATTGAAGGCCATGATAAAAACTGTCGAACAAGTAATCTACTTTCCAACATTTTTCTGTGTAATAATTGAATTTCATCTATAATATTATTTTTAATATTTCATTCAGCGGGGATATGAAAAACAAAAAAAAATTCAATGCAGATTGGGTTGTCATAGCAGTGAATGTATTATATATATATATAGAAGAATATACATATAGGGGTATTCAGAGCAATTGGAAAAACTCGATGACGATATTATTATTCTAAAGCGAATATAGTTCGTGTGTCCGAACGAATATTCAACGCAGCCTGCGCCAGATCCGATTGCATTTAAAGTACCTTATTCACTGGTGGTTGTATGCAACAATGAGTGAGAAAAATACAACGAGAGAGTGAGCGAAAAAAACATGAAAGAGAATATAAGTAGAAGAATTTGCAAGAATACGATGGAATTATATATCTGTTGATTCATACATTTTTTGAATGGTTTTGTAACAGCATAAGTACTCAATTTGAGCACTAGTTGGCAATATTCATGTGAAACGCGTCATACTTTAATCGTTAATAAAGTTCAAGAGGAAAATAAAAACGAAAATTGAATTTAAATAAAGTGATGACAGTTGGAGTTTCATGTGTGTGAACATTAAACAATCCATATTGCATACACGTTCATTCTCTTTTTATCTGTTGCGGATGGTGGAGTAAAAAAAAATTTTTAATGCTGGAATGTGACGAGGGGTAACCGGCGATAACTCAAATATACACAGAAATATCTGTGTCATTATTATTTGATGTTAAATATGAATATGAGTGTGGAGAATATATTTTTTTTTTGTGTACGTATTCATTTAATCCTGCCATGTATAGCATGAAAATGAAAATATACACGCAAGTCTGACTTTGATGACATTTTTAGAGCATAACTACCTCCGCACATAATTACATAATATATGAGTAACTTTAACAGTGGTCACTTAATAGTTTTGCAATTAAGTGCAAGAATACCTCTAGACGATGTTAATTCAAATAGCGATAAAGTTCAAAAAAAAATAAAAAATATACATGTTTGACAATACTCAACGTATAAATATAGAAAATAGAAAAGTGATTATTTTTTTTTAATATTTAAAAAAAATTGTTTCATTGGAAAACTAAAATGTTGATGTTATTAAAATAATTAAATTTTTTTTTCTTTTCATTATTGGTTGATAGGCACATTCGTTATTGTCAATTATTAAAGAAAGTTTCCTAATGATTGACATAATTTTCGTCCAGGTAATTCGCATTTTTACGACTATCCTTGAAGTAATCAAACATCAAATAAATATACTTTATATATTTATATATGGAATACTCGTACGGAATTGTTTGATATATGTATCCTGCACCTTATCCTGTTTCTATTTCTGTTTCTATTCTGTCATATTCATCGCGTGTTGGCGCGTTGGTGTGTAATGAGCTCACTCCAGCTTAAAAACTCGGTCACGCGGCGCAGTTAGTTGCTCGATTTAATGAAACTGCTGGAAATTTATCAGACAGAGAATATTCACCAAACTTTGAACGTGACGAAGCATCCGCACGCTCTTGAATAATTTTCAAATATGAACTTACGCTTTATATAATGGACACTTGTATAAACTGATTTATTATTGCTCGTTATAAAAATGGTTATACAGAGAGTGTACATTTACGTTGAGATTGTCGGGAATTTATATATCCAGTGAAATTAGTGAAACAGATATTATGAACCACATAGTTCAAAATTTGTTCGTGTTGATTTTATATTAGATTATTTTATTTTATTTAAAAAGTAAAATAGAGTGATTGAATTCAGTAAACAATACTCAACAATTTATATTAAAAATTCACAATTGATATCAATGAATTAATTAATGGCATAGATATAATTCTCAACATATTTATTTGAATGAACAAATTTTTTATCTCAATTTATTTTTCTTATCAATATATTTAATTGAATGTTCACATTACAATTATTCGGACTTTTACTACATTATTATTGACAAGAACTATAAACAACTACTGTTTATATATATCTGATATATTGCATTGGGTAATATCTGTAAGTACACGATAAACAATAAATTTTATTGCTGAAGTTAAGTTTAGGGCTGACATTTAATGTATTGAAATAAAATTTGCGGATCGATTGAGTTTCATGCCGTGAGATGAACGGTGGTGTTATTAACTGTCACATAAGTTTACGAACCTTTGCTTATCCTACCAAGTTTCACCACATATTTTATTATACACGTATATATTTCTATGTTGGATAGTAATATAACCCAATTTAAAATAAAACATAATATTTCTCTCCACGTGTATGATTGAAAATATAATAGAAAATATGATTGAAATGACACATTGGAAGACACACTATTGAATACACGATTTGCCAACAATTTTTATATGTATAAAGATACACCTGATACATATACGCATTTGGTTTTCATTTTTGGAAAAGCATATTGCGGTAAATAAAAATAAAAAATAAAATGAAACGACCCAGGTGTCGCGTAGATTGTGCAGCTCTTTTTTTCTTTTGTTCAGTGTACAAACCGCAATCCAATTCCAACGTGGTATAAAAAAAAAAAGGAGAATGAAAAATAAGAGTAACAATACAACTAGATGATAAATCACTTGGGGCACGATGAAACGGCAACGCGACCGAAGTGAATCATGAGAGTGCACGCGGAGCAATTTGAGCTTTAGGTAAAAGCGTATATATGCACACATACGATATAATCCATTGAAACATGCGCGCAATTTTGTAATGTTTGTGTTTCGTGTATAAAATCCACATGTGTATAAACATCTACATATTATATCAGTACGCGTTGGGTGTTCAAACCACAAACGGTGACAGCTTTGAAACTAGTTTCGACGCAGTACTTTCTAACATCAATGACTACCCACACACATTCATATACGTATGAGTTATATACAAACGATATAGTATTTAGTTATCACGGAAACTATAAATTTCCCATTTAACTTTACGACACAATTATATAAACCAATATAGGTTGGTACATAAACACGTTTGTTCCAGTTGCAATTTCTATTAATGGACACGAGCAAACTTAATTTGATGCTGAAGAAGGACAAATAAATAATATGCCGGGTGTACTAGAAATACTGGATTTTTTATAACTCGTATGAGTTGTTGAGGTTTTTCAAGGTGGTAAAGTTCTTATTTATTGTGGAAGATTGAAAAAAAAAAAATGTTTATGAAATAAGGAAGTTGTAGATGAGATTGGATCAATTTCGATTGGTAAATTAAGCATTCTTGTGGTGAGTGTAATAATCACGATATGTTTTTGATAGGGGAATCGAGTGAAGTATAGGAAATAATATATTTGGGAGAGGCGAAGTTAGATAAGAGCAGTGAACACCAAATTATTGATAATAATTATTCCTGGTTTCCCTGAAATTCTGGAGGAAGAAAAATTCGTTATGGGCAGCGTTTCAAGTAGTTCGTTAACCTTCTTTATTCATATTATATGTATTAATACATTTTATTCCTGTACAAATAGTACACATACAACTGAGCTCAAAATATTTAATTCCAATACGAAAAAAAAAAAAAAGAAAAAATGAAATCAAACAAAATAATTACTCTCGTTTCGTGAATACTTTTATTCCAGTATAAAAGTTCAACCAAAACAACATTTAAATGCAATCAACAACAACAACAAAAAATAGTATCACACAGCACAATAGATTTGCAAACAAATTAAAAATAAATTGAATAAAACAAAAACTTATGAAATAAACAAAAAAAAAAAAAACCCCCCCGAGTTACAGTATAACAATCTATACTTCATGGTTAAACGTCACTCAAGTGAAACACGCGAATGTTGCCGAGGGCTTTGAACACTTAGAACTGTACCATATATATATATATGTTTCACCTATACCCTGACACACACAAATATATTGCGAGAATACTATTGTCCAACGACAATTCAAGCTTGAATATGTGCGACGTTGAAGTCTGACCGTAGCAGTAGCAACAGCATCAGCAATAGACACAGTATACAGATATACCAACCGTAATACCAATACGAATTTAATGCGAAAGTGTAACGTAGGTAATACGTATAGTTGCAACTGACGTATGTGATGACATAGGAAGTGGCACGTGTGTACATGTAATGATATATATGTATGAGTATGTATACAAAATGGTGGAATGATGTATTTATGACAGAGATGAATATAAATCGTTGAGATGAAGAGAAATTGAGTTTGTGAATATATATGTATATGTATATACGTTTGAGATCACTGTGCGAGGCAACCGTCATCAAGGATACATATTCATGCATATATTTTTTAATATTTATATATAATGTATGTATGTATATAAACAGAAAACGTCCGGGATACTCGGTGGCTGAGAAAGGTGCGGCTGCTGGCAGTTTGAATTCACGGTGAAAGTCAAAGCATAACAAACAATTCTATCTTTCCAATGTGAGCGCCAGTTTTGCTTCACATTTGAATAACAAATTGCTGCTATATTGTTTGAGTCGTTCATATATATATATATATATATATATATATATATATATATATGGTATTTTTTTTTGTTTATTCACCCTCTGTGGCAATATGGTGTGCGTTGGTTGGATGAGGGCCGAGGTTGAAGGTTGTATAAGTGAAAAGATGATGAAAAAATGAATCAACGTTTATGTATTTATGTATAATGTAAATATTTAGATATCAAAGGTTACGGTTTGGGGAGTGGTAGTGAAGATTCAATTTAGTTTAATCACGGACAATTGATTTTGAATATATATATATATTGGTCTTGGTTGAATTGATTTTATTTAAATTCACCGATTGGATTCAAATCATTATTTTCTGTCGTAATTATTGCACGTCATTTCTCATTTTATTTTATGTAATTTCTTTCGTTATTATTTTAGATTGTGAATGCGCGTAGAAGGTACTCTGTGATACTTTTTTTTTTATATATAATTGTTAACTATTATAGTAATTGTTTTGGTGGATAACTGATGGAATAATAAATAAAGTATAGAAACAAAGTTTTAATATCGGTATAGAAATCATTTTATTGAAATAAACTGCATCAGGTACACAGTTATGATTGCATTATCCAATTAAAATCAATTATCTGACTATTGATTAATAAGAAAATGTGCATAATTGTGAAATGACGAGAAAATTTATTTCTCAAAGTTTTATATTTTATAACAATGAAGAACTATACAAATAACGTAACATACTTTTTCACAATAATGACATTTTTACTGGACATAACAATAGATTGAATTGTATCTAAAAAAAAAAAAAATATCCTTTGTAAATTTACGAGAGTTGTATTGTATAAAATATAATTATTCCAGAGAAACCTGCTGCAATGCCGTCGCTAATTAATTGTTTCACATGGTATATATAACGTTCACACAAATTAATTGTATAATATAATGCTTTCCATTATTATATTTGGCTACTTTTTCTATTTGTTTGTGGACGAATATATTTGTTTCTGTATAAAATGCTTCCGATAGATATATAATATAAAAATTGAAGCAAAACTCATGAAGCCAATTGAATATTCGAATTCATATGTATATACGTTGCACTCGTGGCTCTCAAACGCTGCTCTGATCTTTGAGAGCGGACGAAGGAGTGAGGAGGGTTAAGGGGTTTGTATAGCAATCGTGAGTTTCAATTTGCAATTATCCTGTGCAAAAGCGTGATATTATATCGAACGATTCATTAAAAATTGAAATATTAACTTGTGACTTCCAGTGATAGCTAACATTCATTAGATTTTATTGGAAACTTTATTATTATTACTATTATTACTATTTTTCTTTGATCATATTCCTGATCTCATTTGAGCTTGGTTAATTGGTTATCAACTTCCTTTTTCCACAAAGTAGAACACGATGGGGTAGATGAAAATAGTATAGTTCATTATCTTGTAAATACAGCATAAAAAAAAACAGAATTTGAATTGAAATTATATAATTAAAATTTAGAATTGAAAAGATATTTTAAAATAAAGACATTGAGCTCTTGGTTTGATATCATTCTCTCAGTTCTGTCTTATTAATAATTTCAAATCTATTTTAAATATTGTAAATAAATAATTCGAATAATGTCTCATGATGTCTCGTTCATTGAATAGAAATTATAACAATCATTCTTCATTTCTTTTTCATTATTACTGTTAGATTTGAAATGATATGTGGTGACGGGAACAATGTGAACCTCAGTCCAAACCTTTTATTTCAAACACATTGATATAACATCATTAATTTTAATTAGGTATTTCTGTTATGTATGAAATCAATAATCAATGAATGGAAATACTGTTTTATTTCCATTAGTCTCTCATGTATCCCTCCAAGCTTCTGGACTGATATGCTGATCATAATTATCCACCGTCGTTCGTGAATGAAAGGGCAGCTCTTTTTTTATATATATATAATTTGATATTCATTGGAAAAAATTATGATCACATAATTGCGAATTAGTCAATTAAATTAAATTCATTTATCTGCTTCAAGTATCAAAATGACATAAAATTAAATATACAAAATCTATTAAAATCATGACCATTTCCAAAATGTAATTTCAATGATAATACTGTCGGTAATAGCGACACTAACATTATATATCCAAATTTTTAACTTACATACTACATAACCAATACCTTAATATATATATGTGCATGCTATTGACTCGGCCATAAAGATATTCATATTCCCCATAACCATTTATTCGATATAGGGTACTCGAGGGATCATGATCATTGTTCGCTACATGCATTATACATGTATCTCCAACCCATACGAATTTCACGTGGATTCGTGCAGGTGCACTTCGAGCAGTCTGATCGCTTGCACAGAATAACTAGGCAGCAATGTATTGCAGGTCGTTTACGCGGATCATCGCTTCGATATACTCATTGCCATGCGCGTAGACACGTTGAAATTTCTATATACAAATAGATACCACAACGTGCAAATCCGCAAACAACACAAATGCATTTTGTATGTGTGTTTCTCATGAAACTGCCACACCAATGAAAACCATTTCATTGTCAAGCATTTGTGTATTCAAATATATATATATATATATACACACGTTTGTGTTATGACAGGATTAACTTTTGTCTATGTACAAGCACATATACACATATATATTTCTGCTAGAAGATATATATTAATGCATATATGTGTACAATTTGTTCATTACATACGTCATATACGCAATGACAAACGACTTATGGGTTTCGCTATTGTTCTTGTTCACGAAAATCCTAATACCAATTGAGCATGTACTATATTACTGGTCAGTGGATACCAATCCTGTTTATCCTCACAAAGTAAATATGATTGAAGTTCAAGTTTCCTTCAGCTCCCAGTTTTTCTAATCATCTGATTATTCACTTGATTAACGATCGGTTTGCTGATATGTGGAGTTAATTTTTATAATGATATGCGTGGTAGCAGGATAAGCTATTTGTGTATTAGTTATTACATATAATGTACATTTGGTTATCTTCAATTTCAATGGAGTATAGGTTTATGTATATGAGTAAGCCTTGTCAGTGCTATCTAAATTAGTGATATTATCTATGGCTGTATAGTCAAGAACATGATAGATACATTGATATGGCTTTGATGTTTGGAACCATGGCTTATATATATATATACATGTATGGATGTTTGTGTGTGGATGCAATGCTATCAAAGGACCTTCTATGATGGGTGAGAAGGGCAGTGGAAATGACAGAGTGACAGTTAGGATTTATGAGATTGGCAGATCTGAATTCAGACGTTGAGTTTGCTGGTGATAAGTCTAACATAGTGATGAAAATCAGCTTAATGAAAGTTTGCTTATATCTAGTCATCTAATAACTTGGAATAATCTGTTGTGTATTTATGTTTATGGAACAATGGTAGGATGGTATTTCTTGAAGGGGAATATATGTATAGGGTTAAGCCGATCAGTTTGAGGTAGTGGAGAAAAAAAAATGCTATTACTGACAGGATTATTGGATTAATTTGTTTGGTTGAAGAAGTAGAGGTTTGTTTGAACTATTAATCTGATTTTATTTAGAGTGATGAGAAATTTGGTAATGTTTATTGTCGTGTGATAAGAGTATATGAGAATGATTTTATAAAATTATAATTTTGGTTCTGGGTTTTGTGTATCTTTATAAAAATAATACAAGAATTGTTTGAATCATGAATTATTAAGCCATTAAAAGTGCATCATTATATTGCGGAACATGGATTTCTTGTCGAGATTTAATTTACTCACTTATGTGTGTATTATTATTTAATCAAGATGAAAATTGAATCAATCTAGTCTTCATTACTGTAATTCTAAATAAACAATTATTTTCTCCATCAATACTTTCATTAAAATGTTATAACCCACATACATCTCCAAATTACTCAATACTGCGTTTATCCAATATAAAATCAGATTTTTTAAATTGTCACAAAAAATTAGTTCATTTGAACATATTTTCGTCAACCAAAAAAATTTACAAACTGCCCCAAAATATTTTTTTGGGTTTTAATATCAATCCAATTTTTTTGATAACTGTTACTAAACCTCAATCTGTTGAAATTGAATCATTCTATCATTGTAATCCGTAAATTGAGAATGCATTTTACATTTCGCAATATAAGCAAAAAAACATTGTGAACATAATTGAAATAGGAATCCTATGATATTACAGAAAAGTAATATCAAAGTATACCTCGATATTCAACGAACAATTGTATTACGAGAACATATTTTTATGATTGCTTGCGTATATTTTTCTCATTGTATAAATTCTATTCAATTTTATTCAATTATACTTGTAAAAATCCAACAACCATCGTTGACAATGGCCTCTCTGAATAAAAAGCGTATTCGGAAATATTATCGCGGTATGTTTCCATAGACATATTGTATATATCTATGTATAAAGAGTTAAGCATTGACGCTCCTGGACCGTTTAAAGCTCGTCGACCCCGATCGACGCGACTGCACAAAATCCATTTAAAATTATATTCACAATGTTCAAATACATCCACACAATTTTTTATCGTTGAATCACATTTGTGTCTCACAATCATCTTACTCTATTTCATATTCCATGACACTCTTATGACACTATTTTCGTGCCAAACACTCCCATTTTACCATTATTTTATCTTCACTATCTTAACTCTTGGCTAAAACGAGATTTTTACACATATACAATATACGTATAGATACATAGACTTATATCAAAGAAAATGCTTTTGGCCAGACGCGTTTGTACGCGTGTAAAGAACGAAAGAATTTGGACCGTTTGGAGACAATCATCTTTTATATAATGTCACTCGTCGTTGTCGTTTACGATTGGTCGCGCGCCTTTCTCACGCCCATCGCACAGTTCCAGGTCACATCTGAATTATAATTCCACGTTGGTACGCGCGATAGGATATGGACGAACGAGCGTACAGAAGAGTAGGACGACGAGAGTGAGATTTTTTCTCCGAACACGTCGGCACTTTTTCCCCTTTCACTCCCATCATCCCCTCATCATCCAACTATAAGTTCAGAGGGGCGTTTATATATATATATACCTATTCTATTTTTATAGAAAGTATTTTCGATGTGGAATTACGTGTCATTTGGAAATAACGGTCATCCATAAAATTGGCGAGAAATAGGAGAAAAGAGAAAAAGATGAAAATTGAAGTAAACGATTGAAAGAAAAAATAAATATTGATGGTATGGGAGGAGTGATTCGCAGGTATACAAAGGGGTGGTTTAATTACTTATTTTGTTGCTCACTCTATAGCGAGGCGTTTATTGAGGTAAAATGAATCAATATAAATACTATGATTTTATACTGTGAAATATGGGTAATTTGTTGAGTTATTAAAGATATTGCAAGTTGTATTAGGGCGTAGTGAGTTAATTAAGTACATGAATGAAATACTGCAGAATGATCACTGGAGAAATTGAAATTGTAGAATTCTCGCACTGAGCATAAAATAATTTAATAATAATTAACGATTTTTTTTGTATTGTCAAATCTTTTTTCTCATGAAACAAAACGAAATTCTCATGTCTAAAGTAATTTTTTTTTATATTTGAATATTCAACGTTTAAGGAAACAGTTCATCAAAATTGAAATCCACTAATAGGAATTGAAAATGAACGCACACATCCCGGTAGGAAATGAGCGTTGTTTGAGTCTGTTATAAGACCTGGATATTATACCCACGGTGGAGCTTGTGCAGAAGCCTGGGATGATAGCTTTTGCCCAATTCTGAACGTCAGGTTTCATACAAACCTAGCTGGTAGGTTTAATCAAATGGTGAATACCATTGTTTGTCCAGTCCCCCACGTAGGGTAGACTATTATATTTGAATTTCCATGGAATATGTCACCGGAGGAGAGCGACATGCGACGAAATTTAATTGAATCAAATAACGTTTTCTCTTCGTGAACATACACATCTATATAAATGAACATTTTTTAATTAACTTTATATTATACTTCAATGGAAAAAAGAAATGCACACATAATCTGATTAAACAACTGATGAACAGAAATAGATCGATGAATAATAATTAACTTGAAAATATAGTTGGAAAATAAAATTCTACATGAATATTTAAACAAAATTAATTAATAAATATAATATCACTTGAGATATTTCTATTGTTGGTATTATTTTTCTTCTTTCCCATTTCAGTTATACAATAATGCATATAATATTCACAATTAATTTAACTGAGGTGAATTTTGATGATAAAAATTTTATTTGGGATATTTCTGTTTGAAAAAAATAATATTTAAGAAAATTTTATACAGGGGGAATTAATTTTCTAGGATATGTTCTCAGAAAATTTTTTAGCAAAGAACTTCTCACATGAAAATGAACTCAGATGTAAATTTTTTCCTTTCACGAATCCTCTTTCGTTCAAAAGTGAAAATAAATCCTTATTCATTTATTCATAACCATGCCGGGAATTTATTTAATACAAATGAATATCGTTAATAATAAATGAATTCATTTCACAATGCCGAGGATGTATTGTAATGGCTCGAAAAAATTTACCGTCACAGTGTGCGTAAATTTATGCGTGTTTGTGACATTATCACTGTAGTTGACAAGCAGCGGTGCAGCGTGGTCAATTTTGTTTCAGACAGCTGCGCAAAAATTATCGTAAAATACAAACGTTATAAACACTCGTTATAAACATACATAATATAAAAAGATAAATAAACCATTAAACAGTGGCGCGTAATAATAGAACGTCTGTCTGTACACGAATGCATATAGATATTATAACTCGTGTAAGCAACGGCAAAATGAGAAGAAAGAGTATAATAAAAGCACAATGGTGAAAAAAGTAATAGAGAAACGCTGGGAACTGGCCTTAAGCTCCGATAATAATTACCTTGGTGTAATTAATATGAATTGTGTAGCGCTAATTGAACTATTTATTCGTAACCGAGCGTGAAACACTCTGGCGATGACTTCGTTAGCCATCGTGCTGAAAATCAGCACAGGATTTCTTGTACTTACCTTCTTCCTCTCCTTCTTCTTCATCTTCATATTCTCCTTCTTCATCTTCTTCTTCACGAAGAAGTGCAAGACTAAATATAATAAGAATAAAAAATATTTAAGGAATAATACAAACAGTTGTATAAAAAATACAATCTGAATGCAATTTTGTACACAAAAAATAAATAATATTTGAACAATGTAATTTTTATTTTACCAATATAGTTGCGTATCCAACCCGACTATATATACCCGAATCACATAGTAATATTTTACCATGTATATTGTACATATTTATTTATAAAAGGTGTCTAAAGCTATACACGTAGAAGCATTTAATTTCCTTTCCCACATTTTCTCATCGCTCTTCTTTCCTTTATTTTTCACCGGCGTTCCTTTTTCCTCACGCTTGCATTATTATAATGATATTGCTACAAACACCCACACATAAACATCTAAACACACACCATCTAATTGTTGACGCTCTCGATGTATTTGTGAAAAGAAGAGTGGCGTTTTTCTCTTTTTTTTCTTCAACGGTTTTTTCTGCCTATAATTATTTTTTTTTTTAATCCATGATTTTTTACGACCAAGTGCGGCGAGTGGAAATTGAGTTTCAAATGAGAACACAATACTACAGGCAAACAAAAATGGCTACGTTATTATTGTGTGTATGTATATACTCGTTATATACATAGGGTATATCTAGTAGGTATAAACGTTGAATGGTCAGCCAGTGGTTACAGCATTCGTATGCAGCGTCCAAACAGGTGGTAGTGCAATTAAACCGCATTACAATTATTCTCATGAGGGTGTCTCACCATTTACATACATTCATGCATAGATATAGGATATTATTACTTATACATACACACAAATATATATATGTGTATGTGTTTGTAATTATATGTAAGTGTCTCGCAAAATATATTTGATTCTATATGTTGTGTTAATTTGTTGGTGGCTTTTGTTACGGAAATATATATTCGTATATAATATATTTTTGTAACAAATGTGATAATTATCAGGGATGCGAATTATGTTTGTTTTGATATGTAAAATTAATGTTATTCGTGAGAATGAGAAAAATAAATGGAATTAAATATTAGGAGAAAAAAAAATAAGAGAGATAAATAAAACTGCAGTGTAGCTTGGTCCGTGTTCTTCTATTTACTTGTCTTTGCTTTCACTGCGTCGACTGTACGCGCAATGGCCGCCAATTAAATTGCAAATTAAAGCGCATATTTTAGCCAAGTGTATATATACCTTAGAATCAGTATGAAGAAAATGTCATGCGCGCGCTTATTATTTTCCCCTGATAGTGCTATTCACAGAGGAAGAAAATTGAGTTTTCTGTTTTTGTGGTGCGAGATTTTTATTTTTCTTTTCTTATTCATTGGTTGTTGTTTTTTCATTCTTGCAATATATATATATATATATATATATGTACGTGTATTTCTTCTCTCATTTCTTATTTGCCC
Source organism: Zele albiditarsus (assembly GCA_958496275.1). NCBI lineage: Eukaryota > Metazoa > Arthropoda > Insecta > Hymenoptera > Braconidae > Zele > Zele albiditarsus. The sequence continues at coordinate 6,075,400 of OY292409.1, read as the reverse complement.
GACCTTTTTTATGTTCTTCACCCGACTGCACCACTATATTGTCTTGAAATTTCTTGGGAATTAATTTTTTTTTCCTATTTTTATATACACTCCTGTCTTTTGTACGCAATCTTGCATTTGTACGAATATAACGAATTTATTTATTAATATCGATTTATAACCGGGATCATGTTGGTGTTGTAGATGTCATTCATTCGAAACTAAAATTATACGAATCAAATTTAATTTTTTATTTTGTTTAAAATATATATATAATTAATTATCCACTTTCGAGATCGCGTATTTGTCGCAGTGGATGTTATTTTATTTTTTCATTTCCCGCATGTATATACGTGGATTCTCAAGAAACACAGTCTTAATTTCGTCAACGACGTAGCAAACTTCACTCGTCGTCTTTGCCGACCAATCGTATTTTTTTACTCGTTAGTATATACTTGCAGAAACTTGTTTGGCCCAATACGATAAAGAAGAACTGAATGACGTCGACGATTCCCAAGTATATAGAGGTTACCACTATATAGTGGTTACCACTATATATGTATAGTTGACTATGGTATCGTTAACCGCATTCGTCTAAAAGATTGAATTATATCTTTTATATATCTTCAAGTGATTCTGTTTTTGTTTTTCCATCGAACTTTTTCTTGCATCAAGATGCCACCAAACGTTTATTCGTTCAATTTAACATTTATTCATCAGAAACGATTGCCCTCAATCTTTCATCATTGTAAAATAAATGAACTGAAATATTTACTGAATCTTATACAGAGAAAAATACATCCATGTATTTTATAATATTCATCATATTTTAATGTGCAGTGATAGGTACATTTTTCTTTTTTGTGTTATGTTTTATACATTTAATTACTGCATGTGTTACATTCTCTGGTGAAATCTACATACGGAATATTTGATATATGTTGAATTACATACCAAAGTATAATTATGCACCACAAACGTTTAAAACAACATCCAATGATACACAGTCGAATTTACATTAAATCCCAAAACTCAACTGACCTCACCTCCAACACATTACCTCTGCATTTCCAACATAGTCAGCCAATTTATTAATTTTTTTTTTTTCACTCAGTTATATAATTCACTACAAATTGCGTGGATATATAACTTCAGATAGATAAACAAACATTTTGACTCACTGACAGTGCAGTTTACACAATTTTGCAAGCTCATACAATATAAATTGAAACAAAGTTCATACCGATTAACAATAATATGTGTGCGAATTGACCGCACCGTTGGGGTTCTAAATTCTCCTACACATAAATGCTCTTCATACTTCCTTGCTTCCACTCGATGTCTCATTGACAGAACAAAAAAAAAAAAAAATAGAAAGAAGAGAAAGAATAAGAACTAAGGTAGGGATAATAGACGATGTGGATTCGTGTTCGTATGGCCAAAACTCCACAAAATGCCCCAACAGTCGAATGGGCGAATAATGTTATAGCAAGTAGATATATATATATATGTGGGTATGTACCAGCTACATATACATATATAGAGAAGCTTTTGTGCGGCGCAAGAGAAAGTACGGCAGCGTATATAGCAGCTGTATCTTCACTGCACAGTAGGGATTCCTCAGCAAAGCTTTAAATATTTGCACTGACTCGATCGCAGGTTGTGCTTATATATATATATGTATATCCTACTCATAGAAGAAATATCCACATCACGAAACCGTCTACATATTCACGATTCTCTTTCTCCCTGCTACTACACTATACTTCAACGTATTTTATATATATATATGCATTCACAATGAAGAATTTGCAGAGTTTTGTGCTTGCATTGCGTACTTTGTGAAATAGTTTGTAACTTTGTGGACAGTTTTCAAAATATTCATTTGTTTTTTGTTCACATCAGCGACTTTTTGTTCGTGTTATTGTTTTTCTTGATTATATTTTTCTCAATAAGTTCACTGGAAAAACAGTATTTTTCATGGCGAAGAAGAAAAGAAGGTAGCTATTATTAGAATTGATGGTGAGGAGATTAATTTATATTTTGTATTGTTATTGTCTAGCTGTAATTTTTCTTTCATTTTGTTTGATGAGAGCTAAAATACATGGAGATAATATTTGTTTTGCATATAAACAAAGTGTATTTAAGAGGCAATTGAACGAAATTATCAATTCAGTAAAATAATTTCTTTTATATGAAAAAAAAACAAAGGGTTTGATTTTTCGTGAGCTTATTTTCAACAGGTTGTTAACATGGACTTTCTAGGGTATGATCACAATTATCTGCCAAGTTTACGTACAAAGATAAATAACACTTGATAAACGTTAATAACAATTGAAAATATTCAATAATTAAATAATAATTTTCGATATAAATATATATTAATAAATCATTATTAATAATGAAATTCTCAAACATAACAGTACAGAGAACAACATCATCGACGTTTGTAAACTGGTCAATAAAATTTAAATATTTTTATTCTCTTATATGAAATGAATTAATTCACCAGATCATTGCATTCAATTAATTTAATTACATTTTCCAGCTAGATAGACATTAGTTAATTGTTCATTTCTCCATTCCATATATTTGTATAAATTATACAAAATGCACCACCGGGCATTTATATATTTTATTTTATTTGTAAATATGCATAAACGAGTAAGTGTATCTAAATGTCAAAGTCAAAAATTCACAGATAAAGTTTTATTCGGTGTCATGGTTCATGTTTGCATTTCTGTTCGTGTATATGTGATGTGCAAATAGGTACATTGCAACGGTCCACAACTTGTCAACAAACATGTGTACCATCACCAACTATTCGTTGCTACGAAGCATCATCGATACTCACGAAAAATGTGAAAAAATAAATAAATATTCTATTGGCATGGGTAGTTTTGATGTAGCTGAACTTCGCAGAACATCACTGTACGCGAATTATATACATAGCCAGATATATACATACTGATATGCTTTTATATATGGTAACCTTTATTATACAAATATATGCAGAGGTGAAATGCCAACTGGACCGTTGCAATAAAATATTTTCGTAGATCCTGACTTGAATTGAGCACTACCTTGGACACACATTAGAAACATAAAAAGAACATGAGTTGCCATTAGATTTTTTTGTGTTGAAAGAATGTAAGTGAGTGTGATATTGAGTATATGCTAAGCCTCGAAGTGGACTTGAATATATATATATATATATTTGAAAGTAGCTGTGAAATTTGTGTGTTTTCATTGTTTAGCAAATAAGACCGCAAAGTTTATTTGATTTTATTATTCACTCGTTCTATATGTTGTTACCTCATCTAAAATCTCACTTCTATTTTCAAATGCTTCCAAAAAAAGCCCTTCATGGTATTACGCCTCACCATGCAAATTCTTGGAAGGTCTCAACCCTCGAGCCACTCGACTAACACGTACAACGTAAATTGTTCCACACCCCCTTTGGCGTGAAAATTTACGGTGCCTGCTTGAACTTCTAATCTCAATTTCGAGGCCGAAAAAGAAAAAAAAAACACGAAAGAAAAAATAAAAAAAAAGCAATGAAAGTGAGGTAGAAAGAGAAGAAAAAAAAATTAAATAAATAAAACAAAAAGAATGGAGGGGAACTTTCGCGCTTTGGGATTTACGATTCAAGTGTTACGATAATGTATATTGCATTTTGAGGAATATTCTGTGAGATATAGGAAGAGAGGAGAAAAGAGAGGATAAATGTGTCTACGTTAGAATTGAAAATAGTACAGACGCTTTGTGCTCGATCGAATTACTTCCGGGTATGAATAAAAGCTTCGTATGAACATTTTCAAATAGAATATTATGAGTAGTGTATGTTTGAAGTATTTGCTTTTGAATGTGCTGATATATATATGGTAAAATTTCACGAAGGAATTTCATGTTGAATATCATCATGAATACTCTATAATAATAATAATAATAATAGATGACAAATATTTTATAATTAATTAGCGTGAGTTGGAACCACGCCCATCTTCACTCATTTTTACGTGATATCGATGTCTTCGTAGCTGAACATATTGTGAAGAACATATAATATATGTAGCTGTTTTTTATGGCATGTTATCCATCCTTATATCAACTACTTAAAGTATGGATTTAATTAAGTCTTTGAACATCCCCTTCGAAAAGAAAAATATATAAATGGATTTTAATAGATGGTGTGAATGACATTATTCAATATTTAAATTGGTTTCAATATATATTTTTGACATTGCAGTTATTACGTGATATTAAAATTACATATGTATTTCACTGACTTTTCAGTGAATTAATATATATTTTGTTGAATTTCATTGTATAATAATTTTATAATTATAACACAAGTTTCGTTGTTGATATGAATTTTGTAGTGGAATTGAAACATTAAAATCTGTAATGTTCAAAGTATTTTCATGTCTCGCATGACTGGTAGAAGTGTTCTACGTCGTTCATACGATCATATATGCGTGTATGGTTGTATATATATAAGCGATGTGTTTATCGAAGAAGGAACGCTATGTATGGCATATTCAACATACTCAAATTCATCTCGTGGAGGTCGAGTGAGCAAAACTTACCTCAGCAATTCTCTTCACCATATTTTCATACGCTAAAACCTTTTATGTATAACAAAATGTTTATGTACAGGGAATTCATGTTTGTTATTTCAACACATGAAACATGCAACTTAGCCATGTGCAACAGAATTTTGATGTGTGAATTTAATATCACAGCTTTCTATTTATTCATTCATTTCATCTCTATGCATTGATAATTATTGTTCAATATTATTTTCTTCCATTATTTCACTTTGAAACTTTTGTTTGAACTTTTATTCCTGTTGAATTACGGTCGACTCTATATATAAATAAGATTTATTATCACGCGCACACTGAGTGTCATGAAAAATCTCTCGATGTGAACTTTATTTCCTTGGAAAACAATTATCGCAGGATGTCATTCTGTTCTTTTTTGTTATACTTGAGGAGAGAAAAAAAAAAAAAGTATATATAGGAAAGAGCTCACGACCCTTCCGGTGCTTGTTGTTTCCTTGGCCACATTCCCAGTCTGCTTTCATCCGTACATTGTTCCCCTTTTTCTTCCTCCTCTTATTCTTCTCCTTTCCTATTTTTTTCTTCCCCATTTTTTTTATTTTCAAACTACTTCTTCTCTCCCCATTACCATTATTCTCTCATTTTTTTTTCTTCCCCTCATTTTCTCATCATTTCAGTCTTCCATTCGGTGACTGCCAAAGTTGCCATATAAAATGACATAATATTACATAGGTATATTTCATGTATATACCTTTTTTTTCTTTTATTTTATTCTCTCAACAAGACTATCGCGAAAAATTATCAAAAACTTTTTTTCATAACTAATCATACCAAAATTGTCATTTCATCCATATAACATTTTTCATCACTTCTATATGTTTTTTTTTTCCTCTCTTTAATTTTTTTATTCCATTATTATCTTCACCGTTTCATCATTTGTTCAACATCACTTTTGGCTACCCACAATTAAGAGAAAAGCAGAACTCTGCGACCTCTAAGCCGAAGAAGATAACGTTGGACGGGCCATCCAACCCCGTACTGAATATGCATGATGATAACCATGCAGCGCACACTAATATACATGTATATATTTATATGTATATATATATATATGTCTCTAGATATATATTGGAGGTAAAGTTGCACTCAGGAAAAGGAGTTACGACGCGCTAGAAAGGTTCAGGAGTTGGGGTCGTGCTTCCGTCCGGCAAAATTCTTGAACCGTAACGCTACCCATCTACTGACCGACGACCGGCGACCACTGTCACACAAATTCAATGGCGAAAAAAAAAATAATGATAATAATAATAATAATAATAATAGTGATACTAATAATAACAATAAATTGACAAGAAAAAAAAATAAAATGTAGCGTAAATACAAAAGACTTTCACAGCCAAATAATATTCTTTTTTATCGCACGCTACGTCAAAATTAAATCGAGATAACTGTAACAATGTCGGGGAATGAAATTAAAACAAAAAAAAGGAAACGAATCAACGAGAATAGGTATATGTGTATATGTGTGTCTGTGTATTCTAGTTTTGGAATTCATACCAATAAATTTTGCGTGTGATATAAATGTATAGATAACGAGTGAAAAATGTTATGAAAATAAAAAAAATGGTTCGTCAAGCGTATACGCTGTGCCACTGATGTGATAATGTTATATATATTTATATTTATATATATGAATACACTGTAGAAAATTTGGTATGAGAATTAAAAGCGAAATGTTGTTGTTTCGAAACTACGTGGAATAAATGCTTGGTGTTAATCGATGGTGTGGAATAACTGGTGTTGTGAAATTGTGGCGTTTGATATACATTGGTTGTGCTATATGTTATAAATTGACACATGCGTTATGACAAGAGGAAAGGATTGGATATACACTACGAATCCAAGTGTTTCATATTGGCAGTTAGTTTTTAAACACTCGAAATGTTGTACATGTTAATCGCCTGTTGAAAAATATAAATCCTTTTCTAAGTGTTGATAAAAAGTACCAGTTTAGTATTGACTGTAATGGTGAAAATATGGAATTAAATATCAAGAGAAAATTCGAATTAGTAATGTAATTGAAAGATTACACTGTGAAATAAATCAATTAAATTGTAGTGAATTAATATTCAATAATTTTGCTTAATTGAATAATGGAACGTGATGAATTTTATTTTCCTAGGTGGAAAAAAAACATCAGAATATAAATAATTAAAAGCGCTGTATCATTGTGGCAATTTTAAATAATTTAACTTTCCACAAAATGGCAACGTTTTGGAAAAAAAAATTTATATCTCTTGACAATAAAAATATTTTCATGCCATCAAATTATTTTTAGTACGAAAAAATCGGCAACTTTATCGTCTGTCAATTGCGAAAAATATTCTTTGCTAAAAACAGTTAATACAATCATCAATATTATCATGTTACGAACAATCGTGGTACGAACAAATGTTAGTAAATAATCAACAATTTACTCAATGAATATACTATCCTCAGTTATTTATATACGAACCCATACATCTCTATAAAAGTATGTCATTCATCAACACACCTCATCCATGGCATTTTAATCTTTCTCTTGACAAATGTAAATACAGTGCGTATGATAATTACAAAATCAGTATGACATGCAATGTGTTGAGAATATTTGCTTTGTATATCTTTGTATTGTATACATGCCTGGATAGATGTGTTTCCATACGTTGTTGCAGTGTATAATTCAAGATGCATTGCGAATGCGTGATGCCGCTGGGCAGACTGAATGCGCAAAAACCTCATGTTATACATTGGACGAGCGAATGGAATATCCTCGAGGGATAATATGGGAAAAAAAAAAAGAGAAAAAAGCAAATATTCGATTCGAAAATCAAGCACAATATATATCCACATTCATATCGAGATTCGAGAGATGCGCACAACTCACATCCCCATAAAGTTGAATAAATAGAAAAATATATATATATGTATAAAAAGCATCAAAAAGTATCATGAATGTATAATATTTGATGTGTGATAAAATATAAAAAAGGAATGTTCAAACAAAACCAAATACTATTCCATTTTCACTCCATTCATTACTTTACATAGTAAATATAATGGTATTAAAAAAATTTTGCACAATGAATAAAATCTGTCCTGATATAATAGAGAAAATTTGTTGAAATAGAGAAATAGTAAAGGAAAAAAAAATTATAATAAAATTATCATGGTTATATTTTGGAATAAGCCTCACCCCGGGGCATAAAGAAATGGAAAGAAATGAGGGAATAAAGAAATAATGAATTTACTATTGCGAGTGAAGTTGGTGGTTCATTTACATTTAGTTCACGCCAGTGGAAAATCCCCGTGTGCAATCCTCAGGGAAAAACGTCAAATTAGAGTAAAAGCTAGAGTTAGATAAAAGCATCGGTATATGTATTATCTGTTCATATGTATATGCATATTATATATATATATATATATATCTAAAGGTATGTGTATATAGTGATATATAGTGTTAAAGTTATGTCAAAAATAGTGTTGGTCGTTGTTCGCCACGCCTGGATTACACATCAGTGTCCCTACTCAATTTCATCTGTGTTAATTTTTTTAATCCCTTGTGTGTTCACTGACTCCCGCTAGAGTCAATGCCCAAAGCAGTACCGTGATGTTACTGACAAAAAAAAAATTCAAATCTATATCATCGAGAAATTGCATTATATATGAATGGCGAATTTATTTCGATAATATTTTTAAGTAAATTATTGATTTATTTATTATAATTAAATTTATATAGAGTGAATGAAGCCTTGTATGAATTTTTATTCATGTGTATGATGTGAAATATGTTTTGGTATCGTGTTAATAATAGTAAGTGATTGAAGAGAAATAATTATTGATAACAAACCGTGAACGAATTCGTATTTCCACATTATTATATCAATTGAATATTGATTCTAGTTCGAAAAATATAATTTTCGTAAATATAATTATTCTTGATTCACAGATAATTATATTCCTGAAATGTTTTCTTCAAAATAAACAACGGAAATAAGAATGTAAAGTGGAAAAATTGTGAAACTGCATACACTCGAATAAATATAATGTGTTTACCTGTACCATGATCTTTAAATAATTACACGCCACATTAAAAAAAAAAACTATAATAGCCTATTCATAATTGTTTATACATATATGTATATATAAAAGTTGGATAGAGATCAAACCAAACGATTTACAAAGCATTCCACCTGTACATTCCGTTGCTTTACAGACGCGCATGCACAAACCGGAAATGTAGCTAGAAATTCTTTCGACTTGTTCACGAAGAACTCTTTTATAAATTTTCCCTCTTGGATATATGTGTTTGGCCCGATGGTACAAGACTGGCACTTCCTACCTGGATAACACACCATTTTATATATATATATATATATATATACATATATATATTTTTTGCGCATCGCCCTCTGAAAAATCTCACTGCTTCAGTCGCTCGCCTTTTTCCTTCCTATATACCCATTGCTTAACGCGCCGTTGCGCATTCTTTCACCCCCGTTTTGCTCAAGGATCGCGTATCCGGGCGTATAACGAGCTTCTCTCTTCCTCTTCCCGTACATATATTGTGTATGTATATAGTTGCATTCCTTTTCAAAATTCTTTTACTAACTTCGTGTTTGAGCTTTAGTACATGTATATTTATCGTTATTTTCATGGAATATACATATCAGAATATATGAATTTATGTGCGTATGAATATGAAAAATAATATTATTGATATTTAATTAAATATTACTTTGCTTATAATTCAAGAAATATATACTAATCTACAGAGCAGTATGTAGAGAATAGTATATTAATAGGATCCTCCAGGTGCAACCACATTTGCGGCGAATGAATGTGACAAACGAAGATTAATTACGTACTCTATTTAAATTGAACATATACAATTGAATATAGATACACACAATATCTATATATATATATATATACGAGTGTGTGTCTTCTGCCAAACTTGGCTTTCACCTTTCACTCAATACATCTATATGTAGTATCTTTCAAACAAGACCAGAGTCATGCGCGCCACAACAATGCGCAAAGTTCTGCACAACTTTACCCTCTGTCGTCATGCAACCTCTTTACTCATTCTCCTCCTTTCTTTCTCTATATTCTCTCTTTATTCTACACTCTCCTCGTCTCTAGACTTTGCACAGACATTCTGTGCCATGCTAAGAACTCGAAGAGATTTCATGAAGACCAACGAGTGAAAACCAGGCACAAGGGTGAATGGTGAAAGCAAGATGGAGAATGAAATACCACGAGTATTCTCCGTTTGTACCGTCTCACAGCCGGCGGCAGCGCGCTTCCGTTCTCGTAAATCGAAGGAAAACGGCTCTTGGCAATTCTTGAAGCGAGAGAAAAAGTGACGCCCCCTTTTCTTCAATCGCGCACGCGGATATTTAGGCACTTAGGAATAAACTATACAACCATTACGATATACATGTATGTGTGTGTCTGAGGGCGGGAAAAATATTGAGGAAAAGATTTAAGATGCATTATTTCAATGGGGGGTATTTTCACCCTTCACTCTTTAGACTCATCCTAATATATATATATATAATAGTTCCTGGTATTTTTATTTCAGTTTTTCTGTAGTGTACGTGGGGAATTTTTTATTCACACGTATTTTTTGTTTGTTTTATGTTTGAGAGAAGAAAATGATGGTAGCTGTATGGAAAAATGGGATTTTAAATAGATCAAAGTGTGGTAGTTTGATGCATGGAAAAAGAAATTTAAATGGCGTCATCAATTTCGTTTTTTTTTTATGTTCTTTCATTTTTGTCTTTTTGTTTCTTGTTTGTTTCGTTTTCTTTTTTTTCTTTTTTTTTTCGTGGTGTTTTTTTTAGTCTATGTATATATGCTCACACAAAACTCATATATGATGTTATGAAACACCAGAAGTCACAGGCGTATAAGATGATACTCTGACGCGATTTAGATACATAATGGTATTTTAAATTTCGGGTGAAGATATATATTAGTTGAGAAATTTCAGACACGTTTTGATTTTTCAGCGTAAAATGAGTAAGTGTATAGTGGAATGTGGTTTAATATATTATTTACCGTAATATTGTTCTTGTGATAGCTGTAATTTTTGTTGAATGTAAATAAAATAATTCAATATAAAAAATATAACCATAACAGAAAAACAATATTCCAATTGTTTGTCTGATATTCTCTGTGAAACAATTTTATAAAAATTTTTTTAATATATATACACATGCCATCCCACCTTGAATGCGTCAGCTCTACTTCTGTATAACCTCATTTCACATACTAACATATATGCATATACCTAAACTTTCCAAGCATATAAACTTTTCTTTTCCAAAGCGTTTTGAACATGGGCGAGAAACTTACTGGAGGATAACATTATGATTTTATTATTCATCGATTTCTGAGAACCAAAGTGGTCTATATGTACCTTCACATACATATACATGAACAAGAGTATACGTATACATATATAGATACAAACGTCGGATGTGGTTGCCGTTCACTATCGTCAAGCGCGTGCTTTTCAAACTCTCGCACATAGTATATACACACACGAATTTTTATATATCAGCTTAACGGATGTATGGCACAAGAAAACCTATCTATGTATATACAAACTATACATATTCACATACGTATACACGAAGGATAAGGAAAAGGGTGTGTGCGTCTCTTGAAAAAGAACGCACAAGAGTGCAGAGTACATAGTGGAAGCAGCCAAGATTATTGCTTCAATATTGCCCAATGTCACGCGACGTAAGAAACACGTCCACGTTTTGCTTGGAGCGACTCACTCAACAATTTCTATATACGTATATGTATTCTATGAGTATATATAAGTGAGTTTGTATAGAGGGTACAATTGCAAATACGTGAAATTTCATTGTATATAACCTGGCACACACTTTTATACCGTTATTAAACCATCTCTTATGGCAGTTATATCTTCTTTTGAATGAAATGCAATTGTATACCATCTATGAGAGCCAAATTTTGTCACTCGAGACACAATTATTTATATACATATGATTGTATTGTTATATTGTACATTGATAAACTTACCATTGTGGTTATCCAATAGGAAATTTATGTCAAGTGTGTATGAATGGATGAGAAAAAAGAATGAAGTGTATAAAAATGAAAGAAGAGTTTGAAAATAATTCAAGTGATAAAATCAATGGGCTGACGGCTTTTGCGATATTTCTACTTGCTCGCAAGCTCTCATAGGACTCAATGTCTATTGTAGAGGTTATTATTTGTATCAGAGTAATTGTACTGTTTATTGTTGGTGTTCGCATTCCTATTTGTAAATTGCATATATGGTACATAATTAATTGTAAATTCAATAAAAGCGAAATTTAACATTTTGAAATAGCGATTCATGTATCACTCACCTATTATATAATTAGGATGAAGCACAATTGTTCAACGTATATAATTCCTGGAAAAAGAAGAAATTGTTAACATTCCATTGGATTCACCATCGGCACATTCATGCGAATGATCCGCTGTTTAGAGGTACTACTGATAAGTGCTGTCCGAATAATTTGTGGGCTGTGTGATTGGATATTCGACCAATTACGATTTGTTAGAACTAATTGGGAATTTTGTGAATTCACGTATATTCCTGTAATGTCCATCAATTAATTTGTTTGATGTTGGCAATATATATATTAGTGGCCTGCGAATAATTGTTCAACAATTGCAACAGTATCATTGCTATAGCTATTCTACATGGAAAACAAAATACATTAAAAAATATTTTTCAAATATCAATTTCACTTTAATCTAAGCAAATGTAAATCAGTCATATTGATTATATTATATTGTTCCATATTTAAAAAACAGTACTACATATTTATTTTCACAATCACACTATTTATAAAAGGAGACCATTAAAGTTACCGAACAATGGAAACATTAAAATAAACAGTCTCCAACAAACTTTTGTACGATAGTCATGCATGTATCGCATATGTATTTGCACATTTTCTCCCACACCAATTAATAAATTTGTTCTCCCTTTGTTTATTAAGTTATCACAATATTTAACGAATGTTAAATATTATATTCACAACCTAATATTATCAGGAATTAAATGTGCATTTATTGGGAAAATATATCCGAGAGATATGGTTCATGGTGATATTGTCCTGCTACATAAGATATCGAAAAAAAAACAAATATTCCAATCATTAGATATACATTCTTATTTATAAGCAATTATACACTCCACTATACGGTAATATCTCAACAATAGTACAAGAAATTTTTATTCATCATTAAATTATTCTCAAGATAAAACATAATATAATGATGATGGGCAGCTGCATTATTCAATAAAAATTAATCAATGAATGAAAATCAATGAAGAAAAAAAAAAAAAAAGAATTACATGGCTTTCATTATATCCATTGATCGGATTATTAATTGTTATCTGCATTTTGTATTCATCTCGTAATGCATATCATATACAACGTTAATTAAATCGAAATGAATTTTATCCCCAAAAATTTGATTACATACAAGTCTGTATGAAAAAAAAATTATGCAGGAAAATTTATTCTTAAACACTCTATACAAAAAAGAAGTTTGTTCTGAAGTTTATTTGGTAAACACCGACACAACTATATCTCCATTAATTATTTACAATAGTAATAATAATAATAATAATAATAATAATAATAATAATAATAATAATAATAATAAAAATATATATATGAAATATACCATATATAAAATCAGATTATAAACATATTTCAGAATATAATTTTATCCACATTTGCAATAAAATAAATTTACCTATGAATAATATTACGCACCATAATATATTAAACTTTATTTTGATATGTATTTCCTTTTTCTATAAGATTAATACATATACAAATCGTGAAGCTGACATTAAAACGTTTGGTTATATATTCAATATAAACGATAATCCACCAAAATTTCAAATAGCCTATCGTCAATATACAGATTTCTATATGCAATAGATAAATACTGTATGTATACTGACTCAACTTATCCCTCGTTCACGTTTGACAATCCCGGATTATCGTGTTCCACGACTTCGGCCTCTATTAATACTCTGGATGAACTCTCTCGAACGCGCGCACATACGAACGTATCAGCGTTGAGACGACTCAATCCGTCGCTGATGACAACAATCCTCTTAATACTCACCCGTCGATTCAAGCAAATGCAAACGTGCAACTCTGGCGCGCAAGTCACTGACATCGTAGAGATATCACTGTGTATTAACTGTGGAAAATGATATTGCTTTGGTGATAGTTGTAGAGTGTATGTGTGTCAACAAAACGTGAATATAGTTTCTCCAGAATAATTTGGACGATTCATATATTTAAAATAAAAAAAACATATGATTAATGTAACAATCGTTTCGTATAGGAAAACACTTTGATGATATTGTTATATTTATTACGTGGACTCATTTATTTTTGTGTTACAATTAAATTATGAATAACTTTGTATTCATTATTCCTTAATAAAAATAACCGGGATATATTATTTAATATAAATTTCTAGATTGATGACATTTTCGTCTCAACAACTGAACTAAGCTGAACAAAAACAAAAAAAATAATACTCCTGATCTAATCTGTAATGAAGAAACTAGGCAATACTATTTTATCCAAGTGTCTATACGTTAGAATTGTACTTTAATTAAGGGAGAAAAAAAAATAAGAATAAAATTCCATTCTTGACATAAGAAGGGTTGTACGATGTATTAGACAGCAAATAAAAATAAAATAGTTTTATTTGTCAATCAATAACAAAATAGAACTCTTGATGCGAGAAACTCGTTTCCTCCCAACTTCACCCTCTCAATCTCCCTTTTTGCGTCTCGCTCTATCTCACTGTCGTTCCGTTCCTCTATCTCTTTGAGTAACTCACATTCTTTCCCTCAATCACCTCCGACGATTTATCCGATATTTCTCTACCTCTTCCATGTTTTATTCCACCCATCAGGACTCCACGATGCAAAGTTAACGCGGAAATTTGCGTATAAAATCCAATCAACTTGCAGCATCGATTCGCTTGAGTGTTATATATACATATATATTATCAAATGTATATATGTACAGACGATCTGGTATGCATATAACATATATGTCGTATGACACATCAGTTGCAGTAGTCGATTTTTCACCGATTCCGGACCAATTACATTTCACCAAATGGGGGTGGTAGAGCAGATGTATAATGTGGCAAAAGCGTCCAGAAGGGTGGTTGGATTAAATATATATATATATATATATATATATATATAGTAAATAGTCGGTGGTATTGAACATCGTTGCAAGCTCTACCACGTCACATTCAATTCATTTCCGGTCGTTCAATCAGGAGCTAAGAGCTATCGGATTGGTTTTCATTTTTTCTTTTTATTTATCTCTACGATTTTGCTTGAATTATTTTCATGATTTTCCATCATTTAGTCTTTGCTCTCACACGTTGATAATATCCGCTTGAAACAATTCATCACTACAATGTGAATAATTATCGTTTCAAATTATTATAAGGGATTTAGATGTTATTTTACATTTTAATCAATGATGCTCAGATAACAAATATTATTTGTGTATTTGTTTCAATGTGTGGATTAATATATTATCATTTTATATGATACATTGAAAGGATACATTTGAGGATATTTGCTGAAAGTTAATGGCGTTTTGTGAATATTAATAAATACATAAACTGTCATAACAATATAACTGCTTATTTAAAACAATCGATTTAATTAAAAATTATTATATTCCGTTTGTTGTATTAATTATTTCAAAACATTTTGGAATTAATGACAATTTATTATCATTATAAATATCGTTTGAAAAAGAGATCTTGGATTTTTATGTAAATGACTACAAGTAAGGTAAATTAATGCGCATCAATTGATAATTTATTCATGATTGACAAATATTTATTGGACACAAAGTCTTCGTCTGACTCTTATTTTTATAATGAATTTGTAATATATTTACAAGATTCATTAACTATTAATGAACAATTTGTTAGGGAGCAACTGTTGGAATAATCAATTATTTATTATCGATGAATTTCTTCGATATTGTGTAAACTCTCACCTCAATAAATGATTTATATATGATCGTGTGTTACGAGAGTAAATAACTAAAATTAATTCTGCTGAATATATTTATGGCACATATTTATCTTTATCGATTAAATTTATTGATTATATTTAGGCAGAAAATGTTCATCCACCATTTTGATCATTGTGAACATAGAATGTATATTGGCCATGGGGGTTTCCACAGTTTCGGATTATGAATATGGAATATATACTACGCGAATTGCAAATTGCCCTTGTGTATTTCCAAAAAGTATTCGTATACTCTCTAATTAAAAATATGATATGGATATTGAATCATATTCAACACATATTATTGTCAATTATTTTATAGCATGTTAATTAAATATAAATCCGAGTGAAATTAATATGTATCAATAGAATGTACAGAATTCAATTATATCCAATTGAATAAAATTATTTAAAATAATTGTGATTGATTCAACAAATGGAATTGCAATCCATCAAAAAAAAAAAATATACATTTAATTACATCTTGAAAATAAAATGGAACCCAATCGATTTATCATACATTCTCAACTCCAATTTTTATATATTGTTTTATAAGAATTAATTCGTGCTAGATTGCTTTTTCATACAATTTACGTTTAGATATATTTAAACGTGTAGATTTATGCGGTTCTCGGAACGTCAACGGAAGCATTCCCGTCACCGGAAGTTCTTCATCGATCCCTGTATAAAATAGTTATTCACTCTAGACCTATGTATAGCCACGAATCGCGACAAAGAGATGGAGAGGTGAATATTCCCTGCTGCTAAAGGTTTTCCAACTGGCCAACGACATGGAATAATATATATATGTATATACAATTATGAAATCGCGAATGGATCAAGGGGTTCAAGTTGCGGAAACATTGAGAGGTCGAAATGCTCGCGTTGACTTCCGCAATTCTGGGTTTATCATCATCAATATAATTATTTCCGTAGTTGAGGACTAGAGTAAATTCCAAGTTTAATTACACATGTGTTTCCATAAAGCAGATTTCGAGGTCCATAATTCATAAATAATTCCTGAATATATGTGTGGAAAATATTTATTTCAATTGTAGGTTGAATAGTATAAATTTCGTTAAGTTGATAGTATAAATTTCTGAGGATTATTTCGGTTACTTTTCTCAACAAGACTTCAAACTCCGCGTAAGCAATATATATGTTTCAGTGTATACACATAAATATCACGTGACATTATATGAAAATTCATATATTTAAGAGGATATAGGTAGCCGGAGAAAATTCACCAGTAAATTCTACCGTGCAGTTCACTATATTCGTGAGACACTATAAAATATGGATGAATATTACCAAGTCATGATGCAAATATTTCCGTGAAACATCCAAAATTTCACTGTATTACATGGTAAAAATTCAGAGCACGTCAAATATTACCATGTAAATACTTCAAGTTTCACCGCGTAACACAGTAAAATTCCAAATCTTGTGTATACTGGACAGTAGCCCACCTGAGTGAAATTATTCATGCAAGAGTAGTATGAGAAAATAATTTGTTTCACATTTGTACATTACCCCAAAATATTTAACTATATATATTATTTTCTCATCAATTATAATTTTCCTTAACAATTATACTCTGACTACTGCTTCTCAGTGTGAAATTCACAAACCAATAAATTTTTAATTTCTCCTTTTTCTTATCAATCTCTTGATGTATATATCCACCAATAATTAAATTGTATCCTCTAAACTAAAAATTGAGATTCACACTGAATTATATTCTTTGCGATATATTTTAGTGATCACTTTTATCATAAGATATATTATAAATAGTTAATATTCAAAAATGGAAATTTAATCCTATATTTTGAAGTATCATGAACCGCTCTCAAGGGTGACCATGTAAGTAATAGCAAAATTAACATTGTAGCATGTATCCCAAGAGCGTCATCTGCCATCTATGGGCTATCAACGATGTGAATGGTGAGGATGTTATCTGAGACACACAAGTGTCGTATACCATCCTGTTCCATCAACCTATACAGATATATATATATATATAGCAAAGAACAATAAACTTCGTATATATGCGTAAGTAAAAGCGTTAGATATAAATTTAAGTGTCACGAGATATGTCAGCTATTAAAACTTTAGATGTAGTTCTGAATTGTCGTCCAAATGCTGAAACAAATTAATCTTTCCCCGTCGTCATTAATTACAAAATTAAATTAAAACTAATACATTTTATTTTATACATATTACAAATTGAATTAATCATTTTGTCCTCATAAAATTACGTGTTTAATGAATAAAGTGTCACTCTCTTTCCCTCCACTGTGTTTTATATCTCTTTTATTGGATGATCAGCATTGTCTATTTTGAATATATCCATTGCGATTATTAAATTCGTCACAATTCTACGTAATAATATAAATTAATTTCTATTTAATAGATTTCCTGTTCACGTGTATATACATTTAATTATATATGTACAGAGTATACAGGAATTACAGAATTCCACATTGATGATATTAATTGTTGAGTTTATTTAGATTTGAAAAATTCTCACTTATATTATAGCTCAATGTTATATTAATTCAATTATTTATATGTGTAAAGTCCATTGCACTCGTGTGGAGTTGATGAACTTTAACGAGAATCCTGTTCAAGCCTTGCTAATATGAGAGTAGAGAAGATATAAATAATACTATATTGATACATAATTTTTAATTGGGTTTCATATAATATAATTAATCGAATTAATAAGGATTCTTTAAATCCCCATTCATCTATACCATTCGTCACGGGAATATCCAGTAATTTTCATATACACACTGTATATATAGACGTGTTAACGAATTGCATTTCATAGGATTCTTTCTATATTAATTAACAATTCGAATGGAAATGCATGAATAGAAATTGGAGAAATAAATGAGATTAAAGTGTCATTCACCTCTTATGATCAGCACCTCTATAGAGTCAGCTTTGATGGATGAATCGTTATCAAAGACAAACTCTTAAAAAAAAAGAAAACGAAAAAGTTTTCGTATACAATCAACGCCCGTGGTTTCTCTCTGTCGACGATTTTTCGTGAAGTAGAACTGTGAAGATAAATTATTCTGCTTAATTGCTGACAAAGCCTCCGATTACACCGACGAAGACGGAATGAAAGAAGAAAAAAAAAGAAGGAGAAATAATTATTGTCTCAGGTGCTTTTAACGAGCCGGAAGATTGACGACAAAATTATATGATGATTATTAAAGTATCTTACGAATTATTATACGTTTCGTTACGAAATGAAATAATATAAAGATATATCAATTGTATATATGTTAATATCGATTGGAGAAAATATACAGGTTTCGTGAATTCATACATAACAAATGATTAAGTAGTTTTACGATAAGTATATAAGTTAAGTATAGTTCCAATATAGTCAATGCACTGTACTTATAAAGGTGCAATGGCCTATGATGGCATATACACCATTCGATTTACTAGTGACTTTCCCTCTGTTTTACTCATTCTCTATGTGTTTTTGTGTATCCAAGAAATAATGATATTTATTGATCGTATGAAAGGGCAATGGTGAACGTTGCACAAGTTGATACACCTCAATCGTATGTACATGGTAAAAAAATCATTGATTATGATTTGTTTGTAAAGAATGAAGAACATATTGGTGATGTCAATTCATTATTGTTCACAACGAAAAGTGTTTAATGAATTGTATATGGTTTATATGATTCTATGAAAAATTATATATTTCAAAGTGTAATAGAGAAACTATATCACTAATTAATATTTTATTGATTGATGATTGTTAACTTATTCTTGCTATTTTATCGTTTGTGTTAATTTTTAATTGAAACAGTTAAATGTGGGCACATACGATGTGGAGATGGGAAAATTGAAGTGCTAATTGTGATTTAGGTCTATTACTATTTCATTGTTTTCATTTATTTTATTATAAATGTACGGTGAGGGTATTAAATGTGCAGAATAAAAGTTTAGTAGCTGGGACAAATGATAAAAATGCCACACAATTACAACTGTTTTTTAAATTATATATTTCGTATTCTGTGTTATTATTATTTTTTTTTATTCACTGGTAAAATGCGTTAAATATTGATGCCGTTCAGCTGTTGGGGAGGCTTTTAATTGAATCAAGCCATTAAAAAATGTATGGTGAACATTGAATTTTTTTTTACAAAATAGTCAACCGCAAAAAATAATGAAACGAGAAAATAGATGTACATTTTCCCTCTCATTTCTTGCAATTAGTTTCTCGAATTATTGGACAAATATTAAATGGTAGATTTATAATTGAGGAATCATATAAATGAATAATATATAGAATGTATCAATTTATATGATAATGTTTTACTCCTAACATCAGAGCTGCTCTTACTGCCTGTTGTATGATGACTACCATGAATAAATATATTGAATGACGCTGTAAGAATTAGTTGACATTATACTCTATATACAATATAATGTTACAAATTCTTTGGTCATTGTATATTCCACTGTCTGACACAGTAAAAAATTTCCACTCGAGAAATTCACAGTCTACAATAAACTAGATATTTTTCTATATGTATACACAGTGTGCTTGTGGTTGTTAGAAATTAGAATTGAGCTCGACATCTTGCCCCAACCCGAAGTTGCGACAGGATACTGAACGTCGATGAGAATATAGTTGAGAGCAGTGAGTGTTGAGACAGAGAGAAGGAGGATAGAAGAGTGAAAGACCCTGTGGCGTCGGTATAAAGCTTAAAGCCTTCTCAGCGGGAAATCGACGAAACTTTTGTGAGGGTATAAGACTGAAGGGAGGTAAATTAACGAGACTAATAAAACTCGAATCGCCCCTGACGTTTTACCATCCGGATTCTTTTTCGTTATTTTATTATTTTTTTTTTTTTTCATTCCTTTTTCCATCCTCCTTTATTAGCCCAAACGTGGTTTATACTCTTTTTTTGCTTCCAATTTGGAGACTTCGCGAAGCAGAAAAAAAAAACGCACACGTCTACGACCCCAAAGAATCCTTGTTAAAAACAAATGTATTTTTCTTTACTGTTTTATGATACACTTGTGTATGGTTTATTTATACTATTCATCATGTAATGGTAAAAAGCCACATTTTCACGTTTGTTTTGATAGTATACTTAAAAATGTAATTGTTTTTTGAAAAGTTGTACTGAATACTAGAATTAGCGATTATCTTTAAGTTGAAAACAGGTTAGTGATGCTTTTTTTTTGTGCTGCCAGTATAAAATTAAAAATTTCATTCATCACTCATCAATATAACGGATGAAATTGTTATATACTAGACAGTGATATATTGACGTGGAAAAAGTTATCGAGAAAATTGATCTCCGATAATTGATCGTGACAAAATTGTTTTTAACCAAAGTTATTCTCCCATTAATCCATTATTTTTCATTGTAATTAGAACATTACATTTTTCATTTTGTGTTACAATAATTTTTTATTCCAAGACCAATACATCCACCACTGCATAAAGAAACAGGAAGATAAGAAGATTAAACGATCATCTTGTCACTGTGACCTAACACGAAGTATCAATTGGCTCTTTAATATTCAGACATCTGCTGTATATATATATACCTATAATTTATAAATATACATATATACAAGTATAAAACTGCTAAGTATGCTTTTGGAAAAAGTAACCAACCGTTTCATCTTCCGGTTAAATTTGCATTTAGAAAAGAGTTTTTATATATATTTCTATACATTGAAGCGGATGCTGGTATTCTTACTGCAGCTATTCTATACGCTTTACTGAAAATCCAATCTCTCGTCTCTCGACACTTGTTCGAAATACGGCTGTATACCGTTTTCGTTACTGCGCCAGTCAACTTCATTTTAAATTGCATTACACCTTTGCGGGGACATATGGGAATTACAAAATGAAAAAAAAAAAGAAAATAGTAGCAAAAACAATATTGGAATTGAGTTTACATGCATTGAAAAATAAACAAAATCATTCAGTTTTCTGTTCTTCATTCTTATGTATTTGTTATTTTATGTATGTATCCACGACACCGAGTTTCGAACATTTAAATCGTGAATATCATTAAAAACACTGTTCTAAAATATCTTCAATACTGACAATCGTTGCTACGTCAATTTCCACTCGTTTATCAATGAAAAAAAATCATTCTAATGTATATTTATCAACTAGTGAATACTGTCTAGTAAAAATGCAAATTCTGGATGGGCCAATTTATCAATCGATCCAACTTTTCTTACAAAAAAACAGTGGATACTCTGGAGACCGTTTCCAACATTCAATAATCTCTCCGTAACTATGCAATGCAAGAAAAAAAAAGTCCACAATCTCTTTCCTTCTCGCGTGACTATACATCAGGGACTTTGATAAGATTCAATTTATTTTCAAATACGAAGAAATACAGCGTCGATACGATATCCAATGAATGTCTCAAAGTACAGTTGAATAACATAAATATATATTTATATACCTGATGCAAAATTTATCAAGAAATTCTTTTCATTTCGTCTTAAAGCGAAAGCAAAAGTCTTGAGTAATTTTATGTTTCAAGGATCCTTCAAAAGTGAGTGAGTCGTTCATTCAAATAACGTCAATATAAGTACATCACATAGATTCTCAAAATCTATTGAGATACTTCTATATATAAAATACAACACAGTGAATATTATTTGTATTTATTTATTTTTCTTCATTTCTATTATCAAACATTTTATTGAGAATAAAAACAAATTTCCATTGACAATGATGCTATTGAATGCAGTTCAATAACTCAAGAGCAAAGTGAAATTGTTTAACATCATTGACAGCCTATTGAAATGTTGGAAAAAATAATGATGTCAATATAAATCTCAGAGTTTAAGTCCTTTTTCAAACAATCCCACGTCACACATTGTAATTCATTTATCACTGGATAAATAACCATTGCAAAATCCTTTATCACTGAATTAATTAAAAGACAAACTAGATTAAAACAATATGTAGAAACTCCGGAGGCAATCCTATTTACACTACATATACATATATACATATGTAGATATGATGGACGACTTTAATCCACTAAAAACGCGTATTAAAGTGAAACTGAATTATACTAATTTTTCTACTTGTCTTTTTTTGCCATAACACATGAACTTTTTTACATTTCTAACATCCACTGTTACGTAAAAAAAAAAACATTTGAGTTTTATGGTATTATTTTTTGTACTTCATATGTTTTTTTTTTTTTTTTTCCCCGCTGATAAAATTCATTATATAATGAAGCTGTTACTGTGATTAAGAGACTTTTAATTTAATTAAACAATTAGAAACAGTATGAAGCAGCATGTATGCTTTTCATCGTTCAATATTTGTAATTAAATAATTGGATTAATGACACAAGTGTAGCATGGTGTCATGTCATATCTTGATGATGTCCATCAGGGATTTCACGTCGAATTTTAATTCATCATTTGCACATGGTACACATACATATATATGTATTCTCATCTTTTATGGCTTCAAACATATTGTATTACCTATGTATTTACCATTGGCAAGAAACCGTGCGAAAATTCTTATAATATATTCGTACACTAACACGAGAGAAATTTTTTGAACACGTCCACGTAACAAAGTTTCAAGTCTTTGAGGATAGTATACGAGAATGAAATCACCCCTGCCGGAAGTGAATCAATATATATATATATATATATATATATATATATATATATATTTATTTATAGGTAAAAGGAGATGAGTCAGAAAACTCACTTGATATAAAACCTTTCAAAGAGACACGTCGCTCCCTGAATTCAATATATCGATCGCATTTAAGCTCCTTCAAGACACTTATTATAATGAAGAAAGAGAAATTTACTTCACTAAGTAATTTGCGTAGCTTTTAATATGGAGGTGGTGATAGTTGTGCATGATTTTAATGGAAATTTGCTACATAAAGTAAAAAAAAAAATATGAGTGTTGAAAATTGCTGAATAGATAATAAACGGAGCTCTGCAATCAGAAACTTGAACCTTTTCTGAATTGTTGTGAAATAAAAAGTGAGACAGGTGGAAAGAGAAGCAACAATTTTTAAAAAACATTTTTTCACTTTGATATAAATAATTAAAAAGTACCGAAACAAAAATCATAAAATAAACTATCTTCATAAATTAATCCACAAAATCTATTTGCATTTTTCTTCACATCATAATTAATTTGACATTTAATTCGTCAGAAGTTCATTTCAAATATTTTAAGAATCATCACTTTTTTTCAGTGAAAACAGGATTACAAAAATGTAGGAAGTCTCGTTAAATATTAGTTAAATTTCCATGTAATAATCGAAACCAGTACATTTATTCATCACTGCACAATTGTTGGTAAAATTCTAATAATTATTCTCACACAGTACTAAACTATTTCTACTTTTGAATTCTTGCATTTAGATATATAATGTTTGAAGTGGGTAAAGACGTGCGCGTCACTGGACAGACAAGTGGCCGCAACTACTGGTTCAATTCACAGACATTTCTTTCGTGTCTGCATTTGACTTCCAAATGGGTAAACCGACCCCGCAAGTGTATGCGGTTTTCGCTGATTTATATATAGGATATATACGTTTGGGGTTGCGCACGTCGCGGATCCGCCGGTTATTGAGAAATTTCTCTTGAGCATTCACTTGCACAGACGAAATAGGAACGTAACCAAAGCAAAACCGCATCAAGAAATTCCAAATGTGAATATTGTATATCTATATGGTAAAATTTCCATGTCCATAGCTAGCATATCTTGCAAATTTCTATATATATATATATATATGAAGGAATATAAACGCATATGTACATGGAAATAGAACGTAGCATTTGTTCACATACCACTACAATTCCATTCGGTTAAATAATTCATATTTAATGAAATAATGATAAATTTAAAATGAAATTGATTAATAAATGATTCAACAATTTTCCTTCTTGTTTTCTCTCTATAATATAAGATACTTTTTAAATCTTTTCATTAAGTCATACGATAAATTTTTAAGTACCATTTGGGTAGACAATTGGACAGTGCAAATCGAATTGACTTTTACTATTCTCACGTGACTTTCATTTTATTTCCAACCTTTCTACATACACGAATACAATATATTGCGTGACTGGGATTTGAGAGACATCATGTGGGTCAAAAAAATTCTACCTTGGAGACCAGAAGGTTGGATATAATTATTTAATTTTTAGCTTTATTCCCTCGAGCACTCCCAAATATATATGAATAGGTGGATGTAGAATAGAAAATAGAAAACCAGGAAACAAAAGGATATATGCATTTAATCCGACAAACTTTTTTTGAATTTATTTATAATAAAATAAATCTGTCTATTTGTGAAAATTTACACTTCATCATGTTAATAATTTCGAATAATCTACAAACCGCCATTTGGAGGTCTGTATTTTCACAAAATGAATAATAAATATGAAAATCTCAAGAATGATATCTGAATCAGATATTTCACGCTATATAGAATCGTTCTCGAATAAATCAGCCATATATAATAGCCAACGAAATTCTCAAAAGCTTGCAACATCCACCATTAATATTTCTTCCATATAAAAGGCAAATAATGTTTCAGTTGCTCTGCGAAGTGTATTATATTACTCAATATTAATTACTATTTACAAACACTCATATATATCAAATGACATTTTCCCTCACCAATAATTTATCGGATATTATTTTGGTCACTGAGGCATAATTGACAAATTTTAAATTCTCTCACCCACACAAAACAGATTTTATCAACTTTCACTCATAGCAGAAGTTGTATTAACATATTTCACTGTTGTTCTCGTCTTTTTTTTTTTGATCTCAACTATCACACTATACTGAATAACCAGCGTGATTTGTATTTGCAATTCCACTGAATCGAGTGAGAGAATGTAGAGAATGGATAATAAAGAAGAGAAGAAGAAGAAAAAAAAACAAACTAGAAAAAATAAAAAGAACAGAAGTGCTCGTACGGATAACAGCTAACCGCTTCTATACCATTATACCCCCAACCATACCAACCCACCAACACCAAAAGCGCTGGCAGTGAATCTGAATTTGTCGCGAGCACTTTTTCCATCTCACTCTTCCATTCGCTTCATGTTTTTTTCACTCGCTCTTGGTCTTCTGTTCCACCCCAGGCTCTCTCTCTCTCTCTCTCTATCTGATTCTACCCCTCACCTGCTCTAGAGTGTTGCATTTTTAAAACTCACCCAGGCACAGCTCGACGATCGTGTATCCAACCATTTCCGGGAGCTATATTTCGTTCTCGTCTCGCCTCATCAAATATATATATGTAGATATATATATATATATATATGTATATATGAATTTATTTATCAAAGAATGCATGTGAACTCATGCTGGACAGAGAATTCTCGCTGTCTCTATATGGAATTCTTGTGAATAGTTTCCTTTCAGAATATCTTTATAATGTTGATATGTATTCGCATGTTTTGATTATCAACATTTAATCATTTTCACACTACTTTGTAACCTCTCATATTATTATAATATTATGAATAATTTTTGATGCATGTGTTTGTTAAACGATGCAAAAGTTATTTTATTGATTTATAGCAAATTTTTTATTATGTGTACATTTGTTTTCAGTACATGGCAATCATCAACCCAAAATAACGAGATGTGAAAATTTGATTTATCCATTATATTACTATAGGTAGAACTACATCGCTAGTAAATATTTTGTACAAATCAAGGGGGAATTGAGAGGAAATCTGTACATTCCCCTGCCGGAAACTGGGCGAAATATTGGCCTCAGGCAAAGCCTCGATGGTCTCTAAATTCTATTTCGACTATGAAAACACCTACCACATACGCCACGAAATATCTGGTGATAATTCAAATAACACATATTAATAGTATACATCCGATAAACAAAAGTTAATGTGACTGAAAATATTCATTCATAAGAAAACCACCAGAATTAATGAAAAACGATTCCAATAAAATACTTTATTCAAACACATTATCTTATTTTATATGTACATATTATAAATATAAAAATTTAATGATAAAACAAATGTTTTTAGGAAAGAAAAACACAATCATTAATTAATTTTCTTCTTGCATATAAAATAGAATTCCAATCTTTCTTCTGACATCATTTCTTTATTCTATCAATTTATATATCCTAATGGATACATTACATATAGATCTTGCAATAATTATTTCACCACTTACAACTCAACGCCATAACGGTTTCTGTCGATATATATGTTAACATGTTTCAATGCTTTTGTCAAATTGGGCTACCAGAGCATTTAAATTTAATTGAATGAGAAATTTGCGGGCTTGAGGAACTACAACAATATATGTATGGGTGTCTAGAGAGTACACATGTAGGAGGATGCTTGATCATTTGAATGGAGAAGCGAGTATATATATATAAACACATATATACAAAATATACATACACATTCGAAGAAAGCAATAGCACTTAAGTATTAATTAATTCAATCGAGACTGGAATATACAGCAAAATTTATTATCGAATCAATTAGGAATTGATGAATTGATATGAACGTTAATGAGTAATTGATTTACGATCAAATCGTCTGTTCAAATCGTATATATAGATATTATACCATTATATATAAATATATACATATATATTGTAATTTTTTTATTTCAAGCAACAAAATGAGTGACAAATCCTGGTACAAAAATCAAATGCAAGATTTCCGAGCGCGCAATGTCGACATTAAAAGGAATGCATACATATCCAACCATATATATATATATATATATATATATGGCATACATGTTCTCACACCTGAACCCACTCTATCGTCGGCGAGCTCTTGGCTAACCGCAAGCCACAAATTTATGAATCTATGCATACGTAATGGAACGTACGACTTTGTGCAGAAAGCTGCGGATGTTATCGCAATAAAAATGTCTCCCTTCATTTCTCCCTCACACTTTTCCAAATAGCTCAAGGCACTTTTATCGTAATAGATAAGAAATCCTATTCCCTTTCATGTGGACATATACAATTCTCACGCTTGTATATGCACACATCTTCAGGGAAATCAAACCAAGCACTTTTCATGTCTTCACGTGTATAAAGTGCGTATTTTCGTCATACATACAAACAAACACATAAATACATATACATACAGATAGATCTGTACAACATGAGAAGTGTTAATGCCTGTGTCCCGTATGCCATTCCAAGCTGTCATATGGTATTCACAAGCTCAAATTCATCGTTCCCTTTGCCTCCCACCTTTTCTCATCTCTATTTACATGGCGTCATATGTGTATATACATGTGAAGCGTGTAATCTGCCTACAATGTCGTTGTCATCTCCGTCGAAATCTTTCGCTAGTATATAATACTATGAAGGAGGTAGCTCAACGGTGTCGTCACGTTACAGCGCGTCTTTATATAGTATAAACGAGAAAAGCGTCAACACACGAATCACGTTGCGCGCACAGCCATGGTACAACTTAAGACTCTAAGAAAACTTGACGACGTCATGTGCACTCTACCGTACACACATGCAGGCGTTGCGAGAAATTCGTGACAAGATATATATATATATATGTTTATATATTATACTAGGTTATATATGTATTTGATGGTATATAACAGAAGGCGAGAACGCGGGTGGTAATGGTTCAAGTTTCGAGGTCGTCACCTCTTCAGCTTCTTAGCAGCCGGGCCATGCGCGCCTTCCTATATATTCCAGTCCGGCCACATTGTGTGGTGTGCGCGAGCTGACTCCAGGCGCCGCTCTGAAATATTGTAATTAAAATTGTTCGTGCTCCGACCATCCGGTACGAAATAAAAAGACGGTGTGAGATGTGTGTGCGGCGCGAATATAAGCTCGACCGCGCAAGCTCTCGGGGAAATATATTATATGACCTTTACGTTAATTTGTCGCGTGCACAATGGTATATATATATTTTCTATCTCTTCTTTAATACTTTTACGCTGTTTTTTTGCTTTTACGTGCCTCCCTTCTTTTTTTTTCACTCTTGATCTTATATATTCATGATAAATATTCATCCCTTGTCTCGTCGGCGAAGAAACCTTTTGTACTATCATTATGTGTATATAGTGATAGCTCATACTTATTCATTGAGGAGAGAGTTAGAATTTTTTTTTTCTCGCGTTTTACACTAGTAAGAAATTGTGCAGAAAGATGGTTTTTGTTATTGAATATTTTTGTTTACTTGATGATACTTTTGGGTTGTGGATTATGGCTTGTTTTCTATTTCACTGCGTATCATTTACAGTTGTTTGACCAGATTTCAAATCAATAATATTTAATATACTGTCATTAATTTTCCAAATACAATTATTCGAATTATATTACCATCATTATACCTCCAACATTCCATATCACTGCTAACTACAAATTGGAAACACGTATCTCTCTTTTTTTCTTTCACACAGCACACGATTGAAACCCGAAAAAAAAAAAGAAATTGAACAACCTCATCATAGCTCAAATGTAAATTTTTTTCCCTTGGGAAATCTCCATCAACTTATAGATAGTATAGACAGTAATAATACGTGTGCGTATCTCATTCAGTGAATGAAGTAATTCCAGTTTCAGATTATGTATACAAATTGCAGAAGACACACGAGTAAAACCTCTTTAGCATTGCGTTTGCAATTTGAAACACTTTATGGGTTTACAGCACACAGCACTATTATCAACATCTGTGCATACAGAATGTCCGTATTCAGTTGTCATTAACGTGTCTCTCGCCTGTTTATTGTTCATTGCATAAGATCAAGTGTTGATACATAAATTTTACAACTGCAGATGAAACGATTTCTGTTTATGTAATGTCTTTTTGATGTTGAAACAAAATAAGTGACTGTGCAAAGGCGGTTTCTATTTTATAGAATAAATTGAAACCAGGTACCAATATATGCGGTATAATAATATTCTATCTATAATGGTGAAGAATTTTTTCATTCACTGCATGCTATTTTTACTGAGCTAAATAATAATTCTAATTCAATTCAATCAATTTTTTTTTGGCAATAGTCACGAGCTTTCGTTCACTTCATCACCAATAACTCGGTTTATGAATTAAATCCGCTCGTGACAATTTTTTCTCTCTAAAAAAAAAAATCATTTCTGAATCCTTATTAACAGCTATTTCAAGAAAAATTCTATTTGAAAAAAGTTCTCGAAATTATTCACCGTTAAAAATAAAACCAAGACAATTATAAATTTACGATAGTTAAAAAGATGAATAACCACTCTATTATAATTATAAACTATAATCAGAACTATTATAAGTTATGAGAAAAAAAAACAAAAACAAAAAATACAATCAACCACAAAGAATATTACTGAGGAAAAGAGAAAAAAGATTCGTTTGCTTTTTCATGCGATCATATATGTAGAGACTTATTAGTCCATATCAATTCCAGGCACCCTGTACACATATATTATTTGCAACCCCTGCACCACCATCAAACATGTATAAGACGATGAAACCACAATAACGTTGTGCAGCCGAGAAATTAATTGAGAAAATCGAGAGCGTGACGCCAGAGGTTTCGTTGTCGGCAAACTGATTCTATATATTATAACAATCTCCACAATATATATAGTGCCGATGCACAATCATATAGCGCCGGCTGCTAGCGATTCTCAAGATATTCCGGCAAACTGAAAACTATTTGGCACCATCTTGCCCCCGTGCACACTCTCATACACTCCACTATAACGCTTCACACCGTCACGCGCCATGCGCACCCTCAACTATTATAATGCGCTCATGGTTTATGTTGCACGAAGCACCGATTATAGTTGGAGTACGCTAAAGACCAAGCAGGAGTCAGAGATTACAAACAGCATAGAATAGAATGAGAAATAGATAGTTGAGTATATATATATATCGAATAGTTTGTCAAGATTTCATGTGACTTGGACAAAGTATCGCGTTTCTTCTATGTAATATGATAACTACAATTTAGTTCACTTATATACAGATTATACTACTGAAATTTATCACACTGTCATTATATGAACCTCAACAAATTTCTATCGTAAATTTTTCTATAATAATAATGATGATAATAGTGATATGTATTTATATTTATAAAATTATCAGCTGTGAGAACAATGTAAGCGAGATTAAATCGTCAATGGTGTTACTTTGAGGCTTTATCTCATCAATTCTCTTCAAATCGATTCTTCATTTCAATTTTAAATAGCATGAATATCTAAAACTTTTTTTATTTTTCGCAAAGTCATTCCTTGATATTGTTTCAATGTTTATTTATGTTTCTGAAACTCTCTCACATATGAAAAAAAATTATTTTGAGTCAGAGAGTTTTTGTTATCAGATGCAGAAATTTAGTTGGGTGATAGTCAAATTTAGTTCTTTGATGAGTAACGATAATTATTGTCATTAATGTGTGAATTGTAATGTTTGGTATAGTTATGATCAGAATTAATTACAATCTTAACAGATAAAAGTAGTTATGAAAGTATTTATTCTCAATATATAAAATAATTATGCAGATTCGATCTTGTAATATTGAATAAAGCTATTATTGAAATTGAAATCTATATAAGATGACGTTAGCTGATACCTTTGTGCTATCATCCTTCTAATTTAATTAAGTCTACTCATTAATAATTATGTGAGTGCATTTCGTGAGATTATTTTGTCATTGCAAATTAAAAGTAAAAAAAAAAAATGTTGAAATAAAAAGATAATGATTAAGAATATTTATTCCCTGCGTTACTTTCCTTAATGAAAATTCCACTTTGTCCTTTTCCCCTCTCATTCTTCTCAATATATTATTATGAATATCCTATATCACCCTTTCTATATTATATATGCAACCACATTCACACGTTTACATATTCAGGAATAAAACTAACGATTCAACGCTTATGCAAATATTTTTTCTAAACAACAGCATAAATTTACCCTTGGACATACATACGCACGTAATCATAATTTATCAAACTAATCATCCGAATTAATTGAGGATGATTCTTCAATAATTCAAATAAATAAACAAACTGTCTCAATGATTTATTTATGAATTTATTTAACGAGTACTCAAAGTAAGTGGATGAGTGATGCTATATTATATACAATCGCAAATACACACCTGACTTATTCCATATCACAATAGCTAATCCTTCACAATCAATTGTGAGTAAGTTCACAATAGAAAAATAAAAACACTCAGATAACACGTTTAAATATTTATAATAAATTGGTTGTAACAATTTCAACCATTACGAAGATTATATGAACAAATGTTTTTTCATTTCAACGATAAACCACCACTGTCAAATGTTACGACATGGTTTATACATCTTGCCTGCACTCCTAACACACTCTGTACCCACTATACTGTTAAATCAGATACAGTATACAGTATATACTTGTTTTTAAAAGTCTACTGCAACGTCCTGTCTATATATATATATACTTTGTATAGCTACTGGCACTTTTTACACACAGAATATTGTTCATATAACAGCTAGCCTCTTGAAAGCATTCCATAAATCTCATAGTCCCTTTTTTTTCCTCTCTTCGCACTGGCATCCACCCTGTTTTTTATATATTATTCTTTACAATTATCTCTTGAGAAAATATGAACATATAGATGCGACATTGACGGCAAATGGTCAAAGAGAAAATAATAATAACAGTGATAGTGAGAATACGTCAGTGCTCTGTGATAGCGTAAAAATTTCATCATACTTTTTTTTTTTCTTCTTTCCTCTCTTATTTCTTCTACAAAGAAAAATTGTTTCTCTACGTCGATGATAGTGTAAAATCAGCTTCACTTGCGAGGAATATCAAATCCTCATATTCGACGTATAAATCGACATGTCAAAATGTTCTTCGTTCCTTTATCATTTTTATTCCCTTTCACTTATTTTCTTTTTTTTTTTCTCTTCTTTTATCCTCTCACATGTATATATATATATATATGCGTTTCGGAAAAGTAGTGAAATTGTCACAGGCAAAATGAGTGTGTGAGAAATGTCACAGGCAAATCGCACTGAGAATAGTAAATCGAACGTAAAACTCAACGTGCACAATACTCAAGTTGCAAGCATTCGCGTCACTGATACTATACGCTCCATTTCACATCACACTCTTTGTATATCATATATGATGATATCGAAGAATTTTTCGATATTCAGTGCAGCTGCAAATAACAAGTAAAATTTTGATTGGGTCAAAATAAAATGAAAAAAAAAATTTTTTTAAATCAACGATTAATTGTAATTACTACAGTGTTCAAGTTGTTGTCACGCCATTATACAGGATCGGATATCCCTCTTATACTCATTTTTACTATCACGTTTTTGCGCTGGAGCTTGTACAATTTTTTTTTTTTTTTTTTTTTTCCCACTTATTTTTGTTATTTTCTATCGCTTTTTTCCATTTTTTTGTTGTGCTCTCGTTCGCACAGTGGAAAAGCACTAAACTGCCGATGTTGACGAGAGTGAACAGGAGAAACGCACGATCAGTAAGCCGCTTATCCTTTTGCAGGACGAGTGTATAGTAAGTGTTAAAGCTGAAGAGTGTATGGAACATGACGACGAGGCAGCAATACTATCTCGTTTTACGGTCGCATCAAAAAGCTCATTGAGTGTCCATTAATTCCTGGTGGGATTTACACTGAATGCACAACGGAAGTTGACAATGGTTCACGTGGAATATATATGTATATTGTATATACATAAAGTGTATGCACTTACTTATACTAATTTATCTACCACGGAAACACAATGTACTCCAAAACTCAAGTGAATTATTCTTTTTTATAATAGTACATACTTTGTATATTGTTATATTAATTATATTTGAACATATTTACAAAAAAAAAAAAAACGATGAAATCGTTTTATATATTTTTCCTAAAGATTTTCTCTTTCACTACAAATCTCATGCTCTTTTACTATCCACTAATTTTTCTCAACTTGTTTCGTATAATGTAAAAAAAAATTCCTTAACATTTTTGCACTCTCCACACACACACACACAACATAATTATTAAATTGTTACCATCACAAATGTAAATCATATATACACAAGCTCGTATTCATGTAGCATGAAGTGCTTATACATATATACCTGTGCTTGCTTCACATTATGTATTCGAGGATATGCCGCGTGAGTGCATAGTCCAGAAAGAAATTGCTGTTACGCCGTCTGCATATATCCTGGGCTAACTTTATAAATGTATATACATATTGTATAGACATGTGCCAAATGTCTTGAGCCACAAAAATTCTACGATCGAAAACTTTTGACATTTTTTAAAGCACATTCATCTATATGTATATATATATATAATACATGCAAATACATACATACACATAGTGTTATAGAACATTGCCATGATACAAGAGTTATATATAAAACAAAACAAATAAAATACATGAAAGACACATGTGTATGTTTCTGTTAATATTTTATACTAATACAGAGTGTTTCAGGACCATTTGTTTTATAAATGTGAGTTCCTAATTAGTTTAAGTCCAATTCAACAGGAATTATTTTACAGGAATCAAAGGAGAAATTGGAGCCATGCAATAACTTTGTTATCACTCTCTGATGAAAGTGAAGAGAATTATATAATAATGAAATATATTCTCAACAGTTAATTATCCAACAGATTTCTTCTTACCTTTCTTCAAATTGAAGTTCGATTCCTTTTAAATTAATTTCAATTGAATTGAAAGTAACGAGGTGTGATGAGAAAAATAAAATAAAAGATATTTTTAACGTTTACTTTTATTGTTAACTCATAATCTCTGAAAGTAGTCTGGACATCACTTGCGAGAATCGCACGGGGAAGAAATTTGAATGCTAATATACACTACTGATTAGAGTGCCACTTTATCGATATATATGTTTGAAATAACTTGAGACCACAGCTCCCCATGGAGAATCATTCATTCATCTCGATTATTAATTTTTCCACGATTGCAGATGTTTTTTACCTATAGAATTAATACAAACAAGAAACACATTCATATATATGCATTCAATGCGTAATAGACTGGATAAATCCTCTTCCACGAATGGTGTATTGCTTCATTCAAATTATAATAAATCCCCATTCATTTGATGATTCGCATTATAATATTACATGAGTAAATAATAAATGTTTAATTACTCTCAGCATTATCTCGATTTGAATTTTGCATGAGAGTGTTTATAAGTGATTAACAGGATATATTTGAAACAGATTGAACACATTTGAATCTGATTAAATAAACATTCATTTTTATTTAACATGAAAATATTTGGAATATATTTTAATTCCAAATATCCAACATGATGGTTAATGGATGTGTATTAATTACAAAATAGTTTCATTATTTTCTCATGGTCAAATTCAATTTCAGTCGGATATACATGCAACAATCTCGAATCATTTTACACAATTAAAATTATTCAATAACAAACATTGAAATATGCTGTTAGTGATTAAATTATTGTAATACTCCAAATACTCATTGTATTCAAATTGGTACGAGCATATATTGTATTACATGATAAAATAAATTTTCTCCTCAGTCCCTTGTGAATTGCTCGCACTACTTCAAATAAAATGATCCATTGCATAAAAATATTCAATTGAAAAGGGAAATAAACAAAAATATATACACCATTGTAAATCGAATTCAAACAAATTCCAACATATTTTCTATTTTTGCAATACAATTAATCACAGTATTATTAATCCCACAGTTATTGATAGTCCTGTTGTGACAAAGCACCAGGTGATGCAATTGAATTTAACACCAAAAACATATAAAATTTACGGGTAAAAGTAAATATTAAAAAAAAATTCGACACCATCGATTCTTTACTGGACAAATATGTCATAGAGTTTCGAAGCGGTATAATTCTGTCCGATGGTTAGTAAATAGACTCCTTTTGTCGATGAGTATATATGGTGAGCACCTATGTATATATATGGTTAAGTTATTGCACTTGGCGCGTTGGTGGCTAGGACAATTTGATCGCGCGCCCGAACCCCAAAGGGCCAAGCTATTCGGTCAGTAAGTTATCGACTCGTAGATTATCACTGGAACGTGCTCGGAATACCGTTAGCACCGGTCACCATAGCATACTATATATAGTTGCTCCTTGCTTGTCCATTTCTGTGATGGTTATATGTATATGCATAGATATATATATTGGTATATGCACTTCATGCAGCTTCCTCCAAATTCGCACATTAATGTTAACAGTGTGTATAGATATACGAACATGTGAACTCACGGTAGGCACGCGAGATATTCACTATAACCATAGACATCAGGTTCGTCCTGGTGCAATAAGGTGCATTATTATGTGTCCCTATATGATGCATACATCTATATGTGTATATGTATATATACAATCTATGATGTGAAGCTAAAATGTCTCTCTATCCCTCAGATTCACGTCAGAATGGATCGTTCAGGATATACTAACAATAGCAACCACAACAATGACAGTGACAAATCCAAGTTCCGTTTGTTTCGGGTGTTGTTTCATTATACAACTAAATAAACACACTTATAAGAAGATTGTGATGGAGTTTAAATGTGTAAAGGGAATACTTATAGATATTTTGTTTGAGTCCAATCAATACTGTTTGTTAAATTGAAATTAATAAAACAATCTGACTTCAATTGTTTGTTGGCCAAAAAAAAAAGAAAGAATAATATGTTTCTGTACATAAATTATTAAAATCATTTTGATTATACATTACTTCACTTTCATTGCATTTATTTATTCATTTATTTATTTTCATTTTATTCAATCGATTCTGCAACCACGTTATTATTCACGACGTCGTTAAATACACATTTCCATTGATCGATATTTATATATATATATTGGAAAATTGGTTAGGGAGTTGCACACAAGCGCGTGAGTGAGTGTGCATCATGTTTTTTGATACATTTATTTGATCAAAATTGCATGAGAGTAAGTGCGAAGGGAGTGGAGCAGTGGTAACAATAGAACCAACAACGTGAATTTTATATGTTCTCGCGCTTTCCGAACCATAAATTACCGTTATAGAGTGTAGAGTAAAAAAAAAAAAAAAATACATATACAGTGAAAATTTTATTTATATGTAGGTGCATGGATGAGTACGAAAAACTGCAGTACATAGAGAATTTAAAGCGAGCGCAAAGCTACGACCGGAAACGTGATGAAAATCGAACGATTTGACCCATGGACTAATGCGTACTGTGTAACCGTCACATATTCGTCGCACGAATGTCCCGCATCAGCACAATATCTATATACACACACACACACATATATATATACTTACATATACCCTCAGCAATATATACACACAAAAACACATTCTCACAATATTTCGGCCGCGGATTTGTCCAATCACGATTCGCGTTCGACACACGTTTGCAAGCATCTGCCGCTGTTTATTCTATGTACATATATATGAAAGTGTATATAGCTATATGCATTGTGTATACAACCTGGTTATATGTATACAGAATGTATGGATAGAGGAGTAAAAACCATCAGGGGTTATAATGTAATAGCTTGTATGCCAGGGATTAATTTAATGAACCACGGACGATGATTATATTCTGGGTGGGGAAAAAAAAAAATAATAATTAATATTACAATATCGATGATGCACACGTGAGGAAGGGGCGGAGAACACAAAACCATCATCCACTTGCACAATGTGGTTGTTGTTAAAATTTATCGGTTGGTCATGTGCGTGTGTATATATATATATATATATATATATGGGTGGAGTAATATCAAGCGCGCTTGATGGCACTCACGAATATTCATTCGATTGGAAATTGATAATTTAATATTATGTCATATACACAAATCAATGTATACTTTGACAGAGCAATCTTTTATTTTGTAAATTGTGAAGAGCTGTTTTTTTTTTTTGTTTTTTTTTTTTTTTCAAGTACATGTGTAGAAATTTATTATTCGTCTGTATGAATATAGAGATGAGTGGAGAATCGTTAACATGGTGTAACAAGGTGGAAATGATGCGATTTTGCTGATGGAAAATTGTTGAAATAAATGTAAATGTTTGGGGATTAATAATAAAATTAAATTTTAAATAACTGGTTTTATTATTTTATTGTGCTATTTGCATTTATTTTTTGTATGTGATTTTATTAAGTTCAATTATTCACATGGTGTTTTGATGAAAAAACCAAAGTGCTCGAGTGTTTTCCAACTAGGGGTGTAATTGTGGCATTGGTCAGACACTGAATATTGACTAAACAATAGGTCAATTACTGCGTTGATAGATGATTCGATTTTGTGGGACATTCAATATACTCGATAACCAGTGTCTAAATCGAATCAAGAGGAATCGCTAACAATTTCTATTATGATACTCGAAAATTTCACATAATATGTGGAATGGATTATAACATGTAGTATTCTGTGCTACACAATCCATTATTAATTTTGTTTTAGTTATCAACAGATTACAAGTTGATTGAATCAATTTTACATGCTCTCACTAACCCAAACATGGATTAATATCTATCTATTATACAGATTCTATATACTGTGTATGCGGATGTACTGTTCGCATATTACATGACCGCCTTAACCGACAAGAGCAACCAGTCAAATAAATTATGAATATATCGAACAGTATTCGAAATACGTAACTATATCCTCTCGAGATCCAAAAATTGAACATCGAAGAGAATTGAAAAATTCTCATCTTCGATATTTTATTGTAGTCCAATAAATACATAAAGAGCAAAAAAAAATTGTGTTGACATTTGACTTCCAAGTATTTTGATACACTGAATAAAAAAAGGAAAAATATATAAAGTTACATTGGTTCATTTGAAAATTAATTTTTTCCGATGAATATCTGTGCTATGAAACAGTTCATGGTATACATTTCGTTAATCGGGAATAATTACGAGCAACATGAGTGAGCAGTGTTAGGAACTATATGAATGCTTCAACCCCTCTTCTCGTGTTTCAATTATATATCCATAATAAACATAATTGCCAATGGAACTCAATTAATGGCGTGATTGAAATCAATTTACTAGGTGCTTGCGAAGCAATTGTGAGGTGCTATAGATAAATAGACCATGGACCGTGACAGGATTACACAAAGGGATCATATCAACTATTCCAATATACATATATGTATCACTGGAATGGAAATAGGACGAAGACGATAGTGGAAAATCCGTGCATTTTCGTACACCCCGATAGGCAATATACACACTCCGTTGCGCGAAGCTAACGGTTAACTTATCTAAATGTCTGAAAATGCACTGTCTCAACGCCAAAGAGAATAGTGCAAGAAAATATATATATATATATAGTGAGAGTGGTATATGTAGAAAAGGAAAGCATCAGTGAATGAGAGAGTAAATGAGAATGTATGTATATATTTATATACGTAATGTATATATAGAAATATAGGTATATTTAGGTAGAAGAGAAGCGAAGCGTGCGCGCGAATTTAACTTTATCGAAACTCGTTTTAACAAAGTGTAACGAGAAATGCCCCGGCGCGCGCTTTTCCGGTACGACGGACAGAGAATTGAACGAAAATTAGGCGGCGTTAATTCGCAGTTAAATTACGAAGCCACACTCCAAGATATATATAGTGAAAGTGTATAAACTCTTGGAAAATGTACCTGAAGTTGATAGTTTGCTCGTATAAATTTACTAGTGTTTATTTATTATAAAATTTATTATCTCTTCTGTATATCAAGATATAATAGATACTTAAATTTACACGGTGTTTTAGAATTACTTGATTTTACATTAATGCTACATTGTCCAATTTATTTACCATTTTTTAATATTTCTCAAGCTGTTGGTGCCATCGTTGTAATAGATTCAAGTTCATGTACTTGAGTTAACTCTCATGATTTCACACTCCAACAATATTACCCAATCAATATTCAAGTTATTTACCGCTTTTATTATCGAAATAATTGAAAATCCAAGATATTTTCTCCGTCTGCAATTGGATATTCCAATTTAAACTATACTTAAACTATATGAAAAATCAATTCTCTGTGAGTTATAAAAACCTTGTCAAACAATGTATCATAAAATGAAAAACAATACTCTACTCCAACTATATTAGTTCATGTAGTTATTCCCCTGACTAAATTCTCTTCATTGATAATATCTTTATTCATTATCATAAAACAATATTTGAATACATAATCAATTATAAATGTATTACATACATAAATATAGTTAAAAATCTTCGTATAAATATAATCTCCTCTTTCGTAAAGACATCCCTATATACGTTTAAAGAGAAAGTATATGACATCGTTTATGCACATGTGCCCAAAGGGAATAATTCCCCTTAGGTCAATATCAAACGACGTGTATTCCACTGATGTATGATCCGATACATTGCATATACACATCATGATAAAACGACACACAATAAACATATAGCACTCTCTTGTGACCAGGCACTTCTTAGTCGCACACATGCAAATTTAACAAATATCTATGTAATATATATATATATATAGAGTGTGCTCACACAAAGTTATTCCCTTTGTCGACACGGCAGGAGCCCTTAAATACCTACCCGGTAACCGCGCAACCTCTTGCATTATTTATGCGTGAGCCTTTGCGGACGGAAGTGTATATGTGTATATATATTTATATGTGAAACCTGGGCCATGGCATCATCAGAGAGGGTGTGTATATATATATATATATATATATACATCCGCTCGTGTGCCCACACGCGGAAATACACAATACTTTTGCAAGTTGGAAAACTTGTGACGGAAACCACCGGGCGCGGCAAAGCGGAAATTTATGGATTTTGTTTGGAGTCCTTGGCTTGGGTTTGCGCACTATAGTACTCTGATTTATGACACGGGGCCCCGCGCACGTCGTTTATATTCCAACCGAGATATCGAGAGTGCCGTGTGAGTCAAGGCTTTTTTTTGGCCGATACCACGCGCGTGTCTCTATGTTATAGATGCTGCTATTTTATTGTGTGTATATATATGATTATATATACAAGTCTGCACACGGATGTACTTTATATTGCCAAATAATTCGCTTTATATGTATACTCTGTGTACTGTATTATATGGATATATCAGTGTCTACACAATGATAAAACATTATTTTGAACTTTGTACAAGCGAATGTTGAACTGAAGGGATAACTTGCATCTTCAACTAGGGACAAATATTAATTTAATAGATTTAATGTGATGTTGTATCGCAAATCAGTAGAGTAGTGGACAATAGTCGATTACGAATTACAGTTTTGTATTATTTTCTCTCAATAATTTAGCCTTATGAACTTTTGAATGGATAACTATCGCATTTACGATTATTAGAAACCATGGAATAATTATGTGTGAATATTGAGAAAGAGAATAAATTCGAAATTCGATTTTTGATGTTTACAAATGAATGAATACAAACTAAAAATGTTTACTATTTTTGTTTTTTTTATTATTATTTTGATTTTTATCAGACTATAAAAATCTAGGCACTTATTAGTAAGCGCTAGACAAAACACTGGTCAATATCGGAGCTTCAATTGTTCTTTAATTTAATTTTAAAATGATAGAAAAAAAAACGGCATTCAATAGAACTCAAATTAATTGAAATGTACCTCACAGCAATAAACGTTTCATGGTAATATATTGCTCGATTTTATGTTTATTGTACATTGCCAAATATATTATTTCGCATCTAAAACTTTTCATTTATTCAATTATTCACGTTATACAGTTTGAATGAGCAATAACAATTATTTACTTTGAATTCTCACGGTATTTGCTCAATTTCGATATTCGGTGGCAAGTTCTGTTATACACGAGTGCTTTCATCTGCAATCATTCGTGTATAGCACATGTACAAAATTTCTGTTTGGGTTTGGAAACTGTACAAAGTGAAATGGATGTTGAATGGGAAAAGAAAAAGAATTAAATGCAAATGACATTTAGCAGTTAAATAAATAAGAATTCTTGCAAAGCAAACAAGCTTAACAATTTTCCAGAAATTTCAATTCCAATAATTCTTGTTACACTCTGTATATGTGTATGTATATATTGCACGCAATAACCACATGAAATTCTTATATATACATATAAACATCTAATGACGTTAGCGAAGCGAAATAATTGAATTTAATTTAATTTGATAAGACAGTTGCCACAAATTTCTCTCGCTTTGATAACTAATGATAGCAAGAGAGTTGAGAGAGAGAGAGAGAGAGAGAGATGAGGAAAGTTGGTAGTGCGCACAGTCGCCGGTGTGCCACGTTTCCCCTCACTCGTGAGAGATGCAACTTCATGGAAAGTTGTCCCTCCGGAGAGTGGAACAGTGTATGTATATCGAGACAAATCCTTATAGAGAGCGGTTTAACTCGAAATATTATTATATGTATAGTATACAACTGCGAAAAACTACTTTTCACAGTGTGGTCACAGCTAACAACATTCACGCTAATTATACTTTGGTTATGTATCAAAATAAATTGCAACGAGCTCAAACCATACAACTGAATGAACGAGACTAACAATTTACTCAATTGAACAATCTCCAACTTATCTTTCA
This sequence comes from Zele albiditarsus, assembly GCA_958496275.1. Classification (NCBI taxonomy): domain Eukaryota; kingdom Metazoa; phylum Arthropoda; class Insecta; order Hymenoptera; family Braconidae; genus Zele; species Zele albiditarsus. The sequence goes on along the minus strand of OY292409.1, from coordinate 6,033,077 downwards.
CAATGTAGATATTCAAATTTCTATAATAATTATGTGAATATATACGGATTAATTTTACAGTTTTGGGATCGTTGATTTCAGATATGCAGACACTATGAGAATGTGTGAATTTTTATTACTTCTAATTTATTCGTAATCGGAGCCACTATCATTCAAATTATCCAATTCTATTTTATACAAATCATTATAAGTATACCTCTCTTCATTCAAACAAAGAAGAAAAAAAATGTTCCTTCATTTGATCAAACTTTCTCAATTAAAAGTAAATAGGAGTTTCTAAAATATGGAAATAATTCTGGTACTGACGATACCCACACTCACAATTATTATAAAAAAAATTCAATGATTTATGTCAGATAAACAGACGCGTGACAATGTAACACGCGAAGGAGATAAATATTTTAAACTGAGAAAAATTATTTTCCCTCGCTATCGCAATGAAACTCCATTTGTGTGTTAATATAAAAGACTATCTTTATACATACACATATTATCACAAACACATAAAGATGTGAAATTACATACACTATTACATCATATACACACATATATATATAAATATATATACACGTGTTGACGTACACGCATGTTAAAACTGTATAAAGGACAATATGCCGGATAAACATGCAGAGTGTCGTCCACGGCACTTTGTCGAGATAGAGTTTTAATCCTCTTTGGAAATAAATGGTCATACGTATCTATACATATATCTATTCGTACACTACAGCGAAATAAAGAAGAAAAAAATAGATTTATATACATATACAGTGTCGTTGAGTAGAGCACTATCCACTGATGATACGCATAAAGCTGTACTCTCGAGCATGCATATGCACGATTTAAAATATGAAATGGAAAACTGATTTGATGAGTGAAAAAGAAAAAAAAATATATATATATAAAAACAAATCGGCTACACGAGATACTTCGTTCCACATACTTATACGCTTATAAAAATATATTTATGTATATATGTATGTACGCTGCATAAATATATTTAAGCGGATGTTTTCATTCAATTTTGAAACTGTTAAAATAAATAATTTTGTTGGATTTCATTTTTAAATATATGGAAAAAGGAAATCTACAGCGCGGATTATTTGCAGAGAAGTACTAATTATTCTGTGGACATTTCATGTCTACGAGTTCCTTCAAAAAAAAAACCAAATATATTTACTATAGCCAGGCATATTCATCCCGGGTATTAAATTTTTACAGTGACGATGATCATTAATTCCGTCATATGTGTTAAACTGAAAGGGGAAAAGAAAATTTAATATTTCAATAATCAGGGGAATTTTTTTCGTAACTATTCAAAAACGGTGAATCAAAATGAAGTCGGAAATGGAAAAAAAAAAACAAACAAAATTTTTAATTAGTTTCATTAATTTTCAAAGATTTTCAATAAGATAGAAAAAAAGAAAAAATTACGAAAATGATGACTTGAATCAAAATTAATGGAATGAAATTGTCATAAAAATTATTCAATGTTTCTGCAATTGAGAACGGAATTATTCAAAGTAGAATCATTGTGCTTCGTCAAACAATGAAGAGATACTCTCCAACTTCATGAGAAGAAATGAAGAAGAAATAAGAATTGAGTAGGTAGTTTTTTAGTAACCGTGTTCACCATGGTAAAAAAGCTGTTCTGTGGAAAAAAAACAAAAAAAACAGCGTTCAAAGTTCATACCTATCAAACTTATAATCGTACACGAAGTCAACCAAATGCATAAAACTTCTCCACATCTCTGAATTTCGACTTCAAATCTCCGGCGGATATTTCCAGAAACACGAATAACAAGATTTCACACAAACCAAAAATCAATTTCCCGATTCCGAATAACTATCAACATCACATTAAAAAAATTATGACATGTAAAATTTACATCTGATATGTATGCATGTGTTGACAGTTAAAATTAAGTATATACACCATAATATAATAAGCACATAATTCTCACTTGACAATAATGTTTCACACATATCTAACACACGCACACACACATACATACAAAGTTAAACCTCGGGGGTAGTTATTGTAATGTTACGCATCACGAATTTATTTGTCAACCTGTGAGACATACTTGACTGCAGTGTGATACAGTAGTGGGAATTATAAACCCACAAGAGATTTGCACGTCATCCTAGAATGGGTACTGTGCTCGTTTGTGCGAAAATTAAATTCCTCTAGTGGAATATTTTCATAGCATATACAGATATATAAAAACATGTTCATATATATATATAGAAACTGTATGAGGCTATTCAATTTGCGATGAATTTTTAATGCAATGCATTTGGCACAACCGAGCAATTTCGTCTACTTTAATCTGATAAGTAAAAAAAAATAATGATAAAATAAAATTTGTAATAAATTTAAATTGCTTTTTCACAACTGCATGTATATCTACGTAATATTCTATACACGAATATTGAATGTAAACTGATGAAGATTGCGTCGCAGTATGTACTATATTGGTGCTTTGGTCTGTGTTTATATTCAAACTTCTCTTACATTTCCATTGGTACTTGCATCAAATGATGAGAGTTGAGCAAACATATACGTCTTTAGTTTAAACTATTCCTCCATCGTATATGTAGACGAAAGATGCACACACACACACACAATAGGAAACCAAACAAACGCCATTATGTGACATTCAGTATACGCGAACAATCGATTGTGCTTTCAATCTTCAAAAGAACCTCAATGCAAATCCGTATAACCCATGAAGCATAAATTTGTGATGTGTACTTTGTTTGTATCATCTAAGCACATTACACACTGTTGATTTGAATGAGGTTTTTGGTTTAAATTACAAATAAAGAAAGATGTACATAGAGAGAAAAAAAATTGATGATCAAAAGATTGTTTTCGCTTTTGATACTAGAATAAACTTTATCTTTAATTTAAATTCGGCTTTTGCTAGCTCGTTCTTTTGACCCACAACTAAAGAACCCTACAAAACATCCTCGATCATTTAATCCTGAAAATGGGATAGTTAATAATTAAATTATCTCCACACAAAGTAGCTACCACATAAATTAGTCATTGTTCATTATCTATTATTAAATAGTTGTGTGCTGTTGAGTGGAGATGAAGATGGATTATGAAACCAGTGAGTTGTGGCTAGTCAATTATTGTATATGATGTGTACATAGTAAAATATAAAATAAAATATTCGTTAAGCATCTGTCTGTATATGCTCATTCAGGCTCATCCCGAAAATCACTGGGTGGATTTTGGTGCGGTTTTTACTGTCATATTTTACAAGCGGTTCTCGTTGGAGGTTTAAGTATGAAAAACGTGATTTGATAGTGGAATAGTATTAGTGAACTGTGTCGACGAAAAAACGTCAAACCTATAGCGTTCTGTTTCGCAACTGTTGAATATATATTTCAACAACATATAAAAAAAATTATTGGACACAGAACAACTTTTCTAGGATGAAAAGACGACAGGTAGCCATAAATTGCAAAAATGTAAATAGAAGAAGAGGTAATTAATGATAAAATACATTGTACTAAATTATATCGATTAAATTATGAAAAAGTTTCACATATACAATTGCAAACTATTAATCAATTACAGAAAATCACGCTGCAGAATTTTCACGTGATATGTTCGAGTTAACTTATCACAACCGCAATATAATTTTCAAGTTCAATTCGTCATTACTTTTTTTATCAGCAAGATTTTTTTATTAATAGAATATAACTATAGATATATTTACTTTTCCTGATGCCACTGAATCCATCGGGAATTGCCCTGCAAAAGTCTGTGGTAGATAGTAAAAAAAAAAAAGGAAAAAATAAAAACGACATAGAAAAGAAATAAAGCGAGAAAAAGGGAGGAAGAGCCACAAAGACTCGCGACCCTCAAGGGGGCCACCAGCACTTCCGACCGAGTGCAACGAACGTCAATATGACGATCAGAGTATAGAATCCGTTTTGGGCGCGACCGCGTGTCGAGACCTCACGACGTACGTTCGCACATGCGCCTCAGCTTCAAATGATACCTAAACTCCACTACATATATCCCTATCTCATTTACGCGCCATACTCATGACTCTTCGACGTATATGCTCTTTACTCACACTATACCTACATACATAAAATACATATAGTGTACAAAGTGGGAGGAAACGAGCGAAGCCGAATGACTGTCGTCCACTGTCGTCAAACGAGCGTTCAGTCAGGCGGGGGTGTTGGATGTTGGGAGTAGAATTGTTGTGTTACAAACGAAAGAAAATCTAACCGGTCCACCTGGTCTAATAAATAACGCACTAACTTCCCATTCAACGTGTGTATTTCTATTCAATTATCGGTCATGGAATAAAATTTATTTACTTTTTTCTTTTCAAATCATTAACATTTATCAGCATTACTGGATCACAAAACTGAAGATTTATTGAACGCGCTACGCGCAACCCTTAATATCTAGTTTTTTATATTTATAAAGTGATTTATTGACGATTTATCGATGATGAAACAATCCGAAACTTTTGAGATGCTCCATTCTTGCACGTATATATTTTCTCATGCAATTACGAGTGTCATTTATTTGTAGAGACTAAGTCATTAATGTATAATCATGTTAGTTTTTAATCTTGAGATATGGAAAATTGTGAGATATTACAAATTTTTTTTTTTTTTTTTGTGAGATATTTTATCTACTAGGTAAGATGGATAAGGTTGATGCACAAATTTTGATTTTTTCATCTCTGTTTTCATTGTTTTGTTGTGTCAATTTTGCAGTATATATTTTATTTCCATCTCTAAATCACGAGATATCGCAATTTGTTATCGATATTATGGTTTAATATATTGGAGTGAGCTAAATTTTATGTGTCCAATTGTTTCATCCTATTTTATCGATCTCCAAATTCACTAATTCACAAAACTATGTGACATTACGATATATCGGTGCAATATTTTCCGTCAGATAACAACATACATAAAATTATTGAATGCAATTGACAGTGATAAAAAAATTTGAAAAGCTCTTGACAGAAGTATCGAATAAAAATGATTAATTTTTGAATTAAAAATAGAGAAAAATTGGAAAAAATAAAGAAATGGAGTAAAATAAGAATGAAAATGTGTGTGGTGACGTCGGCAATGAGTCCGGCACTGGTGTATACCGCGCAAGTGAGGTCGAGAGAATGAAATGGATGCCGGGCACAGAAGTGAGACAAGCTGATCCCATGTGTTCAGTTGCCGGCGGCACGGTAGGGGTCGCGACTTCGACGAGACAAGCGGGGAAACTACGACGACGAAGGTAGAGAAGTGAGGTTTTGAGAGTAACAGAGTGGCACCCCTCTAATCCCCACATTCACCCGCGCCACAATCGTACCGTGCTCGACCCTGGCTCTCTCTCTCTCTCTCTTTCGATGCTGCTGCTGGTGCTGCTGCTGCTGTTGGCCGCCCCGCTTCATCGTCATTCTCACGGCAGTTCGACGCCGGTCGCGCAGCCAGCATGGTAGAATATTTGCTCGAGCATTTATGTATTGATAGAACGCGCGCGTTTAACATAACATTCACAATCAACAATTTAATATTGAATGAATAAGTCTTTTATAACGTACTTATATTCATCATAACAATTATTGATTTGTTACAATTGTTAAAGGCAATTTTGGTAAATTGTGACAATCCAATGTGTACGATTATCGTAACAGACGTATACTGTTGGTGTGTGATGCATGACTGTTTGCAATATAATGCCAGATGCCCAGGCCTAACCTCAAACAGACAAAGGGAAATGATGTTTGATTGAGTGAAAATTTATTTTGATATTATCACAAATTTATATTGAAAAATCATAAACAAGAAAGAACAAGAAAAAAAAAAAAATATGTGTATTGTCGTGAGTTTATTCGTTACTCTCTTTTATCAAACAGAGTACTACTGATAATTTTGTTGTCAATATGCATATATATATATATATATGTGTAAACAGATAAAAAAATTGATTTCACTGTAGTGGTTCAGAGACACGCGCTTGAACCATGTTGTAAACGTCATTTTGGATCGTATACAAATATGTGAATTCAATTTGGAGCACGTATTTTAAATCAAAGTGGAGTTCAATGAAGATGTTGATGACATGGACGGGCAATTTGACTTTTGGAACAGTGACAATGATATAAATTTTGAATGGATTGAAATAATTCAATTTACTCCGATTTGAGAATTTTCATTCAATTTTTTACAATAATGTTTGGTAGTTGAAAATTTTATATGGACAAATGAGAGAAATAAAGTGTTGGTATTGGACAATAGTGGATGATTGAATTGAAACGATAATTCGAGATTATTTGGGTTTGGAATGTGTGACTTCAGTGCAGCATTGATCGATGAAAATACAAGAAAAAAAGAAAAAGGGAAAAGAAAAATTCTAAACGAGTTTATAAAGATCGCAACTGTTACGAGACAAAACGAAAGTTGCGGTGAGTTAACACTTACAATATTTATTTCTTTCTTTTTTTATTATTATCAAAATAATATATTCTATTGATATTATTATATTCATATAGATATCTATACGAGTATATTGACAAATGATAGAGTCAGTTTAATTTTATCCGTTGCATATTTTAAATAAAAACGCGTCAGACGTATTTGATATATAAATATTATTCTTTCGTCACGTGCCACGAGAGTGATCTAGTTGAAGCGATCTATGTATTCACCGGAAATATTGTTGCGTGTTATGATTAAAATCGCGCTAAATGTTATTATCATTTTTTTCTTCATTGTAAACAATCGAGATTGACGACTGCAAAAGAGAAATACTTATAAATAAATAATGATGATGAGTTATTTGTAACACAAAAGATTTTTTCTATTGATGCATGCTCGATATATTTATTATTTTTTTCTTTTTTTCCACCGCATGTTTGACTGAGAATTATTGGCAACATTCGAGTGATTCATCATGTTTAACGCGCTTTATTAGTAACGTCAGCCGGATGTTTTAAACACGATCGTTGGACACACCAACGTGTTAATCATACGCAATGTGTTGGGGAAAAAAAAAAAAAAATGTTTTTTCTGTTTACTTTTCAACACACAGTGAAATGTATTTGACGTATTTTTACGTTTTTCATTCTTGTGAATTTGAATGATATAAATTTAGAGTATGGTTTTTCGCTCTGTGTTCAATTAAATATAAACCACGTGATCACAAGAGTTACTAGATGAAAAAATTTTTTCAATTGACACACGGTTGTAGCACGAGTTTGATTATTTTTTATTAAATCATTGTCGTAGACACGAGAATAAATATAATGGTTTTAATAATGGAGTGTATTTAGTTACAGTCGATGAACTATTATGTTACCTATTACGATGACCCGTTAATTTATCGTGAACATTTAAATCTCGATGAATTTGATATTAAGATAACTTGATATTGGTTAAAAAAATTTCTGACATTAATAATTAGACAGAAAAAAGAAATATTAGTATCAAATTGACAAAGAGTGTGTAGAAATTAGATTAAAAACTTCAGACGCGTAAATACAATTACATTAATTAATTAATGATGTATTTTATGATGTAAAGAAAACTGGAAGTAATATATATGAATAAATATTTCTTGGGCAAAATATAAAGCTGAAGGTGACAAGTATTTTTGTCCGAACATTAACTGAATTTAAGTACATTCAAAGTAATTGTTAATAAAGACCTTCCAAGAGGTCTATAGTAAACCCTTTGGGGTTTATTGAATATGGTAAAATATTTTGTGATGGTCAAACCATAAACAGCACACTATATATCAACCATCCAATTTTACCACACATGGCTTTAACGTAACACAGAGAGTTCTTCTTTAGCTCGTATCTCAGGATTCAATATACGAATTTTATATTCCTTTTTTTTTTTTTTCCTAAGCGATACACCAGACTGTAAGAAAAACGAATATGTACATAAAACTGTCACAAAACTTCTGGTAATCTTGATATTTCAGGGAAAAAAGAAATTTCCCAAAATACAGTTCAAAACCTCTTCACCGTTCTCCTCTTTATCCTTGCATTTTGAATAAGTGCTAGAGGAAGAAGCAGCGTTTGTTTGCTCTCTCTTTTTCTCTCTCTCTAATCCTCGTCCTCTAGTAACAAGAAAATGTACATTTTTATATTTTCCTAAAACCCTGAGCTGGTCAACTTAAAGATGGGCCTCTCCCTATTTTTTTTTATAGATAATATATTCTATGAATAAAATTGATGATAAAATTAAATTTCAGCTCTTGTTAATATTGAAATTGATATAAATGATCAATATTATTATTTAAATAAGCAATTTTTCGTTTACCACATTTGAATGACATTTATCTCAAGTTAATATGCCTTGTTAAACCGAAACAATGTCATTGTTCAAAAGTGATGATAGAAAATATGAGAAGTCTACTACCGGACGATTTTATTTTTTTACTTTCAATGATTTATGATGTCCATTAAAAATTCTACCTTATTTTTCCAATAAATCTTTTGCTCAACGTCACGGTTTGACGATTGACTACAAGGTGGAAAATCGAAGTTACAATGTATAACGTGTGTTACGTGTGCCAAGTTGAGATTCCTTGGCAAGAAAATATTCTTTCTAAAATCTATACCACATGGAGGTTTGTTTCCCCTTCAATTCACCTAAGAATATGTATCGTGACTTGAAGCGTTCGTCTTTAAAGTCCCAAGCGCTATGTATGTGCTCCCTTTAATGTACTGTTATAAAAAAAAAGTCTCATCGTTGAAGACCTATGCCAGGATCGTTGTAAAAATTCCACATCTGGGTAATGTTCGTTGAAGTGAGAGGAAATGAATGAGTGTGACAGAGAAAAATAAAAGAGATGACTGAAAAGGGGCTGCTGCGGCTTTAGGGGACGCTTTTCAATAGAAATGACGTAGAAAAAGGAACAAAAATTCGAGAAGTGACGGCCAATAAGAACCATCCACCCTCAGTAAACTACGAGTGTTGAAGTAGGAGAGAAAAATAAAAAGAAAAACAAAATGTGAAAATAGACGAAAAAAAAAAAAAATAACACCAGAGCGTCAGAGCCTGCGTTGTCTATACTCACAAAGTTTTCGTTTGGACTTTTACTTGATTTACCGAACAACTATTCTATCCCAGATACTCTGAGGAATTGGTCCCGTTGCAAGCGCCCTATACAATTCCCGTTCTAAATATTCACGATTTCTCCCCGTTTCAACAGTCAACACTTGAATAACAAATAAACTATACGAATATATATATATATATATATACAGAGAAATATTTGTGCTTGTAGAAAATTAATTCACAAAAAAATTACAGATGTTGTTGTTGGAATTAAAGATAAAATTTTTATTATACTTTGAAAATTTGCTTTTACTATTTTTCTTTAATATGATGGTCACACAGGATTAATAATTAATTTATCATGCCATGATATACTATGTGTTCCTCGTAAGCGGGAGATTTCAACGCTGGCCTACTTGCCATCTCATTGGATCCCAGCAGATGAGGAGGTTAGAGAATGAAGAAGAGTGAGGTAGAGGAACAAGAAGAAAAAAAGAGAATACGTGGGATTCATTCTGTGAAATTCCACAGGTGACATTTCCGTTTTAAATCTTCTATATGCGCACTGGGAATTCGGTTGACTGTACATGTAGAAAAATATATATATATTGAGACATGCAGAAGTATGAGGAGTCGTTATAAAATATTATATACAGCGGTTTGTTAATTTGTACACATTTTTTTTTTTTTTTCAAGTATTTTAATAATGATATAGCACTGTGTTTGTAAGTACTTTTACATCATTTACTTGGTGTGTTAAACGTTTAATTTTTATATTTCAAATTTTTACGGAAGAGCTTTGGATTAATATTTTCCTTCCTCCTTTGTTGTTGTTGTTTTTTTTTTTTTCCTTTTTGAGAAAATTAAGTAGGTTATTTTAATTCAGTTGGATGAATCCTCTCTTGTTTAATTTTAATTATATAAAAGTGAAGTGAATTTTTCATTTTCCTTCCGAAGATGGTCGTATTAATATTTTCTTTCTTCTATATAGGAATGAGAATTAATTATTTGAATTCAGTTGAATAAATTCTCTCATATTTTATATGAAAACGAAGTGAATTTTTCTAACTTTTTCCGACAAATTCTGCATTCATAATTTATATATGTGTGTAAATAAATTTAATTCTTCCAGTTAAATTGGATAAATTCATCCATATTTTATATTCATTATATTTGATATTATAAATTGTTCAAATTCTCTCGAAAAATAATGGATTAATATTTATTTTTATATAAAAGTAAGATAAATTATTTCTTGTTTCAAAACTGGTTTTAAGAGACAAACGATATATTTGACGAAAATATGGAAAAAATAATTGGCTTACACATAAATATATATATATATATATATTTACATTCAGAAAATTCTGACTGCTTTTTTTCTCAAGATTTTATGACGGAAAGCCACTCATATATGATTTACACTTGAACCTCGAACGACGGAAATCAGATATATATGTTCATAGTTTTATGACCTAGATTGTCTCTTCAACTAAACAAGTTGGAAAGTAATAAAACGCGTAATTGACACCGGGTGCAGTCGACTGATAATTGACGCTATCAACGAAAATATTAGATTAGTTCGAGCAAATATACGAGACTTCAAAAAAAAAAAAAAAAAAACCCAAAAACAAACAAATATTCTAGGAATTAATACCCAAATATTGTTATTCACAGTCCACACGAAAGCCTAGAGACAATTTTCGTGAGATGAAATAATTGATGTCAACTTTAACTTCAACGCCAATTTTTTATATCACAATCGTAAATGAGGTTGCAAAATTTGCATTCAAATTAAAAACAGAATTTATTCGCGTCTCAAGTACGGTAAATAGTTATGCCCAAAGTGCATTTTATTAATTGAATAAATTAAATGAATGAAGAAACAATTTGCTGAGGGAAAAAAAAAAAATTATGAAATCACTTATTATTGTTCAAGAACTAGTTGATCGCAATTATTTTATTTTTCATTCAAACATGCTTTATATGATTTGTATATACATTTCATTTCATACTTACTAAAAAAACAGAAATATTACAGTATACACAACCTTTTGAAGTATATATTTTTTTATCGCATCGTTAATTTAAAATCTTATCTCAAAGTTAAAAAATTCCTAATCAAACGCACGAGTTTAGAAAAAATTCGGAGATTAATATTAATTCCAATTTGTCATATCAATTGTACCATTTGGAAGCTAAAAATGTTTAATTCAGATTCAAGAATCAGCGATCACAGAACGTATTTAAAAAATGAACAATTATTCAACGTTTATAGTCTAGGTTCAATGTCATTTTACATGAAACAAGCACTATTTCACAAACTTTATTTATCTTTTAAGACTTATGCATGAAAGATAACAGCGCGATAGAATTCCGAATGTTTGTTGATTCAAATGAACAATCTAGATATAGAATTATTCAACTAAACAACTATAAAAGTAGTCACAACGCTGGTCCCCCTGCGCTGCCAAGGGTTAACTTTTTTAGAAAGTTCGTCTCGCCTGACCCTTCTGCATATCTATCCATCCAATCTCATATTATTACCCGACCAATTCTTGTATATTTGTATTCCATTTTTATCATCTAGAAAACAAGGCCAAACAATTTCAATGAAACGAACTGAACCTTTAATTCTATAGGATAAGAAAACAGTTTTTCTATGCTACAACCTCTTTATTACTCAGCATATAAATATTACAAATATAAATATTGTTTGTTAATTTTTGTTCATATTGCTTATTTTTAAACAATAGATATTCCCTCAATTCATTTGACATTGTTCATCTTCATCAACTCACCGAGCGAAGTTAATTTACAAACTATATTTTTATTCGTTACATATTCATATATATTTACATATTCAAATCAAAGTTATTTACTTCATTAAAAAAGAAAAATAGAACTTCTATGCAAGCTCATGCACTTCATAAACATGAGGGCTGTCATTTCAACGTGTAAATCCCGATACAACCACCTCAACAATAGATATTTTTCAGTGTATATAATCAAACAATAATGTTGATATTCTGGATGAAATTATTTAAAATTATTTAATCATCACATGCTAAAACAAATACATTCAAGTGCAGTATGAATACATAGCGAGAAGGGATATAGGGTCATACAATGTCGAGTCTGTTCCCTATATACAGAATGAGGTTGAGAGACAGTAGAGGGCGACGCGGTTATCTCTGTTAGAGATAAAGCGAGTCACGGATCGTAACACGTGCGCACCGGCACCGTCATGGCAATTCATTGGCCACGGCCGCACGGCGCATCACAATTAAATGTATTCTAATTAATGCACCGATGAACGAACCATACACACATTCATTATTATGAATATATTCAATCATTATTGATGACGATGATGATATAATAATTTACACCATTATTCTCAATATCCTCATTGCGTTAATAGAAAATTAATATATAATTTTTAAACTGTCCAAAAATTAATTGTCTACATTCACGTTTTATATAAATTCTGAAAATTCAATTTGCCAAATAATTACTGAAAATAATTGGAAAATATCCACGTGGCATAGAATACAAAATGGAAAACTGTCATGGAATCACTGACGTGACAGTTGGCCGGAAAAACGGAAACAGAGTATAAAAAAATACAAAAAAAAAAAATAACATAATGGAGAGAAGGGAAAAAAAAAAAACGAAAGAATGTGGGAAGTATAAACGAAAGCGCTCGCGGATACACTCATATATATATATATATATACATGGCGTGTGTCGCCCATATACCTGACCGTGTCCAATGGGATTGGCTGCAGTCATGGACTGATGCTTGTTGTTTCTGGTATATATTGTGGGATGCATCATTTTGTGAATTTGGGCGCTGAGTAGTTTGTGTCGTTAACCCGTAATCAGGAACGGAACGTCAAAAATCCAGGGCCACTACCGTCATATTTATTTTAAAAAAAAATAATTTTTTTTTCCTCACCACGATTTGTTTTGCGTTATGGTATTTATGCATTTTTTATATTTATTTATGTTCAATGTTGAGTGTGAGAATAGGATAAGTTATATGATTTTTTATTATCCTCAATTAATTTGTATTGTTTAAATTATCTCATCAATATGGTATTAGTTGTGAATGGTAAATGTTTCGTTTTGATTTTTAAATAAGAAAAGAATTGATTTATTAATGATGCTGTGTTCAGTAGTAATTGGGAATTCTATGGTAGATAGAGATGCTTTTTCCTGTTATTTTTCTAAGATGAATATGAAGAATAATTTTTATTACGTGTTCGAAAGTCGTGGAAGCTAATTTAATTGTGAATGTTTGTGGAATAATGAGCTAATGTTGGAATATGACTACTGAAAACTTCGAACGCATTTATCGTAAAACCGGTTTTTCTTTAACTGGCTTTCTTGATCTCTCAGAAACTTGTTTATGAATTAAATTAGGACATAGATTATTCGATTTATATGCGGGTCCACTTTATCCCTAACTAAAATTGAAATGGTGCATGTAGAATTTCTACAATTCTATTTAACGCATTTGAATTTTTCAAATTAGTGATATCAGATCTCAAACATTCCAGTAAAAACAGAACAGAGAGAGAGAGAGAGAGAGAGAGAATCAAGACTGTCGTAATAGTTAGCATTTGGACTAGTGTCTGGCCAGTTCCAATATTGACTTTCCTTCGATTCTGCCAAAAATTTCCATCAGAGTTTTTCTGTCGAGTCGTCTTTTTTTTTTGGTTGTGAAAGTGTGAGTTATTCTATCACGTTCCATAGGAACAATGTTCACATAAAAAAAAATATTTTTCTAATGTTACATGGTATATTCTCCAAAGAAGATAGAAATTAAAATTTTACAACATTTCTTTGTCATGTATAATTATCAATTTCTATTTTTTTTTTATAATTTCCAGCGTAGAAAAAACGAAATTGCACAATCGAATAATTTGGATGTCGTAATAACTGTGGAGAAATAACTTGACGAATTGAGAAAGTTTGAATATTGAAAATAATTCTCAAATTGTATGGTTGAATTAAAAAAATAAATAGATTTTATTCCAAGTGCAAAAATACACTTTAAATACCAGTGTTTCCTATTTCAACTACTTAAGTCGTTGAATTTACTTTTTCATCCATTCGCAAACTTGAACTTTACAGTATTATTACTAAAATAAATATTTGTAAATAACTTGTAATAGATTACACTTACCAATACACTTATATGTATATTAAAAAATATGAAAGTGGATAAAAACACTCAAAAAAATTCTCCACCGTACTAAATCATTTCCTCAAAATTCCACTCAGTACTCCACTGATGATGATTGTTTATAAGTACCTTATTTACTCTAACAAATCATAGAAATAAAATGAAATATGTCAGTGAATTCATAGAGTTTTAGTCAGCATTAAAACTTCAATTTCAATGTTTTCGTTCCAAAACTTTTAAGTCAACTTACGACGGTTTTCTTGATGCACTTATACAACTCACATGTATACATATAAATTTCAATATCCGTCACTTAATTTATAGTTTATGACATATTCAAATGGCGTATTGCATTTATGGTGTGGGTGGGTCAAGCCACAGAGTATAGGTATATTTAAATATACGCATTGAGGACAACTGGGACAATGCGAATGAGTAAAATCAAGTGGCGAAGGGCGTGCGCCCATTTAACGACGCTAAATGTCAGTGTGTTGCTAATATTTACGAGCTAACGCACGTTTACTTTCTTTTTCTCCATATATCGTGTCTGTCGTCTATTTTCTCCCATATCATAAGTTTGTGTTCGTGCACCGTTATAAAAATATATAGACGATAGTCACATATGAACAGTAAAAGTAATAAAAATAAAAGTATACAATTATAACTAAATTTTCACTGCATTTGTAAATGTCTATTTATATAATTAATAGTGTTCTGTGATACTCTATTGCATACACCCATTACTCCTACCTGTAGATTATAGTCAAATACTCGGTCAGTATCGTGTTGAACCCCATCACAAGCTTATAGAGACAAACTTATAGCTTCGAAGTTGGACACCAAGTCAATTTGACCCTTGCCAACCACAGAAGATCAAAGTGGTTGGAACGTCTGAGGGAAATTATACACTGAATCGATTATAATAAATACTAAATATTTATTCAGATATACCACAACTGTTACATACATTTACAATTGTTAACCACTTGGATTACAGAAGACAGATTTTTTAAATATATATATATTCCAATAAACTGTGTTTTATAAGCGACGGGGGAAAAAAAAAAAATGTGTCTGAATGTAAGAATACAGTCTGAAGTGAAAAATAAAAACAGGGAAAGAAAGGACATTTATCAAAAGAACTGTGAAAAAAAAAAAAAAAAACACCACGATAGAACGGATATGTGAAAAAGTTTATGAAGAAAGAACAATTTTTTCGGTGTCTTCTCTCATATATGTAATTGGAAAAAAAAAAAAAAAATTACGATGTGTATTTTTAGAGCTCATCGCAGTCTCTATTTTTTGTAATAGAAACTTCGCACAACCCATAGTTCGACTAGAATATGAAATATGAACATGACACAAATGAAATATCCACAAATGTCAAGTTCCAACTGAAACTTCTTGCACATGCCATTAATTATTTCACAAATATTTTTAACATAGTCATTGTCATAATATAATCTCCAATGAAATATTAATGCGTTAATTTAATTTCTCTCAAATGAATATCGTTAATAATCTGCTTTCAAATTTTCATTAAATAAAAACAATCTTAAAAAACACTTAATTAAATATTCAAATTGATATCCAATCTACTGTACTCTTCAAAGCTTCTTTTTCAAAGTAGAGACAATAATACAAATGATAACATAACATTTTTCCAGACCACTACCCACACGTAAATGTTGTCCAGAAATTATTCTCGTTCAATTAAATATTAAACTATAATATACAGGATAGAATATATGTATTAATCGTGTATGTACATGAGAAACTCTGACATAGTAGTAGGCGTTTCCAACTGCGATATTGCTGAGTACGAGCACAGAGATGACTTGGTGCACGTGGTAAACACAGAGAGTGGAGGAAGAGGAGTATAGACTCAGTGCTGTTTACAATGGACAGAGTGTACACTGGATAAAACAGCTGAGGTTTACAGACAAGAAGAGGAGGAAAACGGAAAGAAAGATGCGAGAAAAAGAGAAAAAGTCTACAAACTAAACATATATATGTATACTTACAATACACAATGGACGATACGCTTGTGACATACACAGTCCCAACACACTCATACATTTCTGTTTCCTGGCACGTTGGTGAACAGAAGAAGAAGAAAATAAAATAAAAAAAAATGAAGAAAAAGCAGAGTAAAAAAGGGCCCACCTACATTCATTCTACGTAGGCGAAGTTTTTCCTACTCACCGTGACCTCCAACACAATTGAAATTTTTTTTTTTATCGACTCACATACGTTCAACATTATAATATATCGTTATTTATATTTATAAGCTGATCGACGTGCTCTGATATTAATATAGTATATTTAAATATAGCGAGAAATGCTGTGGATGTAAAATAGTGAAGTTGTTCGTTATTAAACACATTATAAACTTCTGGATTATTATTTTTTCCTTTCTTTTATTTTCTCGCTCTCATACTTGAAATTTTTCTCTGCAAATATGCATAACGCTTTTATCCATACTATGAGAAAAACTTTTGCCCACGCTTATATACCGGTGGAGAAAAAGAGAGAAAAAAAAAAGAAAAGTGTACCAATAAATTAAGAAAGAAAGAAAAGAATCTAATATTACGTACATAAGGCTTTGAAAAAGTTTCATTTTATTTGATGGCTCACGACTGCATGAACTCGTATCGATATATACAGTGAACAATATTTTTTTACAATGGTTTTTATTCCGTTTTCATTTTTTTATAATGTTTTTCTTTCTTTTTTGTTTTTTTTTTTCTTCGTTTTATACACACATTCAGTGAAAAACGATCGATCAATTTCCATTACGAAACACGAGAGGGTGTCAATGGCTTTATTCCTGGCTTAATTGTAAACTATGCTGCCTCTGTGTATGTTGGATGTGAAAAAAAAAGGGCACGAGGAAGGGCGGGCACGAAACGGTAGACACAATGAGAGTAACCAAAATTGCCAGAGAGAGATTCGCTCGCGGTGGCGCGAGCGCATGTTCACCTGTATATATGGTCAGGCGTGGGCAACCAATGCAAACACGTATTATCGAGCGCGTTCTGCGTGAATTCGCACGCCCAAGCTCTCTTCATTTAACCACAGTCAACATCAAAGGAAGTGTACAGAGCCAAAGCGAAAGTGTGATGGAGTATAAATATATTGATTTAAAAAAAAAATTGTCATTATAAAACTAAAAATAAATTAATTACATCTGGAAGCCATAGTTTTGCAACTTTATCATGCATATATGTATTGTTTTCATCAATATATACAACACTGCTACCTCTGTGTCATGTTATGTGTGTTTGCAAATTGTAAACGTGCCCAGGCCCGTTACGTCAACATACATAAACACACACGCAAACACATTTGTCATCTGAATTCAATTAAATTCAACGACGCCATGGAGTGTCGTGAGTTTCGATAATATACACAATGGCACCACCGACGATGCCTCAGCGGAACTCATTAACATGACACAATATATATATATATATATATATGAGGATTCAAACAGGATCAAACGTGCAAAGTGATGCAGACAATAGCATTGTGGGTAGTACACGGTGGTTCCAGAGGGGTTTCACTTCATTTAATTGAAGAAAAATGCCCGTACATAGCTTGCGAAAGTTGAATTTAATTCTGAAATTTGGATTTCGAGACGGTTAGAGAAAATGAAGTGAATCAAGATTCAGACGTTTCATTATATGTCAGGAGGAAACTTTATCCAGAATTATGGAAGTAATGGGATTCCATACTTGGATTGTTGCAAAAAATTTCGTGTTCTTGGTGTAGATAGATCATATTTAAAAAATGGTAAAATTATTGATTGTGAATATTGAAAAATTGAAAAATCAATTTAATCAAGTGACTATTTCTGCACCCGAGAATATATCTTACTTTTAATTCAAGTATAGACTGATACTTTGTTTAAATGTAAAAAAAATCACAACTCTGATCTCTGTTAACAAATATATTTACGAATCGAACATAATTATTTTTTCTTGATTAAAAAATTCAAGATACAAGTATTACATTTTAATTTTGAACAATAAAACATTATATTGAAGAAACAAATTGAACCATTAAACAACTACTGCAACTGTCCACAATTGATAAATGATAATATTACTATTTCAAATTGAAGCAAAAACATTTCTATGAATACATGGAGATAAAAAAAAATAAAAAAGAACGTAATGTATCCGAGCAGTGGAGCATACACTTGCTGGTAATATTGGTCACCATGTTTACAATAACGCTCACCGTCTCTGCAATGCTGCTTGCTATTTGGCATTTTATAGGTCATACCGCTAAGCCGGAAAATAATATAAAAAAAAGAATACCATGTTTTTATTATGCTTTCACATCCTCGAAACGTTCTCAGATAAATTTTTTATGTCAAATAAATATTGCTAATAAAAATTCATACATTTAAATAGAGTGAATGGTATGACCATCAGGTGTGATGAATGACATAATAATAAATAAATACTTTACTTGTTTCATTTAAAAATTCACAATTACCCTTCGAAATTGTGAAATCAATAACACATCCATGAATTCAAGTTATTTATATAAATAGTAATTTTACCCTGCACCCTATGTAAAATTGTTTTTCTCAACTAATAAATAGTTCTAAAAAATTATAGTAAATAAAATGGTCAAGCCTAATACACACATATATATATATTTTTGCTAATATAATTTTATTCCAAAAAATAAAATTATGCAAAGAGGAGAATGGAGGGTGAGGGGAGGAATAATGAAGCTTTTTACGCCCACACACATAAATATATATATATCCAGGCTTCATTGTGCGGCTGCACAATTTGCCAGACACTCGTTTAAAACCACTTTACTATGTACAACACGAGACGCTTGCAACGTTTTACCATCGTTGATCGTGTACCGAATAAATAAAATGAGCGTATATAGAAAACAGTGCGATGCATTTTATTATAGTAAGAGCTGGTTACTTCATAATATAATAGTGAGAGGCGGCTTGCAGTTATTCGCAGAGATGAAGTGTTGTAATAGGTATGCATAAATATATATCTATGAATATGTATATAATATATGTACCATGTGTACATCGTCATACATATACATTTATATCTATGTGTTTGATAAAGTGTAATGAACCTCGCGTGTGTACATGTGGAACTGTCTAAAATAAATGCGAAAATAGTTGCATGAATTTGTATAATTAGTGTTCGAGTGACGATCGTGAGGTGAATTAAAATAGCTCAGACAACAAATTACATGATGACTATTAATTAATTAATGCAAATAAGAGGTTGAAGTTATTTCGTAAATTGTTGATGGAATTATATAAACTTTATTTTTCATGCAATTTAATATCAAAATATGAATGAAGTGTTCATAAATATTTGTTAGTTTTTACTTCAGTGTTATGTTTGATAAAGTTTCATATTTTCTAAATGGATATTGTCCAGAGCTTTCATCACACTTTTACGTTCATTGACTTCAATTAACGGGGCAACATAGCAATATATATATATATATATATATGTATTTATAACAAGTATAATAAGAAAGATTGTCACAATTAATCCGAAGTTACGAAGGCGTTTAATTTTAATAGACGTGTATTTTATTAAGAAACTACAGTAATATCATCCTCATTCAAAGGCAGCACCCATTTTAATTTGGTTTTATATATTTTTGTTATTTTGTTTTTTTTTTCGTGATGTATCATAATGTTTTGTGATTACTGCGTATGCATTTGCAAGATTATGGTACATTAATGTTTATCAAAGACTCGTTACGATTATTTAATATTTATAAAGTGACTGCAATGTTGAAATGATAGGAGAAAAAAAAAGCTTTCATTAAGTACTTGATATTTGCAGTGCATATAGTGGGTTGAAAATGTTATAATTAATAAAAAATTGATAAATACTAGTTGCATGTATTTGGATAAATTTTAGATAATAAAAATCTGTCAATATTTTTATTATAAGTGAATTATTAAATTCACGATTGAAGTAAAATTCAACTGCATATATAAAATATGTATTTTTATTTATTCATTCAATATTCAACTTGTAACTTTATTTGATTACGGTCAAATTTTCGGTATACAAAAATTTATATAACCTTCAATTCAACCCTTGAAAAAATCAATATGTATAAATTTTATACATCAATATTACGCATCTCTGAAGTATGTCGAATGTTTAGCCAATAACACTCGTACTTTTCCCCACTCGAATTTGCAGTGGAGATTTTTTTACCATATTATAAGTTGCAACGATAAATATAATCTTTAAAATCTTCCAATGAGAATTATGATAGTTGATTCGAATAATGTTCTTATCACTGGTGCACGTAATAAAAGGAAAAAAAAATAAAAAAACAAAATCGTACCACGTTTTGCACTGTTCACGAACGCCATTTTGCATTCTGATTCGTAATAGTCGTCGCTCTCGTATACTACTCTGAATGCAAGATGACTTTAAAGCGGATTTGAATGCGAATTACCCATCAAAAATTTTTTTACATGCAACTTTTTTTGTTTCATTTATTTTTTTTCAATACGCATTGTAACGAGTATATATGTAGAGGCGATGCAACGGACCTAGGAGAAATGATTGTATGTATATATATATAGGGATATCGAATGAGAGAGCGAGGAAGAGAAATTGCATAGTCCGATCTGGCGCGATTCCAAGCCGATTAATGCGTAAGACACGAATTGCGGAGGAGGATGAAGATAGAGTGAGCAAACGAGATGTGCAGAATAAGGCCAGCCTATATCTGCGGTTGATTCACAGTGCATTGCGTCGCAATGTGTCCGATCGGATTAAACTGAACGCTAATTCCCGCCACTATCCGATAAACCTATGCCCGCAACAGTGACGTACTGCTGTGCGCGCGTGCCGGACTAATAGATCTGAATTAAACCGCGTTCCCACAAGAGTTGGGAATTGGTTGCACTGATGATTGTAGATGTCAATCGTTCATAATCTCACGGCCATAAATCCAATTGTATAGTTGTCTCATAATTATTTATTAAGCTATTGATAAATTATTATAAGCATTATTTCATCATATACACTGAAGAAGAAATATTATTTTTTTATTACCTAAACTATATTTCTGCACTTAAAACACGAATGAGTTTAATTTTTAAACATATCGTGATTGAAGTCGTCTTGATTGAAGAATATCATTGTCAAGATTATAATTATTCATGAATACTTTTGTTTCAGTACTTTTATTTTTATGTGAATAAATAATTTATATTGACATTGATCACGAGCAGTATGATGAATATATAAAAAGAGTAGGTGAAGTTGAGTATTACGATTGCATAGAATGATTGAGAAATAGTGAGAAGATATGGTGGAAGAAAGAAATAAAATGAAGAAAGAAAGGGAGTATACGAGACCATATATTGCAAGGTGGGCGGTACCAAAGCTGCCGGCGCCCCTAATGTTCCTCCGTCTCTATTATCATTATTTCCGATCGAACTCTTGCATCGACAGGGAGAAAGAGAGGGGAAGATAAGAGTGAAAGAGAAGTGAGGAAGTGTATAGTAATAAACGGTACAGAGATAGTATCAAAGCAAAAATTTGATGGGGGAAAAAAAAAAACAAATAATGAAATCAAATAAATGAATCTAAATTATTTTGTGATGTAGATAGATATACATTCATTTATTTCAATGTTAATAATATGTCGCTGTTGTCGGATCAACATTGTTGCGTGAGCGTGTACATATACGAATTAAAATATAATATAGTTGGTAATGTGCATTTCACCGAATGAAAAGAAATAATCTGATTCAAATAAATTGTAGTAATTCAGACGAGTTACGCATGTACGATACATAATACATATACACATATTTATAAATAATTGTGTATGTGCGTGCTGATTGTCTATTCCGAAATTTTATTATCGTTTGTTATTTTCTCCACGAAACAACGAAATTTATTTTATGGTTTGGCCAAAAATATATCTTTAAATAATATATTTTTTATGTGTATAAAAATATTTTTTCAGCATGAATCAAAATTGTTTTATGATATTGTCATAAGAGTTTCTCGCGTGCCTTCCCCTAGTACTTGATTCAAATCTAGGGTTCATTACTTTATTTAATTATTAAATTCAATTTGGAATAATTTTTCTGCACGGAATTAGATAAAAAATGATTTCAATTCAAGTAATAAATTGAAAACTTCATTCAAGTGTAAAAATATTCTTGACTTCAAATATATATATATAAACTCTAATTTATATAAAACTGTTAATAATTCAATTGATTGAAAATAAAATATCAAATCAAAAATCAACAATTCTGACTCAAATAATTTTTTTTCACCTTGTACAATTTCCCCCTGCTAATTTATTCTTTCATAGGATCTGATAAAAATTACTGAAGCAAATTCTAAAGGGATTTAGCGCAAATAAAAATAACTAATACGCCTTTATTACGTTCTTAGTCGGGAGCAAATTTATAGAGAAGTATGTTACTGAGGGAAAACTATACATAGGTATTATACAACGTTATTGTTGGAAGGGATACATCCAGATCCAGCTGGCTGTTCTCTGACGCTTCACTCCTCAATTCAACTGAGATATACACATGAGCACATACATACCAACATATATTTATTTATGTATGTATATATACGAGTATAAACATTGGAGACCCCCCCACCCCTATAGAGTCGATCGTGGCGTACGGCAGTGTGCTTAGCTGAGCTTAACCGAATCCAACGATATAATAAACGAGCTTTTACGACCGGCATGCAGTGGTCCTCACAAAGGTCTGTGGCCTCTCGAAACGTGATGTGCAGTGTATATAATTCTTCATTGCTCCTCTTCCTCTTCCTTTTCCTGTAGCGTCATCAATATGTATATATATATATATTTATGTGTATATACATGAATACATTCATACATATTTTGTCATCCTTGTTCTGATTGAAATGAAAAATTTCATCCCAAGGAATAAGTAAATTCACATCTGTAGTTTAAGGGGAATTGAAAAATTCTATTTGGGACAAATAAATGTTTAGGAATTTTGTGGAAAAATATCTTTGTTCAATGAATATTTCAAGAATTTCATGCCTCGGAAAATATTTGTCGATAAAAATTGATAAAGATGTTTATAACAATGAGAAAAATTCGACGAAAAAAATACTTTTATTTATCTACCCTTCACCCTGTGTATTCCTCATCAATATAAAAATTTCTTTGCATTCAGGGAGTTGATGAAAAAAAAAGATTCATCAACATAAACTAGAAAACAATATTGATACACAT
Organism: Zele albiditarsus; assembly: GCA_958496275.1. Lineage (NCBI taxonomy): Eukaryota > Metazoa > Arthropoda > Insecta > Hymenoptera > Braconidae > Zele > Zele albiditarsus. The sequence continues at coordinate 6,009,547 of OY292409.1, read as the reverse complement.
ACATTCATTTCCCATATATTTGTATTCATTCACTTGTGTTGTATAGCACGCGTATGTGGTACAAATAAAAGAAAAAAAATTTACCGTATATACTCGACAAAAAGTGGTCACAGTAAGAATCCACCAGTGCACTCGGCATCGGTGGAATGAACAAAGTAAGAGAAAGAAAAAATAGAAGTCATAACAAAAAATAAAAAAAAAAAATGTGGAGAGAAAGAAAAACGTCCCTCAGTTGGAAAAAAAAAAAAAAAAAGAATAGGAAAAAGCAGAATGAAAGAAAACAAGAGGAAGGCTTATGGCTAGAGTGTTACTCCCGGAAGAGTAAACACGGCGTCGTCGTTCCATTGGAAAATCGCGCGCGTGATCTCTCCCGATGGCTTCCAAGATATATATATATGTGTATGTATACATATATAACTCACGACTCGAGAACTATCCTTCACTTTCCTTCGTCCGCGATTTGTTCTATTCTTTTTCTTTATTTTTTTGTTCACCCGTCGTCAAGGAGATTCTTTATTGGGTGAAGTGCACGTTCGCCTCATCTTTGTGGCGTGAGTGGCGCGTGTATACACTTGAGTACTCTGATAGACGCCACGCGCGTATCAATATACTCAATAGATAATTCTCTTGGTGACTTTTTTTTAAAACCGCGCACAAGTTATATTTAAGTATAAGTATTATACACTTAGCACTTGCGTGTCACATCGTTGAGGCTTTATAAGATATTTCTATATTTATATCAGCTGTTGCGTGAAAGAATTTGTTGGAATATGGTTATTTTAGATTTCACCATGGCATTGTGATTAAAGATTGAAGGCCAACGAAGAGTGATAAATTCAGTAAAACGTCTCTAGTTTTTTTTTTTTCATACTTGTCAATTGATGAGGCAATTATTGCGCCACCATCAAATTTATTCTCCCGCCACTGTCTAACTCATGTAAAGTTTCATCCCTTTCTTTCCATCAACTAAACACACACAGCGTTAATGATGAGTTAATTGACAGTTAGCTTTAGAGTGATTTAAAAGACCCAGAGTCAATGCAGGTTCTAACACGCAATGGCTCACACGAAGTATATAACTACTTTAAAAAAAAAGAACAAAAAAAGAAAGCAAGATGAATTATACGTGATGAAATGTTGATTGACGAAGTAGTGGAATGAACTGTTATATCAAGGTAATTTAATTTTTTCATCGTTTTTTGGCAAGGTCAGTGTCTGTCTAACGATTAAAGTGGGGAACGCGATGCGACTGCAAATTTGCGATAATCCACTGTGCGGCATCGTGTTGGCTTACGAGTGTCGCGGTAAGAGGGGACACAACAGGGAGAGAAGGCGTGGATGAGAGACTTGCTACGGTGACTATCGGACTGTAGGAAGGTGGTACATATATACATATATATATATGCAGGGGTGGAAACCTGAAAAGCCTCTTCGGTGCCAAGTCTCTAATTACTTTAGTTTTAATGCCTAGCGGTGTCTCTTCAACTCACACTATACCACCTCCTCCTCCTCCTCCTCCTCTTATTCCTTGTCTCTTCTATACCTCGGACTTTGCACTATATTTTCACCTCGTTTTCTCGACCATTCTCACTTATAATACGGTCATGAGCTGTGCTTTCATCGTTTCATTATCCACTCTTAGTCGCGCGCACATTCCAAATTGAATTTCAATTTGTTCAATAATTTCAATCAAAATTTATTATATATATATATATTTTTTCATTTTAAATTCACACATTTTATTTCCTCTTGCAATCATTACTTATGTTTAATTGTAAAAAAGATTTAAGATCAGATAGAATACTCAATTCATCTGCTGTGAAATAGAAAATTGGAATAATATATTTATATATTTGAAGCATCGTACAAGAACACATATACATAACGTTGAGCAACGTTATCCAACATGAGTTTCATTGCAGTAATCCAATCTCTTTGTGCTGAGTATAGGTACGGGATCGATTTGATTTGTGATACGTTACACCACAAATCGTAGATACAATTTCATAGCGTCATCACTATGATTTTACGAACACTCGCGAAATATTACTATATATATATATATGAAACCGTAAACTTACACCTGTACATATATTGGATTGGATGAAATATTCCAATTCCAAATTTATACTTGTGTATAGGTATACATATATATTCATAAGTAAATGGAGATGATTGTATATCTACTATATATTGCTTTGGTCATATAGCTATACATACATATATAATAAAAACCAATTTCAAACTAAATCATTCTAGGATTTCTCATCACTTGTTCATCTTTGCTCTCGACTTTTATTATTTCCATCGGAAATTGATAGGAACGAACCCGAAGAGCCAAAGTGAATATTGAATTCAATTGGGACGTTGTCGATGACGACGTCGACACGATGCGTGCCCAGGGGCACAGCAATTTTCACAAAGATATAGAATTTGAATAGGCGCGAGGTTTATATATAACTTGAACACGCCCCTGTGACGACGAAAAAAAAAAACGATCATGATGTGTGAGGTCGTTGGTGATGTGCATATATCGTATGTAGTAAGAATGTGTGCATATACGATATGTACACATATATGGTTGAATCATGGTGTGAATTTTAAATTGATTCGCAATTCGGGAAATTTTATCGTGATGTGAGATTATTACAACGAATTCGCAGACATATATATATATATAAAGGGGAAAATAGTAATTTTCGAAAAATTCTCAGAAGCAGATTGGAAAATGTGTGCAGACTGCGAAATATCATTCGGAAGAATTACATTCATTTAGTAAGAATTGAATTTATTCAGGTGACAATTTGAATATTCTATTTCATGAATATATAAAATATATTATCTTGACATTTTTGTAAGATTATATTGAGACATTCTAACGCAGCCAGTGCGCGCTAAAGAAAAATTGTCCAACTGGTATTGACAATTCTTGAAATTTAGTATTTCAAACACCACACTGCAATTATCATTAAATCGTAAGTGCACGTGACGACATCGATAACCCAATGATAATCGTGAAAGTGAATGAAGAAAAAAAATTCGCTGATTGAGCGTAATATTATTCAAAAGGAAGTTGCATATATACCGAGCAACATTCATTTTTATTTTTAAATTAATAATTGATAGATCAGTTTTGTTTCTATTTATTGTTCAATAAAATAAGAATATTGTTGAATTTTTATATCTCTGAAAAAAAAAAAAAAAAAAAAAATCTTCCGGTACCGGGAATTGAACCCGGAGCCCCTGGGTGAAAGCCAGATATCCTAGCCATTAGACCATACCGGATTTTGTATTAGCACTAAAATATAAGAACGTATACATAGTATTTACAGGTGGAGAACTTGAAGGATAGACCTTTTCACAATAATTAACAATATTTTCGACCACAATACATCTATATATATATAACATCTACTTCCGGTTCGAACGGAAGTGAAAATCCCAATATAATTTAGCAACTTTCGTATGAATTGGAAATTCAAATTGCAATAGAATATACTTACGCTCATTTAATGTGAATGAAAAAAATCAATTCCACCGGAAGTCACAGTAACGTAGATTTTCATTGATAACGCGATTATCTATCATAATGAATGTTATTGTGTATGTTTTTTCATTACAAACACTATAAGTACGTTTTTATACTCCAACGTTAATACAAAATCCGGTATGGTCTAATGGCTAGGATATCTGGCTTTCACCCAGGGGCTCCGGGTTCAATTCCCGGTACCGGAAGATTTTTTTTTTTTTTTTTTTTTTCACTCTCCATTCTCTCTCTATTGAAACGCATTGATTATATTCATAAGTATAATTTTATAATATCAGCTAATCCTTTTTTATACAATTAAGGTAGAGATTCCATTGAATATAATCTTTAACGAAAAACCAAATGTTATGGTATATATATATATATATTTGAGAGGGGTGTAGTGAAGATGTTCATACAGTCACTGCCAAGACAGAAACGCGACAGCTAAATTCTACAGATCGAAAATCATTTCAACTATAATCAATATATGTATATAGATATCTCTAAAGACGGACGCGACGAATACGCGGGACGGAAGAGTGGTGGGTGATGGTGCTGCAGCGGGAAATGAGAAAGACGCCTACCTATATAGTGCAAGAGAAATTGACTGTTCGATAATCGAAGATGAGGTCCCCGAAGAGCAGTCGACCGACTCGTACGTAATTAAATTCCTAGCACGCCTGACATCTCGTCTTTCAAAACGCGAACGACATCGAGTGCCTCTGTGTGCGCTTCTCTCCATTTCTCTATTATATCATCGGGAGTTACTCACTCTCATCATCATCATCATCATCATCATCATCCATAGATATGTATATTTGTGAGAAAATATATATTCTTTCTTTCATTCGCATTGCGACTTGGTATCAATCCTCTTTTTATATTCTCCCATCATCTTTTTCTTCTTTTTCTTTCTTTCGTCTAGTTTTCTTTTCTGCCGCATCGAATCACATTCACTCTTCGAATTTTCTTTGCGAATATATATATATATATATATAGAGAAAGAAGTTGGAAGTCTGGCACGCGCCAACAGATATCAATATTCCCTCTCGAAAAATGCTAGGTCACTACTCTGGGGATTGAGGAACGTGAAAAAAGAAAAAATGATGAAAGAAGTCTGCCTTAAGAAGTTCATTCATAAATGAAACATATATATATATATGTGATCGAAACTGCCAGTGAATATATTATGTTGTATGATGTGATTTGTAGGTGAAATATATACAATTTGAAAATACTTTCGAATCTTCGACAATATATATATATCTGATATATTATGTATCGATGTACATTTCAATTATTTCATCTGAGAAAATGTTTACATATTATTTAACTCTAATATAATTATAAATGAGTTTGAGATATACACTGGTATATTAATTCATTTAATAATTGAACTCATAATTATTGAATGCCGTGAGTACAGGAAAAATTTCACCGAATTTCGTGTATTATCCCAGATAATTGATATAAAATAATAAATATCACATTATTTATAGTTTATATAGAAATAGCTCATTTCATTACATTTTTCTTCAAGTATACAGCCTCTATACATCTCAGTGACTCCACCATTCTGTCGTCCACAGTTTCAATTTAATTTCTTTGTTTCCCATCTCGAGGCATTATGTCTCTTTTCTTCCGTGACTTTTATATAAAAAGAGATATCTATACATACATTTTTCCAGACGGAATATGGTACTATCTCTCTCGTATATATATATATATATATACAAATATATATGTATATAGATATATGTGTATACATATACCTATATGCCGTTGAGCAATGCGGGCATAATCCCAGAAAAAATAATGGTGAGAGGAAGAGACATTTGATTAATGAACTTCTTGTTGGTTCAATGTCTATATACATATATATATATATACTGCGGCGGATGGTGGCGCTCGTGAAATGCGACCACGAGGACTGGGGGTGTACAGGTATAGGTATATAGAAATCATATGTATAACAGTGTGCAGGAGCGAAAAGAGAAACCGAGAAAGAGAGGTGAGGAAAAAAAATGACTTTGCTGTAACAACGCAGGGATGCTATAGAGAATACGGTCGATTAATTGCGGCTACCAGCTGTATATACGTATACTTCATTCCACTGTATTCTTCTGTAAACCGGTATACCGCGTACAGTCCCGTTCGTACCCCCCGCGACAAGCCGGTTATTGCGTGGCTTGTTGCTTAAACGATCTCAGATAAATCCCTGGTGAAAAATACCCGGGCGCTTAAGGGTCCTTTTTTTTTTCTCCTCATTAAAACGAGAAACGAGTATAAGAGAGCTACTTCTATTTTCCGCAATTCTTTTTTTTTCCACCCAACTTGATTTTACGTCGAGTAAAAAATAATGGTAATAAATGGGATATAATTTTTTACAAGTGTTGAATGAAAATTTTAATATTTTATTTAATTAATTGTGTATTTAATTTTAATTTTCACTTGGTGTTATTATTTGTTGCAGGAAGAAGGTGAAGCGAGGTGTTGGACAGATACGTGAAGGATCAATTTACGGTGGTGGTGTACGTGCAACAAACGTTGAGCGTGACAAGAAGAGACGAAACACGGGAAACTGTGGCACTACATCGGCACTAATTGACAGGCCACGGGGCTATAGTAGTAGGATAGCAACGAGAAAAGTAACGGCGGAAGAGTGTCGTGGTACGTTTAAATTTACGAGTGAGCAACTGTGCAACGACGGTAAAAGTGAGGAGACGGAAGAACAGAAACAGCAGCACGCTAGTCGGATACATTGTCGTTGGAGAGTACCCTTGCGACCGGTAACGGATGGCCATATACCAACGATATCGCGAGCAACTGGGATCCCAAGTGGCCACTGTCTCGCATGACATTTCAATCAAATTTATTTTTCCACTTTTACTTTGAGTCAATGCTTTATCTTGTGAATATTTACATTCGCCAAACTACATTGAAATAGAATAGTAACACAAATCAATTGGAAATTTCTTTCATTTATAAAAATATGAATTTACTTCAAGCAATGAAAGAATATTGAGAGATAAATAATTCACAGCGTTTGTTTTATCTCCAATTTTGTCCAATGGGCTAAATGTAAGAAAGAGGATATTGTTAATAACAAAAAAAAAACAACCGTGGTGAAAATGGCGATCGTGATGCCACAACCACGATGTGAATATATAAATAAAATTAGGACCAGTATTTTTTGGCTATTCGAAAAGAAAAAAAAAACCTATTGACTCAACTTTTGTCACACATGTTAGATGACTCGAGATCAAATGTGATAGATGAAAGAGGAAATGATGAAATATAATAATTTCAATCAAACAATTTATTGAAAATTTTTATATAAATTGAAATAAATATAAATAATGCATTGTATGGAATTTGATTGATAGATAATGAGTTGAATTATTAAACTCTAATAATTAATTTTTTTCGTTCACACGACGTCACTTTCACTCAAGTGCAAATCATTATTATGTGAAGTTTATCAACGATGATGTCAAGGCATGTCAAACGTGAATGGAATCGTTTCAAACGAGTCCATGTTACGAGTCGTTGGAGTCATTGATGCAATAGCGCATTAGTGAATTGAGTGGAGGGAAACTATTGAGAACAACAACCTGTGTTCTCCATCATTACACATTGCCGGGAGTCAATTTGAAGGAGGTACGAAAAGTCAAGTTGTTTGATGCAACTAACTCGGTGCGTGATTGTATTTTGTCGAGATAAATACATTGTAACAAATCTTCGTTTTCAGCATGAAGATTACTTAAGCGTGTTAGAACAACTGTCGGCTGACAGAAGACCCTTGGAGATGCCTCTTAGTTCAGGTGCCAGGGTTCAGGATGTTTTGAGGGTAACGCTTAGTTACAAATAATTAATTCCATTAGATTCTCTTTGACGAAGCTTTATCTCCTGGTTAAATAAATTCATTTTCAAATAATTACAAAACATATTCTTTAAGAAAAGATAGGAATAAAGGTATAAATATAACAATGAAGAAGGATTAATATGAATATTAACTGGGGCGTGTGGTGAGATAGTTGGATGTGATATTTTCTACAATAGTCGACCTTAATACGTTAACTATTTTCATGAATATACAGCCACAATCAATTCTCTGCTTTGTCTGGACTCGTCAGTAACCAAATATTAACAAGCTATGGGTCACGTAGCGGATTTAGGTTCATCTTTGAGACCCGTGACAAAACCAAGACTCAGTGGGAACCGTCGAATAAATAAAGCCACATTTCATTCAACACCCATTTATAATCGTTGTCAAGATTAGTTCTATACTAAAAATGTGTTGAGATGTCCGTAAATGGTTTTCAATCTTACTAGATAGGTTTTGTTTTGTGTCTTCGGCACTATACCACCTGTCAGAAACTAGATTTTCAGTTTTTCTCCCGAAAAGAGTAAAACTGTAGCTCTGTGTTCAAATAACGCTATACTCTATTTGGAGAATAACTAAGTCTTTAAATATATTTTATCATATTTTCATGAATTATTTTATTTTTTTCTTTCTCTTAGTGACAATCATCACAACAAATATACATATAGTTATTCGTGTGCATCACGCTGAAGAAGAGGAAATAAAATCAAAAATGAAGATATCTGGAGTGGAAGCTACAGTGCCATTGTTAGGTGCTGTCGCACCACGTTGCATTGTCAAACAAGCAACGGTGAAACGATGTGTTGGGGCACTTCTGCTCGTCTCAGTTGCCAGTATATTCTACTACACTCATTACGTCAGCAGTCCACTGTCTAGGTAAGTAATCACATTGAACTCGGTTTCTATATCATTCCAATTGGTCAATAGTGTCAAGTTGAATATCTCATTATTAATTTCACTTTGACCCTTCGAGGTATTTATTTTTCTATTGATTCAAGTGAGATGTGAATTATCGTGATAAGATTTATATAGCATTTTGATTTTCTGCACAGATTTGGAATTAGTGACTGCAATGATATGAGAACTCAAATATATACACAAAAAATTAGCTGACCACTTTTGGGCGTAGTTAAAAAAAAACAATAAACATTACAAAATAGGTGTTACAACGTCAGTGACACTGTACTACAAAGGATTGATATTTACAGTTGAATGCTTTGTGAATCGAAATTCGATAATTTGTTTCTATTTGAGACTTGAAAACAGCGAACTGACATGTGCGAAATCTTCCTCTTGCCTGATTTTACCAAATTATATGACTTGGATCTAAATCCAGGGAAAAAAGAATATTTCAGTATGAAGTATATTCAGAAGTATATATTTCATTATATGTTGAAGAAACATATATTCTATCTTGAACGAAGTCATAGAATATGCATGCAGATAGGAAATAGTAAATTATACTTCTTTCCAGTACGAAAATAATCTTGTTATCAAGAATACCCTATCTGAGTGATACATTGAAGTAAAGTGTCACAAATTATTTGTTATCTCGTTGGTAAACTCCCCATGGAAAAATTTTCATTTAATTCAATCTCATCTTACGAACTGGTTTCAAAAACATGTACAAATAATTCTACAGTCTCGCATTACTAAAGATCAAAGAGCGATGATTAGAAGAAGCGAAATTGTAGGAGAATGTTCGAAGAGTTACAACAACGAGGTGACTGTAATGACGAATAAATAATGAGGGTGTAAGAGAAATAGGCAAGGGTCTGACTGGTGGGGGATGAAATGAGTAATTTGATTACACTGCGAAAAATATTGTTTATAAAAAATAGCAGGTAGATACAACGTTACTTATTCTAATGATATAAAACATAGAACATTTAAGAAACAATCATATTTTTTTTTATTTTCTGTTCATTATGACAGCTCTATCGTGACTCTTGTCGTAAATGTTTCTTTACTGTGTATTAGATTGTACCTACGGTAACACGCCTGGCCGCAGTTGTATACGTGTGTGATCGTCGATGCACGCTTCCAAATGGCCTATCACAATGTAATCTACAAGTTAAACCCAACACGTAAGCTCCCCATCGATCAGACGTTGAATTTTATTCGCTTATCAGGAGTCATTCAAGTCAAAGTCCCAACTGGGATTACGACATAATTGAGTCCGAAAAGTTTTAGATTTCTGAATTGGTTTCACTATTATGTAAGAGTAACTTTTCACGAAGGACATATTTATTCACTGTCATAAAGTGAATTTCCATTAAAAAGTTTGAAGAAATTGGTTACAGCGAGTAATTTCTCGAAAGTGATGGCCTAAATGTCCCAAAATGTTGAAGTCACGTTCATTAGTCGAAAATATACATAATGTAATTGAAGAAATTGGATTGGGAAGTATCGCAAAATTTCATCCTGTAAATAAACAAACCAAACACGAGTGGCCTTGCAGTATGTGAATCGACTTTAATGCAAATAGAACTGAGTAGTAGCGAGGAAAAAATCGATAGTTGTCAGCACATTTGCCCTTGACTGACTCTCGTCAGGAAATACTTCTGCCAAGGTGTTCTTCATTATTGAGTTCATTGTTGGATAATATCCTCCAACATAAGTTTGGTACCGGAGAAAAATGGATGGCTCAATTACCACTTTGAAGACAGCACGACATTAAAATTAATAAGTATATAGCAAATTTTCATCGCTCTGGTTTTTCATTACATTATTATTCGTAGAAAAATAATCAATAGTCAGTACCTTGATTCCATTAACGAGATAGAAAAAATTACAATCTTCATAAAACTATATTTTACACTACATTAATATCTTAAGTACTGGTATCATGGCAGTTACATCTTCACAATATTTATTACTTCAATTGCAAAGAGTTATATTTGGACCGTAATTTTCACACAAACGTTTGTGTTATTTTTAAAATAATTGTAAATTCGTCTATACTCTGGATGTTTGTTTTCTCTCCTCGCATTCTCGTTGTGAAACTTGAAGTCGTATTGTCGAGACGTTGACCAAGAGCATTCCGTTGTGACAGTACATGTGACCGCCATAAGAAGATTAAGTTACACGTGACATTTCAGAAATATATATTGCACATTTATAACGTTTAATCACTAATAACTATGAAATAAATTGTCAGCTATTGCGATGTGTCTGAAGTATAAATTGTTATATTGACTCTGTTGGTACACCAGTCCATAGAGAGACACTCCCTCGTTGCCAATATAACATATCCCCCGCTTTCCGCAAAATAGTTTAGTCCGGAAACGAGATGGCAAACACACATTGGACTCGAATGGGAGAGAGCGAACCATGGACTGCTGTGCTTGCCGCGAGCCCACTCACTATACGGCAAACTTTTAGTTAACAAACTGGCGAATCGAGGCAAGCGGGTCATTTAGTGTAACGAGTTGGTTGGCCCTTCCTTGGGGCTTGAAACTCCTACGAACCAACGTATACACAGTGTGTATATACATATAGTGTAACCACCGGTAAATGAGAAGGAGGCAGTCCTTTCGAAATGAGCCTGGATTTAGTTTCATCCCTTCTCGCAACTAAACCTATCTTTGATGATGAGTTTTCTTTGAAATATATCGGAGGTTTCATTTAACTCAATTATCTTTTTTTATTTTAACTTCGCAATTGCGGATTTACGTACGTATCACTTCGGGAGAAAAGGTCCTCTTTCATTTGGTTATTTATATGCCATAGAAATTGAATCAGAAACAAATGACTATCACATTGGAATCTTAGTATTTTCGAATTCAGATCCTGAGAGTTGAGTGGTATTGCTACTTTATAGTGTTTCCGACCACTACGATGCAAATCGTTAAAAGGGTTTGTGAACTGCAAGGCAGTGGACATTGAATAGAGAAATAATTAAATTTAAATTGCATTTGACGATTAAATGAAAATAGACTTCTCAGGTATGAGTAAACTGTGCAATCTACTACAATGAACAGATATTCTGATAGTTCTAGTGAATGTTGTAACAGGTCTTATATTTTCAGAAGTCTACTGTAAATTTTTGGATGACTTTATTTATTAAATAAACCGTGAATTAGCTGCAGGTGATAGAGATAGTGAAAATAAATTAGGATGAGCAGATAGATAAATAGAATGATAATTGAAGTTTTACTTATTCCAGAAAAAGTCTCAGCTGTGACAACATAGAAAGGATTTTCATGAAGAATGAAGTGAAGTTGGTTGGATTTTTTTATTTGAAAATAAATTCGTAGATTAAGTCTACAATGGTGAATGATTAAGGGTGAATAAAAATTTGAATTTCATGAATAAATGTGGAGAGGGCAGTTGTTGACAACTGAGTGAATTGTAGTTACACGGTACGCAGATTTATTGAAAAACAAATATTGGTATGGAACTCATGTAATATTATATTGCAATGAGATTGTTCGATGAGTATGGTATACAATTTACATAATATCCTATTGCAATATCATAAAATCTTACGTCAAATATGATTATATAAATTGATTCGAATAAATATAACGATGGCAAGTGGCAATTAACTGATTGAAGGAGAAGGCAAAAAAACAACAATAAAATTTCCGTAGTATTCAAATAAATAACAACTATGAACATTGTACGATGGATTTAATTTACATATTACTTACTTGCTATTTGGACCTTAGCTGATACCACGATTAAATTTCTACTTGAAAATGTATTTGGTTCAATTGCTATACTCGAGATGAGTTTGCTCTTGTGCTTCTCATGAATCTGATGATTAAGTTCTGTAAAATTGAGTAAAGGAATAAGAGTACATCAAGAACAATAAAGTCAAGAGTAATTTCTTAATTCTATGCTTAATTAGAAAAGGAGATATATAACTCAACATTATTTGTGCGCTCTTCATTCCTCTCTACTCAATGCTAACTAACCTAGCTAGTATATATGGAGTGGTGTCTTTGGATATAATCAGTGAAGGCGTGAAAGCTTGGTTCATGATTGAACGACTTCGACAAAGTATTTTATCCTTCAATTCAAAGATATTTGGATTCAATTGAACACAATGTCGTCTTATCTCTATTCAATTTCTTTTTTTTTTCCTTTGTAGCCACTAATTAAGATTAACGCTTTGTAGATTCTTGTACAATGGTTTTTGTGGTTGCTTGAATTCAACGATTTTTAACATCTCATGGTTCAACTGTCTCTACATTTTTCATTAGAAAACTATTCTGGAGATTTTGTTTATTTGTAGAGTGTCATAGATGATGAAAAACGGCACAAATGAATTCTTTCTATGTTTATCGACAATATGTGAAATGAAACTTATAAAATTATTCAGCCAAACAACTTTGAAAGTAGTTAAAATACATTATATATAATTAATTTTCACGATGGCATAGAAATCTTAAATAGGATGTCTAAAATGTTATTCTTCCTCACGTTCAAATCATACCGCAACTTATCGATAAATATAATCATCCAAAAAAATGTTTACGCAAGTAATCGATAAACTCATCAGTACACATATTATCGCATATAATTTCCATGTACACAAGTCTCGAAACACGACCGGATATTTGTATAACACGCGTTCAATCGCTCCTAATTCAACTCACCCATTTGTTGATTCATTGGTAGACTAAACTCTAAGACGATGTAACCAAATTTCTCATACACACCATACAAACATTCAATATACATCTTGTACCAAAAGTTAAGATCCCCAAAGTGATTGAACAAAAGCTTTTTGATTCACGAATTTTGGTAAAGAAAATATTATAAATGACTTGCTAAACGTGCGCAAACTCCAGTAAAATTATGAGGTAAGGTCGCTCGTAAAAACTTTTGAACAATTTGAAGGGGAGTAACACGGATCGCGTCTCATATAAAATTGATTGAGAGAGATGGTGGGGAGGGGAACACAGAAGCGAAGGGAATGAAACAGAGAGAGGAAAGATGATATAGAACAGGATCATATTAGTAGTTTAATGTTCGAAAACTTTATCCATTTTATGCTGGTAATAATGCATTTTAAACTATTCATAAAAAAAATAAAAAATAATATATGACAGAAGTATTTCACGGTGTATGTATATCTAGCTAATTCAAATATCCATTCCAGAGTTTATTTTCAACTTTGATGTCACACAGTGGCGTTGATATAAAATCGATGAGTAAGACATTCTTTATCTGATGTCACGGTTATCACGTCATATGCAAATATGACCCGTGGCCTTCTTGTTTGTGTTTCAGTAAATATATATATATATATATATATATATATACACGTTTATACACAACCGGAAATCCCAGTATACTGTTACGCCAATAAGAGCAAATCAGGGCACGTCAAAACTGATAAAAAGTTTGTCAAACTTTTTTAATCATGATATACATATACATATACACATAGGGATGATACACGCGAATAGAGTTGCAATGTTTGCAACAGTGAGGCTATTACGTACGATATGCCATTGAGTTCACTGTGTTATCGCTATGCGTAAACATTAATATGCATATTTATCGTTGTCAACCATACAAATATAGATACGGTTCTGGTTCGTTTTTGTTTCTGGTTCTGGTTCGTTTTGTTTTTTTCTCAATAATTCTTGTATTGCAAACGCACAATTTTATTTGTTTTGCTTTATGATAGCTTCACCATTTTATATGCTTGTAGTGGGTGTATATAGATTTGTGTATTATTTTGGGGGATATATTCCCACTGTGTTTATTTTTCACATGCCAATAACACACCAGTTGTTACTGATTTAATATTGGTTAAATATTTGATATAGCAATGTTTCATTTAACATTTATCAGCGCAAAAATATTGCTCGAATTGATGTTGAGTCTGAAAAAAAGAATTTGTACATGCTCAAAATTGTGATAAAAATGTATATCAGCATATTTCACTATCTTGATATGACTTTATCATGAATGAGTCTTTTGAGATGTATATGAAGTAATCATGAATAATCCTCTTTGGATATATACTCACAGTTCCAATTTTCATCATACATGAATTGCATAGGGGAATTTTAATTCAAGGGATTTTGTGACACAAAAGAGCCCGTGCGCATGTAATCAAGAGAACTCTCAGAACCAGGACTTCATTCTCCATCAGCTCGATTAGGAAAACCCATTCTAATTGAACTAACCACGTGATAGTTTATAAGATGTATGGAAGAACATGAAGCACACTCATGTAGGTCTCGCTTTTCATCATTCATGAATGGGATATGGGTAAAAAAAAAGGGGGGTGGATAAATAAAATTGAGTACATCCATGTTCGGTAACGGTGTGCCATTAATATTATAGCGACGGATCAAGAGCACTGCCATTGATAAAAAGAAAATTTTCCGATACTAGATGAAGTTTTTTCCCTTCATATACATCTACGATAATCCGCTTTACTGCTAAATATTTTAAATTGAAAAGTTTTATCACACAAATGAGGAAAAAAAAAGAAATAATAATAGAGAAAATTTCTAAATGCAGCAAATTTGAAAATTCAACATGAGATTATTTGAATATGATGATGAAAATAGAATACGTTCAGGTACTGTATCATGATGACGCCTTAATGGGAAACAAACGTGAAACATTGCAAGCCATGAGCAAATTGTGTACTGTTACGAGCAAACGGAGTGAATGTAGGTCGTCAGTGGAGTAAATGAGGGTATGGTGCATGATGTCCATCCGTTACGTGTACATTTGTGTGATCCTACGGGCTTGGTTGTTTGCGGCTGGGTGACGAGCAATAGTATGTCCCCTAATCACGCTCCTAATCACACATACACTCACGTACGAAATTAACTTCCCACAAGCACTGCTTTACACATCAAAGATGAAGTTCAAAGCATAACTCTCAACCACTATAATGACTTGTCCGAAATTAATCACAATCATCGACATATCCATTTTTAATTTTCATATCAATACTGACAAAATGAACAGTCAAAGTGAAAAGTTTTAATTGGAAAACGGGTTATTGTTACAATATATATCCACACAAATATGTGCAATTATATACGAAGTAATAACAATGTTGTTAGTTATATCGGAAAACAAATATAGGAAAAAATTTTTTATATACTATTAAAACTCTAAAGAATCAGGATGAGAATTTTATGATATTATTGGTAAATTCAATATTATTCATTCTTGCGCGTATTTCGTCGATAATCGAATGGTACTTGTAACAATGTACTATATATTTATTTAAATACACACACATATATATATATATATATATATATACTGTACATGTATCAAGTATGGTCATAATGGATCGACAGGGAATGGCAGAGAGGATATGAAAGAACGGTGGGTGGTTCTTCCATAAGTGGTTATATACGTCATTCGCGCGGGGTCGCAATCGCACTCTATTGATTAGAATTCCAATTATTGGCTTCGACTGATGGCCGACGGCTTTGTGAAACAGTAAAAAAAAAATCCGCCTCTTCATTTCATCATTCATTCTTTTATTCTGTGTATACTACTATATAATTCTCTCATCATTTCGAAGCTCTTGGTATCATTGGTATTATTTATTTTTTTTTGTTCTTCCTCATATTCATATACAATCATCAATGTTGTTTTCATGTGTGTACATGAAATTGAAAATTTTTTGTGGCTATGTCATATTTCAAAGGCATGAAAAAAAAAACCACATTTTTGTGTCCACATTTTTTTATCCATTTCGATATTACAGATAAGTAATGAATACAATTTTATTCTATAAAATATTGGTGGATATTTCATTTCATGGATGCAGTATCGGATTTAATGAGACTCCACGAATTCATTAACTTGATTATCAGGATAATGGGAACGATAGTTAGAGTGAATTAAATATTTAAGACACATTTAAGAAAATGAAAAGCCACTGATGGAATTCAAATGAATGACAACAATAGCTTCGAATACGGTTTGAGTGTTTTGCCACAAAATTATCTACGAGTATGTAGACATTTATTCAACTTAAATAGAACGTCGTGAATTCTGAACATTAATCGCCAACGTTCATCTTATGATAATGAAACATTTATCACAATCAAAGGTTAATTTCTGATGTCGAATACTCAATTCCCAATTGAAAATACTTTGAACCAAAGTATCCGTTAACATGGCGAAGAAAATTGAAAGAACAGTTTGTAAGATTTGTCAATCAATATGTGCGATAGATGTTTCACTCCTTAACTATCAATAACAATGTGCACGTAGTCACAGTTACCTATTTCATTTGTCCCTAAATCTAATGCAAAAATAATTATCAATAACAAGAACTTCATATTCAACATATTTTATCATATAAATATGATGAGTTCTATCCATGAGACGTTATTCTGCACAAATCTCAAAAGCCTGCATACATTCGTGTGTACATGTGTATCTTTTTCGTACCATGAAAGTACAATACTTAATTATATACTTGCGCATCAGTTCACAGCAAAAATTCAAAGGAACATTACTCATTAAATTTTAATATCTACTCAAAGCAAATTTCTTGACTCTTCTCCCTTTTTTCATTTATATATATATATTCGTTTTATTCCCTTCTCTTATTAAAACTGAAATGACACTTCTATATTTTCACAGAGATATAATGTTGTATATGTGGAGTGTGCCAAAAAAAAAAAAAAAAAACTGAGATTATACAGAAACATAGAAGAACTTTAGAATTATACATTAATCTTAACAACCATAGATATTTATTTAACCTTTGCTTATACGTATATAATCACAGAACTGTGCTTTGTGATTAATCTAACAAGCTTGCAGAATCCTCAGTGCAACAAAGTGACACCAGTGATGTAACGATCATTAGCAAACATTTCCGTTAAATTGATCAACATTTCTGTATCATTGTAGATACTATCCTTTGCAACTTACCTTGCTATACTTGTGCAACGTCAAAATTCCAACCCAATATAATACTATACCATCCTAGCAAATGGCTTTTAGTCATTGCTGAGATAACATTGGAGCAGCTGAGATAGTCATGTTCACACTAATGATACATTAATTGTCCAAATTTGCGCGAATGTGGCGTGTAAATTGATGTTGCTTGTCTGGACTACGTCTACCTCCTCACCATTCTCTTCCTCTGCTTGTATACATACATATATGCGTATATCAATCACAATTGCATTCGCAATGTGGGTTATCGACAATATTCAATCATTCAACAATGTTTTTAGCTATAATGATTTATTGATATGTAAAATGCCCAGTAATTTGATTCAATACTATTCATAATTATAATCATGAATACGATTGAGCTCATTCGGTATGAAAACTCGTAAATATTATTCACTGATACACCGTCCCATGAGGAGAAATAAATTTTTCGAATTCATGAGTGTGTATGTATATTTTTTTGACGTCATATGGGAAATTAAATTTTGGAAATTTATTAGAAATATAGTTCCCCACATACCACAATTTATAATTCGATCATATTTTTTTATTGATATAAAATATGGGTTGCTAGTATCGGAATATTTTATTATTTAATATCTAACTGTTCCACATATTTTCAGATTATATATTGAAAATTATGTATCGGAGTATATTCGTTGTATATTGTTTGGGATTATTGAATTGTATTCGAGAAAAAAAAAAAAATGAATATAAATTCGTGTGTATTGAGAATGTATGTGGTGCGTATCACATTCAATTATTCAATTCAATAGAATTATTCAAAAGTATTTTGATTTATATGAAACACAAATTTATATACGTAAAGATTTAACGGAGAAACTTCGAATGAAAGTGTTATTTCTTTGTTGAATAGTATTAAATACCCAATAATATGGAATAAATATTTTTTTAAAGAAATTGGAAATATTTCAGTATAAAATGTTCAGTAGAAACAAAAAATAAATATGTTCAACGTACAGCAAAAATATTCTGACGGAAGTGATTGAGACAGGATATATAAAGAGGGTATATTATTTCGCAGAGACATGCTCTATCAAATATTCATCCATGTACTTTTATATTTATATACAATAGCTCATCAGCAGTGTGTGTAATAAATTCTGTGATATTTGATAGTCGACACAAGAGACAATACTGAATGAAGATCAAAAGAATGAATCCTGCTGCCAGTGACATCAAATTCTTAAGATACTCATAAACAAGTGGAAAGTCTGTGAGACACTTTCTTTCTCAGTGTATCAAATATTTCTATCCATCTCTTTCCTCTCAAAAGATCGTATTTAATATACTTTGATACTCTCGCAATTTCGAATATCGAATGCTACGTAGAGATATAAATATGAATGCATCCTAGACGTAATGGAGCAGAACGACTGCACTTAGAAATCGTTTGAGTTTATACATGCGTGTTTGATTATAATTATTGGGTACATAAAGTCTGGGAAATTTTCTTTATACTATATAATTTTCCAAATAGTCACACAGAAGATGAAGAAAATATTACCACAATTGAATGAGTAATTTGAAAAGTTTACAATTTAGTAGAAAATGTTTAAATATATATGAGCATAAAATACCATATTTTAATGGTAGGTTTAATACAGGAAAAAAATATAACAAGGTTCATTAGACAGCACGTAGAAAAAAGTTAAAGAGAGTATGATGAATTTAACAATTGATTTTTTTTTCCCATTAGCGATTTTGTAATTTTCGTTTGTCATATCGTAAATTATAAAAAAAAAGCAGTCAACAGCGGGCACTTTGATTTAGTAAATGCAATAAAAAAAATTATGATCCTCCAAGTATTATATCATATACAACAGTGATACTTCATATAATACTATCATAAAAATTACGTTCTTCAAGTACTTGCTTTCTCTTATAAAGAATTACATTGAAGTGGAATTTTTTTCCTCAACCATTCGTATTGTCTCTTAAATGATGACAATTTCTTCAATACTCTGTACCACTGTTTTCTCCATAAGGTATTGTTTATAAAAAAGACTCACTCATTAATAAAATAAAATCAACGAGGGTTTACAAAATCGAATATAGTCAACAAAAAAATTGTGAACAATACAATAACTGTACAAAACTAGCTCAACCAATTGCACGCAACTCCTTCGTGTTCAAACCATAAAGTTACAAACGTTCATATATTCCATTTTGCTTTATAGTCGCCGCAATGTCGGTAGCTATTAGCTGAATACCTCTGATAGTAACACGATGCAAAAGAGATGAAGCAAGATTATATATTTAGAGCTCCCTCATTTGCCCCACCTTTTACCCGCGCATACAAAACACGTCCGGCTGAGCACGCATAACTCGCGTTCGTATACTATATTCCGCTGGTTTATCACGATTTTATCTTATTCTCACTCTTGAAAAGTATATGGCTTTATCACACGAAAGTCTGGTGTGTGTTAAAGTGAACACGAATGCATATATATATATTCGTATAAACTCCTCACACACATACAAATTCTACTGCAATGTTATATGTAACAATAAAGAAACGGGCATAAAAAAAAAAAGATGTGTCGGCTTACACACATGGGTACAATCCATTTCAATACAACAATTATCCACTTTTTCTTCTTGTCTTATTGTTCTATGTATGCATATAAAATAACGAAAAATAAAGAAGTAACAACGAAAATAAAATATTGCTATCACAACAAAATATAGTATCACCGAAAACATATGGGCAGTAAATATGGCAGTATGGGCAAAAAGATTTAGGCAATATTTGTATTTCTACTCATGTTGAATTAATATTTATCTATATCCCCCTAGTGGAAACTGCAAAGCCAGCCGGAATAATTTTATTCTCCTTCAATACACTGGGAAAGAACTATTCTTGAATCAATAATTCCCATATTCCTAAATATAAAGTGTAGCATAGACAGGAAGTATATATTAAAAATATATTTGGCGATGATTGTTGAATGTAGATAAATAAAAATACAATAGAAAATTAGATATGTTTGAATAATTGCATAGCGTATAATTATAAAATATATAATTCGGATATATTTATATCTTAAAATTATTTTATCAATGAATTCATATCGTAAGAAAACATTCCAATAGGCACACCGAGTTTGTTTGTTTGTATTTTTTTATCACAAAGTGCATATTAATATGCATACATTTGATATTTTATTATAAATTGATATATTTCTTGATATGACGAAAGCAGCATTAAATTAGTTACGTTATCAATATATTTATTTCAAATGCATGGTTTCTTCTGTGAAGGTAAATAGTCTTGATATAGTTGTAAATATATTTTCGATCCAAGTATAAAATATATATTGTGAGAATATCAATAGAATATTGTAACATTTATTCAAAACATTCGTTTCCCTGTGAATATAAAAGTTGATAGTTTAATTACATATTTTATATACTATCATATTATTTTAGTAAACAATTTGTATCAAGAACATTCTGATTATAGAGGTATTGTTAAACTGTGCATTTGAATCAAAATTAAAATGTTAATATACATCTAGTGCAAATATAATTTCTATGTCGAGAATATTTTTGTTTTCTTTATGTAACGTCTAAAACTTTCCATAATACTGATAACTCAAGTGTGTTATTTACTATCTAAAGCCTTGTACTCACTTTCTACATACATTTAAGTCTATTACATTTTACATAGAAAACGATTTTCTATATATAGCCGACACCAATGAACGATAGCATCACGAATGCAATGTAATGAATCAGTGAGAACAATAATAAACTTATTGTTTGTTCTTATCACATTCACATATAAACAAAAGCGAAATTTAATACGGTTTTTATTTTCTCTCATTCAAATATGAGAATTACATGTCCTGTTTTAGTAAAAGTTACACAAGAAGGAATAGAAGAGTCCAGATTTTTAATCCCCAAGAGATTTAATAATCTGTGTCGAGTATTGACTGTAAAACTGGAGTCAAGTTAAAATATTTTGAAACAATGCAGTGAATTAAACTAACAAATGATCGCATTAGTTTGAAAGATTTCTTGACGATCTGAATAAATTTACTTGACATTATCGAAATTATATCAAATGTCACGATATCGAAATTAATTTTGGATTTATTAAACAGTGTTTACACAGAAACCGTTGCAATCTTCCTTATGGCAAACTGCAAAAGGAGCCTAACTAATAACCAGTCTGTGTCTTTAGATGTGACGAAAACACTCACGCACAACACCAAATAGTTAACAAAGTGACGCGAATAGCAAGTAGCGCATGACATTGCGTTGAGCCGTCAACGAGTATAACGCTGTTGCTCCACCCTCATATATGCATACATTAATCTTCACAATCTCTCGCTCTCTGCTACGTCTGCTCTTTAATTCCGTCTGTCTTCATTCTCGCATCGCGTATGCTTTCTACCCTGTATTAAGTGATAATACTCACTGCCGTGGTAATAACCGAGTGTGCTTCGTGTTTATGCTTTTGAGCCGGAACTGTGCTCACAGGATTCCGGGTGTCCGTTTGCATGCATGCATATCTAAATCTCATGCAAACAAGACCATATATGTCAAGTTAAATTCAACTGGACATTTGTATACATACATGTTCAGAACTGTATACAATACGTGTATTAATGTTCATCTATATATGATAAGAAAAAGAAAAAAAAAAAGCATCAACATTATATCTCTAAATATAAAAGAAAGTGAGTATATGTGCATGGATAAAGAGCAAACGCTGCTAGCTAGGTTTATATTTTTCCCTTTTACGTTTCTCATAAACAGCAGAGAGTCGGCGAGCAACTCACATTGGAGGTGCTGAAAGCACGGATTGGCTAGAAGATTAAAGCATGACTTTACTATAGCTAAGCCCACTCTTACTATACCTTCATGTTGTGTTAGTTATACGCGTAGAAAAAGCATTCACTGAGTATATTCTTTATAGAGCCTGACGTCGTCATTTCTTGAGATTCTGTCTCGTTAACTCTCTTCTTCTTTCTCTGCTTCTTCTTCTTGTCGATTGAAAGAAATCACGATGAAGGAAGTATTATTATTTTTTTTTTTCTTCTTTTTTTTTCCAATTTTCCACTGCTCTCTCGCCGTATTTTTTTTTTTTTCCGCCCCAGACGAAATGAACATGATATATGCGTTTGAGATAGAAGGCTGCATGTATGTATTTGTGATTGTCTGATTATTATTTTGTTTTGGAAGGCCACAACGGAATTTAATGATAACATGAACAAACATTTAGTAAAGTTTGAGAGCAGATTTTTCAAATGTGTTTTATGCATCGGGACTCACAAAATTTTTTTACTGTTGTCGATACTATATAACAATAAATTTATTACGAATAAAATTGTGAAGCAAATTCGTACGTATGATTTTCTTCTGCCACCGATTATTCGCTCATTCGGTGACGAAATTAATCGTGAATGTGTTTTCAAGGGTGTGTTAACTTGCGCCGCAGATAAATTGTCCCAACGAGAGTTATCGTCGTTGGATCCATTTCTCAAGAAATGCGACATCGCGTTGAGTTGTGATCATTTTTCTCTGGCGCTATTCCCACCCTCTAATATATGTATAGATATAGGTAATAGCTATCGTTTACCACGTATTCTATATCGATTAGTTGAGCTTGGCACACTCACCGGTATAGCGATAAAATTCCGCTTATCCATCTGTCAATTTTTTAACACCCCAACTCGAACAATATATTTAATCATTGTCTGCAAAACGATGCAGTATCGAAGATAAAATTGAACAAGCGAATGAGCCATGACTTTTTATACATTAAATATCGATAGAATAAAAAATAAAAAAAAAATTCATTTTTATTTTATACGTTACGTCAAAACAAATATCTATATAATATTTTTTAACGTTACAGTCTTATCCGTCGTGACACGAGACCAGAACCCTCGATAAGATGCTCAACCTTAAGGGGTGCAACGAGACTGCCAGCAGCGCCAGATCATCGTAGTGAAGCAAGATTGAGGATCGATCCAAAGGTTTTGGTCTTTGTCGAGACACTCTATTCAAGGGTGGGTCGAGAGATTGCTGAGCTGCTCGTCTACAATAGAATAAAGTAAGTATGATGATGATGATGATATTTATAAAACTCGTATAGTCGATACACGTGCTACGTGTCAATGCTGTATTTTTTTTTCTCTTCACTTTTCTCTTTCTGAACGCGATAATGATACCGATTTTTATGATTTATTTTTATACATTCTCTTTAGGACCTGGTTCATCTCATTCGGGCAAGCATGTGATATTTAATGTATATAATGGTATCTGAATCACCAGACGTTAGTTTATATATAATAGAAATTGATGTCCACATGTTTGCCCATTAGTTAAAGGTTCTTATCAGAAATTGCTCGACCGATTTAGATCATTCTTTTTATGTTTGATTTGAAACAATTTTGATTAGTTTGTAGAGTATACATTATGATTGTGTGGCTCATGAGGGTAAGAGAACAACAGTTAAAGGCTGAATGGTATAGAACTGAGAAAATGAGAATCGTAATAATATGGAGGAAAGAAAAAAAAAATAATTGTATGAGCTAAAATTAATATCGCCCGACGCCAGTCTCTATCCAGATAATAAAGTAATTTATATTTTCATAATATATTGCAGCTATTTATTACACCACTTGGCGTGATTACATAAATGTAAAGAGAGAAAAAAAAACAGTGGTTGAAGTAGAATAAAAATTACATATTCATTTTGGGAAAAAATTAAATGGAGATATAAAAACTAACAGAGTATAAATTTTAAATTGAGAATAGACCAATTTTTGTAATTTCAATTTAGTATCTATTCCGATATTTTCGATCCAATAATTCAATGAAGAGAATTGTTTCCCTACATCTATAATTATATAAATTGGTTTTGTGTCTATTTTTCATGTATTCCTATTTGAGAAATTTCTAAATATACCTAATACCCGATACTGATATATATTCCAATTTGTTTTCATCCCACAATCCCCAATAATCACACGATCATGAGTAAATTAATGAAGCGCAATACGACCATTGTATTTCCATCGGTTATATAATCATTAATGAGGTTTTGGATTCGGTTATACGATACTGTACACGATACCATCCACATACATGCACACATTCAACCTTCCAGCGAATAGGAAAATCGTGTGTGCGTATAAACTCGTTTCACTGATCTTTATACTGGTTAGTCATGTTCTTTGTACTCATCAGACAAACGGAAATTGTCAGGAAGGCAAAGAGAACAAATGAAAAAAAAAAAAAAAAGAAAGAATGCAAAAAGGAAAATTAGTATCCAACGTTTTTCCTTCTTTTTCACCTGTTCTTTTTTCTTTTCTTTTTTTTTTTTATAGGTCAAACGTTAAAAGTGTAATTAATTGGATCCAGAAAAAAGTGACGAACAATGAGTTGAATGACACCAAAGGATTTGTCGCGATTATACAGCTCTAAAGCGTGAGTGAAAGAGCGCCAGTGAGAATTGAATTGCCTGACAAAAGTCGATCGGTTCGTTCCAACAAGGAGATTAGAATAAAAGAGTACTATCGACTGTAGTAGTGGTGGTGGTAGATGGTGGGTGAACTGGTGAGAATCGACTGGGAATACCAGAACGTTCATTAAGATAATCACTGGCGCCTGAATAAATTTCAAGCACAAATTGCACGACCATTTTAGTGTGTTTTTTTTTTTTTGTTTTACACGTATGTGCACATTATTGCCATATGCTATCCAACGTATCATCTATATGTTTAATACCTATATTGGCATCTGCGTGTAAATTTGGATATGTCATTTTGTGAATAGTAAATTGTTACCACAAATATTTCCAATTCTGTATACGATCAAGCAGAAATTATTCGTTTGTATATATACATAGAGATATTTGGCTATATATTCATATATTAATATAAATACACGAGTTGGAGATTATCTTTAGCAATGAATCAAATTGATTTGGGGCGTGCATACATGTATACAATCATGACAAATATTTGACGATCTTATTTGAATATTTTATTAATTAGAAGTTGTGGTAGTGACTGTGTACATACGTACGAAATTTGCCATTCCTGTGATAAACAAGATGATATTGAAGAAAGAATTAGGATTGTATTTCTAATCTTGGTGATTAACCCAAATTTAATTGAAGAGTTTCCTGAAAATCGTAAACAAAATCAAAATTATTTGATAAAATTGTTGTAGAGATATTTATTTCTTGAAGACAAATCCTATTTTTATATCAATTAAGAAGAAGTACATTTTAATATATCATTGAATATATTATTATGTATAATACATTTCGTGAATAAATATAATTTATTTGAAATACATTCATTCACTATTATTTCATATTATTGAATTGTATATTGAACAAACAAAAAAATACTTGAATACAGTAGCGTATGAAACGAATAAAATTCCATTATTCGGCTGTGAATGATTATTCAAAATCATCTCGATACCTGTTAAAAAACTTATCTTATATGTCCAAACTTTCGGAAATAATTAATAACTCGTTTGTACAATGAAAACACTTTCATAAGAGTAAAAAAGAATATATATTTTCAGAATGCGTCAAACAAAAAATAAATGTTTTTGATTATAAGAATATTTCTTTCATGCGAAACATTTTAATTGTTAATTAAAATGTTGCAAATTCGTAGGAAAAAAAAATTTTACTCAACAACGTTATATAAACTGTAACAATACTGCCAATTATATATTTTTTTTTGTATGATTTACGAAATCACAATTACCCTTGGCAATAATTGACAATATAAATTCTTTTTGCTGTAGAGCTATATAAAAAACATGATATTATTTTGAATGGTAAGAAACCATCAAGAGGTTAACTGTTCGCTATTTTTTTTTTTTTTAAACAAAGCTGTTTTCATTGGATTAATTTTACATACACTGATTAGTCTGTCTAATTACAAATGACACTCTCAAACTGCGCGTGCTCATGTCATGGAAAAATATTTTTTAATTGAGTTAGTATATGAAAATAACGAATAAAAGTAAAATACACGGCCCAGAGACGACTACTCACTGCTGAATAATTTTCATAACTCCTTTACGGACCGTCGCTTTTAATTATATTTGTGTCGAACCCAAAAAAAAAAGGAAAAAATGACGAGAAGAGAAAAGCCACTAGGAAGTAAATGAAAAGTGAAATGAGAAGAAAAAACCAAACAAAAAACGTTGGGGGAAAAAAAAAAAAATCAACCACAATCGTGAATTTTCCGTAGTATTGGCTCTATTGTCACAGTACGTTCATAGCGATTTATCGGGTTTCCGTCGCACAAGAACAAAGTGGAAATGAATGACAAAGAAAAACATCAAGAACAAAAGTACAAGTAAAAGAAGAGAAAACAAAGGAGAAGAACATAAAAAATGTAGGAGTATTGGAAGAATGAAGGGGTGAATAAGTATTCATGAAACACATTAATAAAACAACAATCACATGAGCATAAGTAATTCAACCCAACTCATCATGCTAAGAAAAATATATACCTTGGACAGTAATACTGTTTGACCATAATCACTATTTTCACCACAAAGATATTTCTGTTACAACAAATACTTCAATATTGTGTAGAATTACTAACTGCATTATAATGATACGCTTTGGCTGTGAACACTCATCTAAATAATTAATGTAGCCCGTATAGTTGCAATAACTATTTAAAAGTATCACAGCTTTGCGAAAATATAACCAATGTCATTTATACCCAAATTGTGATTATAATCTTTTTGATGTCCAATCAGAATGGTATCAATGAACAAAATAGATTGATCCCATATATTCACCACCCATGAAAAACAGTCCCACACTTTTGCCAATTCCAATTCGAATTTTTCCTTTCATTCACCCATCCATGTTGAATAATAAAACGAAGATAAAAACTGCAATCATTTTACTGATGATTAACAGTGATTCCTATTTTATTTTTTTGCTACTATTCGTTCAATGAAACTTTAATCTCTGCATTCTACACATCGTTTGTGTTCTTACTGGTATTTTAATTCTACATTAGTAGAGGTCATTGTTCTCTAGTAAAATTCCTGTAATTTTAACGCATGGAGGTGACCATAATTAAAAGTGCTCGCATTGGCGTTAATCAATCGTTATATTCTTCCAAAAAAATTCTTGACAATTCAGGATCCAACCGGTGCTACTTTGCATGCTGGATAGGTGTATCATTTATATAACAACAATGGAAATTGTATCGACTCGCAAATAACAATATTAAACTTTGAAAGGTTTCATATCGCATTCATATCCATACCAGTTGTTTCTAAGCCGACCCTTGTTATTGAAGACTTTACGGAGAATATAGAAAGCATAGATGCTTTTGTGATTGAACTTTGCGTGATTCCGGACCGCTAAAGCTCTCACGGGTCAAAAGGCAAACCCCACTGGAAATTCGGAAATAGCTAGAATAGAGTTAGAATTGGGGGACATTGTCGACAAAGTCGAAGCCAACTATGTCTAAACAGTTCATCCCACTTGCACCACATTGTTTGCAAAAGAGAGTTAGCGAAACATGTATACTCATACCATTACTCTTGGCAAAATAGTTCGAGTGGATATCAATTTATGCTTCTACATAAATATTCATCATTTGAAATATACGTTTATATTTTTCATTTAAAATATTCTGGCCTAGAACATTCCATATAATATACAGAAATGTGAAAAGAAAAAAAGAATTGAGATCTAACTCACTGCATGTGAACAATCACCCGGAATGTGGTGAATGAGAAATATGAGAAATGAAAAGGAAAAATCAAGCTCCACAAGATTAAAAATAAAGAAGACAAAATGGCTGAAAAGTGTCTGAAGATATATCCGACATTCCAGACATCTCCAGAATATAGTCTCGCGAATATCTTCTCCATGGCCGAATGTCACTTCCTTCATTCCTTCGCCATCAGTTTCATTCTTATAATACAGCTCTTTGAGAAGTCCTTCACTAGCTATCGTCTTTCATTCAATGGCTCCATCTTTAACATTTTTTTTTTTATTCTATACTACTCTCATGAAGAGTGTCCTGTCCAGGTTTCTTTTATCATGTCACCCGAGCTTCTGTTCTTATACTCTATTCTCATAGTATGAAGTACTGAAAGCGTTTTTTTTTCTTCCTTCACTTGTGTTTTACAGTCTCCTTACTTTCACGTTGTTTCATTCACTCGATGTATACCACATATTGCCTGACAAAGTGTATATATACCGAGTAAATAGGGTTTCACGATAGATTTATATTCTCTATTGTATAACTGCAATAAAAATCCAAGTGAATTACTCAACTGCAACTATTTCATTTATCATTAGTATTTTATTCCGGCGAATATTACATGAATTTCAGTAGTAGTTAAATTAATGTCTATCACACTTACTGTATCAATGTTACTGAATGTTGTTACTTCAACTGGAATTCATGTCAATTTTTATTGACATGAAATGCTATTCCTGTAGTTGCATGTGCCTATGTTGAAATTAGAGAAAATTGTCTCCCTGTATATTATTCGATGAGTGTATTCGTGTACTGTACAATTGAGTTATAAATAATTAATAAGATTATTGCAGACAGGGTATAAGTTCATTGTGAATACAATATATATTTTTATCCTCTTTCTCTAGTTACTTTTCCTATTATTTTCATCCAAATGAAGTGATAAAAAATATCAATACTTCTATAATTTAAATGATATTTTATCAATATTTTTAATCCTCGTTATTTTAAAGACGTATCATGTAACATACACCATTCACGTATTTAATCATCTTGACAAACCACGAAAACCACATCACTCACCATCAAAGGATATTTGAGGTTGATGAGGTTTAGGGTGTGGGGACCAAAGACTTTCAGGATGGAAGGCGTATAATCAATTAAAATGTCGAAGACCATAAACGACGAGGACAAAATCGTTGATGTCGTATGCCACCCCTTATTCTCTAGAGCCCACAAACCACTTTCGAGTGTCATGAGAAAGAGAAAAAAAGAAAAAAAAGTGAAAGAAAAAAGTAAAAAGAAAGAAGGAATAAAGAAAAAATCCCCAAGCACGACTGGACATTGTTGGAAGTTGAAATTGTCAAAGCCACCAGCACAAACTATGATGTGAAAGTGTGGTATGAGGATTTCTAAGCTCTTGAGAGTCGTCGAGAACGAAAGAGCCTTGAAGCCAATACCACGTGAAGCTCACTCTACTTTTCGGGCAGACAACTTCCAATTCGATCTGAGAATTGGCGTGTGCTATTTCGAGAATGAGGATGTACCACGATAAGAAGTTGGCGAGCTCACCTTGTTCACTGTATATATACTATCATTCGATACCTCTCTTTTTATTCCCCTTGATCTTTTCCACCTTTATCTTTGTCAATCAGCACAAAATTGTGTTGGATTGTGTGAAATGAATGTTTTGTCTATTTCAAAAAATTCCTGTTGTCATGACATTTTTCACATAAGAAAAATATATCCAAGTTTTACTTCTATAATATATGTATCAAAGCTTATATTTTCCACCGTTACTGATACCTCATACATATCCATTATTAACATATATTATAAGAATATATGTAGATATGTATTGCATGAAGATCATTCTACATAGCTGTATGTCGTTCATGAATAATTCTAGTTTGTTCGTCGGTTGCTGCCACAGTGAACGTACAGCATATCCGTTCACAGAATGTAACGAGGGAAATATCCATTGCACTAACAGAGTTTCATTTTCGCGCTATCTCTTATATACACAGACCATCGAAATTTGTCCCAACTGTTTTAACTGCTCGTGTCGTTTCGGGTAAAATATATGAATATATATATATATATCATTGGATGTTTGCTAGTGAATAGATGGTCATGTAGATGGTATAAAAGTTACAGAGACAACATGTAAACATTATATCTATAAGCGTTTTATACTGTTATTGCATAAACAATCGATATCTGAGCTGAACTTTATATATATGTTTGACCAGGTTTTTATTTCTCTTGCGATTGTCTCGATATAGCAAGATGACATGACAAGACTGTGTATCGATCTATATGTCTCATCGCTTCGACCAAAAGCCACATGTAAGCATGGTTTCCCTCACGATATGATATATATATATATATTGCGTATGTATACGTGACATGAATATGAAAAACGGCAGCCATAAATAGAAGATATATAAATTGTGTATAGAAATGTTGAGTTATGTATAGCAATCGTGACAGCGTTGAATCTATTCAACAAATACGTATCGGGGATATGAATGAAAGTTCATCAAGATATTATATAATATATAGTTTATATCATTGACACTATTTTAGAACTGTGAAGTAGCTTAGAGTGAAATTGTTTCAAAATCGGATTAGCAGATACATAGTTGAGGATATTTTTACATGAACTTTTAATCCCAACGTTGAGTAATTTTTCCCTAAAAAATGTTGTTCTTGTCTATTTATAATTGAAACTCATGACCAAAATATACAAAAAAGTAAATGCTTGATTAATAATTGACGGATATACATAATATGACCTGGAAATAGATAGAGAAATATTGACTGATGGATTTTATAGTTTATCATTCAAAAAAGCGTTCGCACACAGCCACTGGCCTGGTCCACTGCCAATACATAAAAATAATAATTAGATAAATGTAAAAGTTCCTCTACATAAAAACAATTATCACTTCACTACTACATTACTTTCACAAAATTATTACCATTACCATTATCACTGCAGTTAAATTATTTCCATTCTTATAGACAGAAAAATGAAAATGATGTCAATTATATATGATAAAATATTTTCATAAATTCAACTTCATTATTATTTCTCTTCACCTCATAAACCGATAGTGAGTTACATATATATAGATAGGCATTTGCACCCATAATAATACCAATCTGCAAAGGACCCTTTCTATAAAAGTTCTCTAAAGAACAGCGAAGAAAAAAAATCCTATGAAGACACGGAACAATACTGCGCGCCAAGTTACCTAAAGGCGTACCCTTTCAAATTACATTCTATCGTGAAATCTGTATATATACATATATAAATGCTTATGCAAAATACGCAATTCAAGAGCTTGACAAAAGATTGTACCCTCGCTTTCAACCGCATTTTATACTAAACTACACTTGGTGTATGTCTGCGCGCGTGATTTCTCCCACTTCACAATTTTCAACTCGCCTTTTACCTGTATATATATATTTATATATTTCCGGTGAAATTTCAACGACTATTTCTTGTGATGAAAATTCCATCTTTCTATCCATCTGTAGTATTTTGCTCTCTTAATAAACAATAGTCCAGTGTATTGATAATGTAGTAAAAAAATTCATATGAATAAATATTAAGAATGAATAGCAAATGATGATGATAATAATACAAATTCGTATCAACGCATTTCCATAAAACATCAACCGATACACTACTGAAATTCGATACAACGATTTCATTTCAAAAACATATATATATATATATATATATAACTTTTGTATGATGAAAAATTTTTGACCAGATGGAAATGAAAGAGTGGATGAGAAAAAAAAAAATTGGAATAATACTGGAGAGTAGATGGATAAAAAAATTATAATAATAAAAAAAAAGATGAACATTTACACATGGGTATATTTGTGTGAGTGCATGTGGTCCAGTGTTCTGTGCATTAAAATCATCCGTTCGTTCGCCAAGTCGAGATGGACAGGTTGTGGAACAGAAAAAAAAAAAAAAAAAAGAAAAAACATTTCACATGCCAGACATACAGTTGAATATAGCGACAAAATATAATAATGCACGTGTATTTGTACCACTGGACGCACATCCGACGCGAGTGAAATTGCGAATGACATATGTGAGTGTAAAACAAAATGAAGAGAAAAAAAAACAAAAAAAACAACGAATGCATGTGGAAGGTAACGCGAGTAAGAGCAAACGACCATAGCGCTATGTTGCATTTTTTAATTCAATTTCTGTTCGGCACGAGTATGTTGATTACTTAATTAATTAATATTGGTACACCCGTGTGTTTATGTGTTTTATGATGAATTCTTAATTGAACTGACATCATTAACAGATACAGAAAAGCAGAGAGATGTTTAATCATACGCTCGGTGAATACAGCTTTAAATGATACAAAAAAATTGTATCAATTTATAAAGTTTTAATCAACAACTCACTCAACATTTATGATTAATTATTTTGATTTGTCGTTTTTATATGTTTTTATTTGTAATTTTTTTGTTTATTTTATTGCAGATACAAAGTGGAAGTTGCTGGAAAATCTTTACCTGTTTTAACAAATCTTGACAAGGGTCGTTATGGCGTTCTCATTTTCGAAAATCTCAATAAGTATCTTCAGATGGATAAATGGAATCGTGAACTACTTGATAAGTATTGTCGAGAATATTCAGTTGGAATTATCGGATTTGCACCTCCTGGAGAAGAAAGTCTTGTTGGGGCTCAACTCAAAGGATTTCCCCTATTCATACACACAAATTTGAGACTTAAGGTAAGCATCAATGTAGATATATATATATAATAATGAATTCATCCGATCTTATTGAAAATACGTAGTAATTGAATCGTGAAATATCGATATACTGCAGTGGATTGAAAATTCTGGGATAAGAGGTAGAATATAACGAATATAAATTACAAAATAATGAGATTTCGAAATTTTATGACTTTCATATTAAGAAAGGAAAAAATTCACCACAAAATTCGTTATGCCTCAATCATATTAAAGCTATTAATTCAATAGCAATAATTTTTGTTTCTTGAATATGAACAGCGAGTAATTGGAAAGTAAGATAGCAGAACAATATTTTCCGAGAATAGAATATTCTATTCCACTAAAATTATTATATATATGTAATTGATATTAAGATCTTCATATTAATCTAAAATTTTCTCGTGTACGACATAAAGAAGATGAAAACACTCTTTGATTATACTTTTGTTTATTCAAAATACGACTCAGCGAGTCCAAAGTTTTCGAACCATTTTCCTGATTGCATTTTCACCCTCTATAGAGTTTTTCTTTTTTTTTTTTTTATTTTGTCGGGTGTCCCAATTTACTCGAGCGTAAAAGCGCGCGATCTACATTCCCAGCGCGTGCCTTTGTCCATTGCTAAATATAAAACGTGAATAGCTCTCACCCACTTTTTTTTTTTTTATTATTTCCTATTTCCATTCACACTTTTGTTTCTATTCGTTACAGGATGCACAACTGAACGCAGCATCGCCCATACTCAGACTGACCAGATCAGGTGAAACTGCTTGGGGACCATTACCTGGTGGTGATTGGACTATTTTTCAACCAAACCACAGCACGTACGAACTCCTCGCCTGGGCATACAGAGACAGTCTCGATTACACTGATGAAAAAAGTCCACTCGCAACGGTCATCCAGGTATACAAATCTACATCAATATATCATTCAAAATAATTTGAAGTGAAATTTTATCATCAATACTTTTTCATCACAAAAATTGATTCATGATTTATTTTAAATTCCTATTAAATTTCCTCTATTATCGAGTGTATCTAATTTTGTATTTTTCATTAGCTTGAATACAATTCACCCATGGAATATGTATAAATTTTCCAGATATATTTTCCTACTACAAGCGAATTTTAGCAAGTAACAATTTATTAAAATTACCCAAAGTCAGTCACTCATGTGTTCAAAATGTCAAAGTGTTGCTTGCCAAAGTTTCACCTCAATTTAAATTTCACATATATGAAGAACATGTCCACAATGCCGATAGTAATAATCAAATTATTATCAAGCCCTTAATTAAATTATATTGAGCACACATTTGTTCTCAGTTTCTCATTAAATTTAACACAATATATATATACGGATAATAGTATTAATAATTATTACTAGACATGTCTTACAATTCAGTAGACTGGGCCGATATATTTTACAAATTATGAACGTAAAGAAAAGCGCGTAATCATTCTATGACAAGAAAATTAGCTTGTCAGAATTTAATGCGGGTTTATTTAATACCATCACTTCTCAGTAGCTTCTCGAGACTGTGGAAACTCTACGCTCGCACACGTGTACTTACACACATACATATTTGTAGGGAGTGGTTAGGTCAAAGGCGAATAAGCAACGTGATGCCGCGCAAGAGCCGTAATACAATATATGTATACATGGACAACAGTAGACAGTAAGGATAACGCAATATATATACAAGGATAAAGCGCTAGGATTGAAATAATTCGTAAAGCCATTCTACGAGTGGCGTTTACATTTGAACTGGAATTTGAGATTACGAGATTCCAAGGGATAATGAAAAGTATGAAGGAACAACATTATTTTTGTTGTGACTTATTCGTTAGCAAACTATGGAGAATAACTTTTTGGTTTTGTTCTGTCTGTCTTTTTTTTTTTTGTCGCTAAAATTCGTGTTTTATATTGAAAGAAAAATTTCAGGGAGCAGTAGACTTTATTTTTTTATCGAATATTGATTTGAAAAATGTGATTCGCAACATGAGATTCATTCTTAATCCTCCTTTGATTATAAACAAATACATGAAATTTTATCTTAATTCACACCTTCAACTTCACTAAAATTGAGATACTTTTTTCCACAACGCGATAAGGGATGAACCAAAAGATAATATCAATGAATAAATAATGAATAAATTTGAGAATATCAGCGCATCAGTATAGTTGAGTATGCACGGACGCCATTGTTGATGTTTAATCGAATGAATCCCTCAGTTGATTGGCTACAGATTTAATTACCTTGGATGCCACCGAGATCACAATGAGTTGCTACTACACCTGCATCGCTCACGCAAGTGACCCCATCGTAATGAGCTTATCAGCGAGATTATTATTGTTGTTTATGGCTAACAAGTTCACTTGTGACTATATGCGTATGTGGTTGAAGAGTATATACACATATGTATGCAGAGTATGTACGAGTTGAGAGGGTTTGCCAAATGTTGACAAATATAATTAACATTCCTCTCGTTGAATTCACCATTTACTTCCAGTATAGTTTTCTATTATTATTCTATATTGTTATTCAATTTCATCACACGTTTTAATTTGTTAAAACAGCAATTAATTTCAATTATACTCTGATTATATCTTCGTTGATGAAATGTAGTGTGATAATAATTTACATACATGTGTTGTGTATGTCAATTAGTCTCTAATTTTCCTCATTAAATTTTAGGATCATGGGAGATATGATGGGATACAACGTGTTCTATTTGGAAGTGGATTGCGTTTTTGGCTTCACAAACTTCTATTACTGGACTCACTATCGTATTTGTCACATGGTCAATTGAGTCTTAGTCTAAATCGTATGATATTGGTTGATGTGGACGATATATTTGTCGGTGAAAAAGGAACGAGATTGAAGAAAGATGATGTACTGGCTCTTTTGACAACTCAACAAAGGATTCAGGCACTGGTACCCGGATTCAAATTTAACTTGGGGTTTTCCGGGAATTACTTTCATCACGGAACGTCAGAGGAGAATTTGGGTGACGATATACTTCTTGAAAATGTTGACAGGTTAGTAATTTATAGTGAGAAGAGAAAATAAAATGGATGCATTTATAAATAGAAATGGAAATTGACGGAACTGTATGTTAAGAATTATACAAAAAAGTTAGTTTAAAGTTTTGTTTGGGGTTTTTTATCCGGACATCCAAACAAGTATGAAATATGAGAAAATGGGGAAGTTGTCGAATAAAAATACAATTTATTCTGTTGAAAAAACACGAACTGAATTTAGAGTAAAAAAAAAAATACGTTGTTGCAGATATCAGAAAGTTGGTAGTAAAAACTGTAATATGGCATTCACTTAATATTTGTGCTGGATTTGAAGCCAATTCGTTCATAACTTTTCAAGATATCGTATCAACCGCCTTGGAGAATTTTATTTCAACAAAAACAACTTCAAAGTTTTACGTTCAGTTATACCGTATATAAGTTTGTTTCGTACTTCATGACTTCCTCTTTTTCACCCAATATCGACTTACGATTGACAGAACACAAGTTACAATTGAAGAATTGAAACTTCAAATAATGCTGGTCAAATAAATTGATCACTCTTCCGTCGATTCACACGAAGAGAGTCTGATGATAATTGATACACTCAGTCCATGAAACCTTTTTGATTAATAATAAATATTGTCCATTCCCAGAAAAACAAAACTGCATTTCGTTCAACCAAGAAATTTCAA
The DNA here is from genome assembly GCA_958496275.1 of Zele albiditarsus. Classification (NCBI taxonomy): domain Eukaryota; kingdom Metazoa; phylum Arthropoda; class Insecta; order Hymenoptera; family Braconidae; genus Zele; species Zele albiditarsus. The sequence goes on along the minus strand of OY292409.1, from coordinate 5,972,981 downwards.
TAATACTGAAACGCTTTCCCTTGACATTGCACTGAGACAAAAGTATTCTCGAGTTAAGAATCATCTTAATGCCATACTTCTCAATTGAGAGTAAAATTTACTTTTATTTCAAGTGTCAGAATAGTGACAAATACATTTTTCACAGTTCGTTGAAATAAAAATCAGTCAAAGACACAATATCGAACAAAAAATGAAAGGAAAATTGAATCGGCCACTTTTGAAAACTGCAAATGTGTTGGTCAACAAGTGATACGGATTGCATGAAACAATTATGTAAAATTCCTACATATTCAATCGGAAATTCCCACAATACGGATTTTTTTCAGTTATTTGGATAACCACCACGAGAAAATGAAAATAATTCCAAAAGATATATATTCATACAATCGTATAATAAATTTATTAATCCAATTACAGATTCACGTGGTTTCCACACATGTGGAATCATCAACAGCCCCATCTGTACGAAAATGTAACACATCTACAAATGGACATGACATTAAATAAACAATTCGCGAAGGAACATGGTATACCAACTGCGAGTGGATACAGTGTCAGTCCTCATCACTCAGGGGTTTATCCCGTTCATGAGGGACTATACGAGGCGTGGAAACGAGTGTGGAATATCAAAGTCACCAGTACTGAGGAATATCCACACCTGAGACCTGCTCGACTTAGGCGTGGCTTCATTCATCGTAATATTATGGTATGAGAAAATCGATAGAACCAACCGTGACGAGGATGAAAGAGCGGAATAGAGGAGAAGGCAATAGATAGATATTGCGCATTGTGAGTTGGCTATCAACTATAATAGCCAGATACAAAAGGCACCAAACCATTTTCACCGCATAATTTCCAACCACTGGACTAAAATATTCCGTTGAGATATATATTAAAAGGCCAGTGGTTTCCATTCGCCATGTATATTGTCTAATGTTGCCTCAGGCAGCAATAACGAACACACACATTTTGCTATTGAAGCTCAATTGTGCTACGTTATCAAATATTACATCTGAATGGGAGATTATTGTGTAGCGGTTTTTTGTATTGTTATTTTTACTCTGTATCAAAGGGTTAGAGATTATCCTTCGAAATATCGAGTGAGTAAATGTTTTCCGTTTTTTTTTTTTTTGTTGAAAACAATTGGAGGTAATTATTTTGGGGGTTTACATATATTTTAAACATGTCTCGCAAAAAATACCGAATATATATTACTCAATGGGAATTCATTCGAAACAATTACTTAGGCTTCATCTGAAACTGTAAAGAAAAAAACTATTCTTGCGTAGCCGACTTTGGAGAAATCTTTTTTTCGAACAAATGACAGCTACTTCAATTTAATTATGTAATATCTATCATAGAAGGAAAAAATATACGAATCAAAAAATCGCCTGAGAGGATTTCCAGATTTTTGAAGTCAATTTTGTGTCCTTACTAAAAGTCTATAACCACGTAGAATTCGGAATAAAAAAAAACTGATTGTCGATATCGGAAAATTGATAGAGAACGCCATAGCAAGACGTTCACTTAATATCTGTGCTGAATATCAACCCAATCCTGCCATAAGTTTTCAAGATATCATGCACGTGTGTTTGCAGAATTTAATTCTAAGATAGACGATTTGAAACTTCGTGTTCAGTTGTAAAGTATCTAATAGATTTCTGTTCTCAATATCTCCTTTCATTTTTTAAATATAACCAAATGCCTGAGATAATATCCCAACTCAAGTTCTCAAAAAATTTTATTTTACTTCACAGGTTCTACCGCGACAAACTTGCGGGTTATTCACACACACAATATTCATCGATAGATATCCTGGTGGCAGGGATAGATTGGACGAGTCCATACAAGGCGGAGAATTATTTCAAACAATTGTTTATAATCCGGTAAATTATTTGATTTTAATGTCACATTTTTCATTTCTTCATCACCTCAATTTTGGTTTTTCATTCAACAACATTTGTGATGAAATATTCTCATTTGTTATTTCATATAGATAAATATCTTCATGACTCACATGTCGAATTATGGTAATGATCGACTCGCACTCTACACATTTGAATCAGTGATCAAATTTATCCAATGTTGGACAAATTTGCGGCTCTCAAGTGCTCCGCCACTTCAATTAGGAGAACGTTATTTCCAATTATATCCTGAAGAGGCCGATCCAGTTTGGGGAGTAAGTATTTAATTATATGACTCATGAAACCACATCATTGATTAGTAATTATTATTATTTTTTGTATGTATTTTTAGAATCCATGTGACGATTTGAGACACCAAAAAATATGGTCAAGAAATAAAACGTGCGATCAATTACCACGATTTCTCGTTATTGGCCCGCAAAAAACTGGCACAACAGCTTTGTATACATTTCTATCGATACATCCAACGATAAGTAGCAATTTGCCAAGCCCCGATACGTTCGAGGAAATCCAATTTTTCAATGGGAAAAATTATTATAAAGGACTTGATTGGTATGTATACTATATATATATATATCTCTACATTATTCCGTCATCTTCAATGAATATATATTAAAAAACTTTTCGATTTCATAATAATGTTCAACGAACTTATCTCATTTAGGTATATGAGCTTTTTTCCTGTCGCGAAGAACGAGAGTTCTCGATATCTCTTTGAGAAGTCAGCAACTTATTTTGATGGCGAACTTGTTCCACGTCGTGCTCATGCACTTTTACCAAAGGCTAAATTAATCACAATATTACTATCGCCAGCACGAAGAGCATATTCATGGTATCAACATACAAGAGCGCATGGCGATCCAGTTGCGAACAATTATAGTTTTCATGCAGTAATTACTGCGAGTGATACAGCTCCAAAGCCATTACGAGATCTTCGTAATAGGTACGAACAAATATTTCCATTAACAAATATTGTCCATGAACTGTTACGTGCAAGAACAACCTATATCAAATCATATTTTCGTATAAAAAAAACAGAATGAAAATTAAAAAAGTGGTGAAAAATTCTCAAGTTTGTAAAAATCCTATTTTTTTTTTGCAATTTGTGGGTGTGGATGATGCACTCAGTGAACGTCCCCAACATTATATTGAGCAGTATTCCTTAACTTAGTGGTGGCCAATTCAACATCGTTTTGAAATACAGTATTGCCCAAAAAGTAACATTCAAAAGTGTATTCATTGATTTACCACATTTATCGTCCGCCTACGCGTGTGCTGCGGTCTAAGGGAATTTACCTGATAATAATCTGATATGCCAGAATTATAAATAATTATCAGAATTATAAGTAAATATACATTGCAATAAGAGGCGACACCTTAAGTCGACGCAAAGTTCTCTTGCACGTGGCTACTCATCCAATTTTGACTATTATCAAACGCATAAGTAAATATTCTAATTTTCTCTATTCCATCCTTTCAGATGTCTCAACCCTGGTAAATATGCCCAACATTTAGAAAGATGGTTGTCGTACTATTTACCACAACAATTACACATAATTGACGGTGAACAGCTACGTCAAAATCCAGTTGAAACACTCCATGAATTACAGAGGTTTCTAAAAATCACACCGGCATTTAATTATTCCACTCATTTAAGGTACGATCCGAAAAAAGGTTTTTTCTGTCAAGTAACAAATGAGGAACGTACAAAATGTCTTGGGAAAAATAAGGGTCGACAATATCCACCAATGGAAGATCGATCCTATAAATTGTTGCAACGATATTATTTATCGCACAATACAGCATTAGTCAAATTGCTTAAACGTTTGGGTTCAAGAACAATACCACAATGGCTAAAAGACGATCTTACAGATACTGTGATGACCTAGCCAACGCCAACAGCATGACATGATTTTTGGTTCACAGTGTCGTCAATGTCCGAAGATTGGCGTTTTCTCCGTCGGTGATTAAATAGTGAATTGTAAATAAAAAATGGAAAATGAGAGATATTAAGTAAGAAAGCGCAGCGCTAGATAATGGCATATTTGATTATACAGGAGACAATTAAAAGAAAAATGGCAGGCCTATCCAGTGAATAATTAATTCCAGTGAAATCTATACATACATATATATATATATATATATATATTGATTCAATTGATGGCCAAGAAACTAGTCATTTAATGGCGGCTAAAGTAATGGAATGTTTTTTTTTTCCATTTATAAATGTCGATCGTCACAAAAAAAAATAAAAATCTACGATCCAACGCAACACAAGGCAAACTATTATTAATATTATAATACAATTGACGTTTATATGAGTACACATCTCTCTGCTTGGGACGTAGGTGCCATCCGTTTTATCTTAAGTCTCAATGTCTTCTATACAACTGTAATTAAAAATTGATGGACTCATCAAGAACAAGCATGATCGTAAAATGAAATTGACTATTGTTGTTGAAAAATGATATAGTAGAAGCAAAAAAAAAAATTAAAATTGCATAAATATGAAATGAAAAAAAATGGGAAGGAAAATATATTGTGTCGCGCTATATTTGCCACAATCAATATTGGCAACGATATCAATTAAGGTATATTGGACCAAATGAATAAATAATATGTAATGTGGCACAAAAAAAAATCAGTCATCGTTAGTCCACATCTGTCCAAATTGTGATTAATATTTTTCTTTTCGCATGAGCATTGATGAACGTATCACAGGTACGAAATCATTCTTCTTTTTCGTTTTGCAGCCAGTGAAATTGGATGAAGAAAAATATCATTCAGATTTATTAATGAAAATTTCATCGACTGACATATTTTTCATGTGTGTCGTCGATGATAGTAATATATAGAAGAGGAAAGAAGAGATAAAACAAAATAAAATATATTATCATTGTACAAATGTTAAAATGATGACAATGATGTGAATACCCGTGTATATTTTGACAATACAGTAATATTGGCATACTTTCCGAATACGCCAATACGGGTGTGATCGCGTCCGTTTGTAAATTAATTGTGAAACATACATAATGAATGATAAAATATTGTGAATCATGAAAATGTTTAATGCAACTATTGGTAACTTATAGGACTTGGTAATGCAGGAGTATAATTCTTTTTTTCTCGTTATTTTAATAAGTATACGTCATAGAAAATAGTCATTGAATCATGTTAAAACATTTTGTCACCGACAAATAACGTCCATTGTACAGTCCAAAGACGTGTGTATTTCATTTTTATCCACATAATAATGATAATGTTTAATTATTGTGTATTTTTGTGGAGAATTGGAAATGTTCAATTCGATATTGCTACAAATATTGAATCAACAAAGTCATGAAAAATAAGACTCAGTGTTCGTGTAAATCCCGCCATATAACTCTTAGTAATACAATTATATTTGTTAAGTTTGTAAATTTGTTTTTCATTTTCTTTTCTAAGCAAATAAATATATAAACATAACGTATATATATATATATATTCGGTCTACATAACGAAACGCGAGAATTGTTTAACGAATCATTGTACAAAAATTAATTGTTGACGTGAGATTTATTATTAATATTTTTTATTTTCATTAATTTTTCCTCATCGAACGTGCCATTTGAACCAGTGTTGTATATAATTAGCTCTCATCATCCTTCGAGAATCGTTTGTTAAATGGTATCATGGATTTAATTGAATGAGAGTAAAATTTATATTTTCGCGTCCGGTAACAAATGAAAAAATAAAATAAAATAATATTCAGTCCGTCTGTTGCCTGACAATAAAAATAAAACTCATAATGAAAAATGTTGCAGCGAAGCAAAACAAAAATCTATAGCACAGAATCAAAAATAAATGTGTGATTTTTTTGAACAATTGTTTACCGGTTTAATGTATATTGTCATTGAAAAATGTATCACGAAAAAAGAGAAAAGAAAATACGAAAAAACATGAGACATAAATAAAAACAAAATCTGCCAATCTCTATGATTATTTTAACTCACGATTGCTCTAATGTATTATACTTGTAATAATTGTACGAACATATTATAAGTTATAATAAAAATAAAATACAAAATCGCAATATATGATGTTATGTCATTATTAATAGTAACTAAATAACGATTTTTATTCCCGAAGTGACTTCATAGAGTGAACCCAAAAATAAAGAAGAAAGAAGAATACAAATTGATAAACATTCGATTAGATCGCCATAGTAGTATCATTATTTTCCTTTTCATCATTTGCAGTATCATCAATCTCTATTCTAGTCATTGTACGTTGATATTTTGTTGAATATGGCCCAGAACGAATTTCATAATCCTGACCGGGCATTCCTGGCTGTACCAAAATTGAATCGTCATGGATATCAAACAATCTCTTCATACATGATCTAAATTCATATGAATGAATAATTCTATATTCAATATCCAAACCATTTTCATAACCTTCAGAACATAAGAATTATTACCTAGGTAGTGAACGTTGAAGTGCCGCTGATGATCGCATATGATTTAGAAATTCCGATCGATTTCTCAACAGACCAACCCAATTGAGTAAAAAAAATAATGGTGCCATAACAAAAATAATTAATGCCATGATGCAAAGTAGACAAATTATTTTCCATGCAAAACTAGTCAGTGCCAAAACAACACCTCCAGATGATTCATCACCGTGATCATAGAAAAATGGTGCAACAAGGCTTCCCAAAAGTGCAATGATAACATGCAATGATACTATGTTACAATAATCCTCCAATGCACTCCGAAATATATATTTTGATGTTAGATAAAATAGAGCTCCACCTGCACAACCAAGAACAAGGCATACAACTGGTGTATAAACGTCTACACCGGCTGACACAAGTATAGCACCAGCAGTAACAGCTTGAATACATCTCATGACCGTCCAATGATTAAAAGGATCACGCATCATGAAATGAATTGCCACAACGACTATTGCACAAGATGACATTGTTATGATATTATTCACTGGTATAAGTGGTATCCGTTTCTTCAATTTTTCATTACTACTTGATGATGAATGTGATATTAACAGAGTCTGTGAGATACAATTTGATAAATTTCTATATGAGCACAGTGTAATAATTGAAATAAACAAAGGGGTCAATCATTCGGAAAAAAATTATATAAATTGAATATAATAAATAATATTTATGGTAGCCACTGTTAATTATTTTTCTATATATAATTTCCAAATTGCACGCATCCGAAATATGTTTCGTCAATTATATGCTGATATTCAGAAACATGAAGATGAATAATAGTTTTCAAATACCATTTTTCAATGTGTTTTTACTTGGAAAGTAAATTTTTTGAATTCACCTGGACAATAACTCACAAAGTTATTCATAAATTCTTAATCAAACATGTGAAGGGAATATTAATATTTTTTGCAGTTCACTACTCAGATAGTTTGATTGAAATGAAATCTATGGTTTAATTATTTCCCAATGATTGACCCCTTTATAAAAATGTCAATAATATGAACACAACCTGCAGACCAAGGAGAATGAATAGATGACCAGAGAATGCTGTTGCCGCTGAACCAACTGATATACTAGCATCATCAATATCACGTAATCTAAGTAATCTTCTACCCAATGATATACATCCAATAAGTCCAGTAAGACCTCCAGTAATGTGAACAACTGTTGATCCACCATAATCCCGAAAATGTACATTGTGACCAAATAAATGATTTTGTGCCATCCAACCATTTGTAGTCCATGTCCAATGAATGATAAATGGTTGTAAAATTCCAGACATAATGATTCCCACAATGAGAGAACCCACTGTATGCATTCTACCTACAATGCATGTTGTACAAATTGCTGAAGCAATAACGCTTGCTTGCCATCCAATCATAATATCTTCTTTATCAGTTTTTTCATGACCAACCCAATAACCACCGCCAATTACACCGAAAACATCGCCAGTATATGCAATCAACGTTCCAAGTATCATGAAAACAAAGCTTACCCAACAAAAGTCAAGAACATTTTGTAACAGGATAAGGTTAACATTTGTTATTGGTATACTACCGACTTGCACCAATAAAAAGCCAACGCGTGCAATTACTACAAGAGAAAAACGTATAATGGGGGTTAATGAATATGTCAATGTATCTTCTACGTGTGTTGGATTTTCAAATGATAAATCATCGAGAGATTGTCGAAAACCAATAGCCGAATCACCCCCATTATAACATTCGTCCATCATATCACTTACTGCTATAATGACACGACAAAAACAAGCTGATGAATGTCCTATTTCAACACGCACTTCCCGTCGTTAAAATGTATAACCATTTATTGACAGATGATTCGAATTCATTTGTTAATATTGAGGGGATTCGAATAAATTTATATACCGTTATCACATACACGATATCTAATACATTTTCAACATTAGACCATTCAATATAATATAATATTTGAATGAAAAAAGGAAATATAACCTGAATAATGGATGAATAAAATAATTTAAACGATGAATCGAAGGAAAAAAGATCCATGGCAAGCCCATCGTGAATCACGAGTTTTAAATGGATTATAAACACATCGAGACTTGATAGAAAAAATCGTAAAAGTATAATTCAATTTATTTTGTAGTACATGAACAAATAGTTAACTTGTACAGGCGTGAAAATGATATTGGATTAATGGTAGAGGATATAGATAACAAGGTGCAGATGACTGTATGATTTGGGAAATGTGGAGGTAGATGACGAGGGTAATTCAGCAGATGTGTATAGTGCGAGATTGACAGTGCAGTGAGGAGAATATTAGTATGAGATCAATAACACATGGTATCACAACATCATATTTTGATAAATATGGTAATACTTCTGGAGTTTATTTGTCAATAATTCAACGATATCTATAACAATATTTTTTCCAAACTGTGAAATCATTTCGGTGTTGATTTTTGTGAATTCTCATGGATTTATCTTCCTCGATTTGAATTCATCCTATCATCTGAAGACAGATACTACTGAAACTCGTGTAAACTTACATATAAATCACGGTTCAATATTTATTTGATCACCAGATTACTAACTAGCAAAGTTCAAGTTTATCGATCATGGAATGGAAATTGAAATTATCGCGATTGAATGGAAGTGTAAATAATGCCAGTTGTGTGCGGAAGTTATTCAAACAACTAACAGTTTTGTGAATTATTCAGTAGAAGAAAATATATTGAAGTAGATGGAAGATTAGAAAATATATCAGCGCAAAAAAATCAAGAAAAAGAAAAGAAACAGATATGATTACATTGAAATTTGTCTCATGTTCACTCAAGCATTGATAACAAATCGTGAAATTTTATATAGATAGGTGGAAAAAAAAGTTTAGCATTTAGATGACTCACCCAGTAGTGTAATCATCATGATTATGGATCACATAAATCATGTTAATAATAAATGAATGTCATTTCCTGACAGATCGGAAGTTGGATATAAAACTAGCGTATAACAATTTATCATTCACCCAATGTCAACTTGCTATTTACAAATTTTCTCATTTCTTGGTCTAGCTACTTAGTAAATCACGCGGTCCCTTTTAGACACAAGAGGAAAATATTATCTAACGCCATATAAAAGAGTTAAAAAACGTTATACGAATTAAAAACCCCTATAGTGCATTTAATTTCACCGTCATTATAAATTTCGATATCAAAAGAATTCAACATAAAAGAAAATGGATAATAAAAATAATCGACATTTCATTTCGACTGAGAACATATTAAACTTCAACAATAACGTCTGAGAAGACACTTGAAATTCATAAATTCAATTTCTACACTGTTCTATCTCAACAGTGCAATAATGAATTGTTTCGAGAGTACTTATAAATCATATCAAATATTTAATTTCTTATTCTATTTATAATTTCAATACAGTGACCTATATCAAAAAATAATATCGCCACAGTAAAAATACCATTAAATATAATTTCAATGTTGAATGTAAAAGTATTTCCACCATTACAATAACATCCCTCAATGTAATCTATTCTCTTCGACTTTACTGTTCCATTATCTCATCAATATATATACCCTCCTGATAACGTTTAATTAACACCTTTACTACCAAACTCGTACAAACTACAATTTTAAGATAATTTTCTTTAAAATTCCTAACATCAATTAAATATTGTCATCCACAGTCTATCTATACTATACATCAGTAACAACATGTTCAAATCAATACAATTAATGTTAATCACACCTACGAACCAAATCCACATACCAATTAACTTTAATTCAAATTATTCACTGCATCGTATTAATTCCCGCCAATTAATATCCGATTATAAACGACAATCACCGAGTAAATGATTCGCGCATCCAACAACGTTTGCGCATCATAGTTTACGCAAGTAGGCGCCACTGGCGCGCACTCCCAATCCACACACTCATACACTAACACACACCCGGCATCCTTTTGCATCAGCGGTCATACACCAGTCGCTCGAGAGCGGCCGCCGGTCTCTCTCTCTCTCTGCCGGATAAGAAGAAAGTATCAGCATAGCCGAAAAAAAAAAAAAACAAATAAATAAAACAGCATAAGATTCAGAGTGGGAGCGGCGAACATACATAAATAGTCAGAGAGAGAGAGAGTAAAATTATAATTTAAACAATTGTCGTGAGACACTGTTAAAATTAATTATTTAATACAGGTTGTTTTGAATTTGTGATTAAAAGGCTCGCGTTGAAAACAATGGCTGCCGCCAGTGTAACGTGTCGTGCATTTACGGTCCTGCGGCTTGAAATCACTCGTGGTTTGAGTGTCGCGTCCCTGGCAACCCCCAGAAGATACCGGAACGTGGCTTCGTACAATGTATGTAAATATATTAACAATAAATAATTTATTCATGATGAAAAATATTTGGGGAATGATAAAATTTAATGAGACTGATGGTAGATTTGAAATGCTATTTTTTCTGCACATTCGGTTTGATTAACGTGTATTTGAGTATCATAATAGGTTCATCTGGATTGTGATTGGTTGATTTTACAGCGCTCCAAGTAATATTGGTACATATAAACCAATCGCAACTGTTCGTTTTGATTTTTGAATACAGGTCTGATTGGACTGTTATTTTATTCGTTGTGTTTATTCTGGTGTTTCTTATCGTATGGATATAGTTGTTCTCTGTATTTAATGTGATGACAATGATTATCTGATATCAGTTGTACATGATTTTTTTTTTGTAAATGGGAAATTGTGAATTGAAAGTGATATTGAGATATCGATGAATTGTTTGCTGATGACAAGTCTATCGTTGGTTTACTGGAATGATGATTCATTTGTTAATGGTTTCGAGAGTCGGAGAGAGAAATTTTGGGAACAAAAGAATATTTATTGGGAGGAAGAAACAAATGGAATAAATATGTAAATAAATTTGTGGAATATTTTTCTTTGTTCTGATATTTATTAGAAATACAATTGTGATTCGATACTTTCTAGAACCATGTGAAATATTGAATTGTTGTTATCTTTTTTTCTTTCTATTCTATTATTACTGATTGTTCAAAAAATATTCATTTATTCTTATTCATAAAACGAAAAACTCTTATATCAGTTGAATATAGCTCGTGTTAGCCTCAATAAATAATTTATAATCATTGTCTGAAGTCTATTCAAATTTTTCTCGGCTTTTCCATTAATATTCGCATCTAGAATTATCAATTATCACAGAAGGTTAAACATTACTAAGTTTTGTGTTTCAACTGACAATTAATAATTTCAAACAAACTTAGCGCATGCCATTCCCAATGAATAATTTATTATCATTATTTGAGATCTATTGAAATCCCTTCTATCATTTCTTTTTTTTTTGGATACGTGCATTGAGAATTATTGATTATCACATGATTATTCTGTCAGTATTCACTTGATAGAACACATTGTTTCCTCACTGTAATGAAATAATTCGCGCACGAGTCATACGTTCAAAAATTCCAAGAAGTTATTTAACAAAACGTGAATAACCGATATTTATATAACTGTGAAGTAATGAGTAATTGTTTGAACGTAATTCTAATTGAGGGGAATATGTCAATGATAATCAGGAGACGTTTACATTTAGATAACTTCTTTTTTCGTCCGATTAAGGCCACTCTGACAATTATTTATCACAACGTATACACAAACAATACTTTCATGGTCAACTATGAATAATCTATAAACGTAAATATACATTATTATGGTATGAATGAACTTGCTGTGATATTAAAACTACAACAATATTTTCAAACATTACCTTGAATTTCTATGAAGGCTATTGGAATTTTGATATACGGTCACTGGTGTATATGTATTAAATTCACTCATACCTGGTTAAAATTGGCCGTTTATATCATATTCAATATCATATAGGTATTAACTTGTCTTTCTCTTTGGCAACAACGGTCGACTCGACTAAATCCAATGAGTCGTGATATTCCAAAGCTGTTTAAAATTCATCCTTATTTTTTTCAACGTTCTCTGTTTCATATATTTCTTTTATCCTCGACTGCCCCTGACTTTTGTAGAGATATTAAATTGTTTTATAATATATTTGCAACAGATGTATAACCGACAATATTATCATTCTTATTATGAAATCACAGACACATTCTTTTTTTTTTATGTTATCTTGTTCTCTCATTCTTGCATTGAATTAAATTTGCGGGTATGTGTCTGTGACGAGTCGGTCGGTAGACGGACGGATACGGATGGTAAATATATAGATATATATTTACGAGCCTTAGGCGAATTAAATGTTTTGTCCATTCGTGAATGATATCGCATTAGATCACAGCAGGGAATTGCGTTCAGTCAACTATTTGAACTCACGTGCAACAATACATCACCCATTCTCACTCGTGTGCGTTTGGTACGACACAGTATTTCGATTAATTTCCAACTTCAGTGAGCACTTATCGTTGGGCTGCGATTATAAAATATATATAACAATTTTATGATGTTCGTTTCGGGTCGCAGACCTAACGAACTTTTTGTCTCAACTCTTCCCGGAATGAAAAAAGAAGAGAAAAAACAAATATACGCGAATATAGGGGAGGAGCAGTGTGTATTAGAGGAAGATACGAAAAGAGAAAATTATGTCGTAATTTTTTTCTCCTTTTTTTCCATGTACATACCACCTCGTGTCGCCCGCACCGCAGGTTCGTCGACCTCAAAACATAATAATTTTACATACGCGTGCCGTGTATATATAATAATATATTCATGCACGAATTACTTTGTTTATTTTCTCAAATTTTATTAGCTCTACTTTCAATTCAATTCCATCAACTATGAATATTTCAATGTGCAGACGAATATCGTTTGAGATTAAATTTAAATGTGTGACCACCTTTTTTTTTTCCAATGAATATGAGATAGTACATGATCGAAAAATATTCCGTAGCGCGAAATGAATATGAGGGCCCGGTATTGTTTTCGCTTTTTTTTTTTATTTTCGTATTGCTGATTGGTTGTCAATATTGTTATTATCCATCATCGCGGATGTATTGTTTTTCTAGAATCATAACAGCGGGTTGAAGTTTGACATTCCCATCAGAGAGGTTATGCAAATGAATATTTTGTGAATGCAACAATAATTTTTTTTTGTACTGCTGTTGAATTAACTACGTTAGAATTGATTGGTATCATCAAATTTTTCACGAATTGTGTGGATGCACAATTTCCCATTAATTTTTTTAATTGATCTATCATTTAATCGCAATGAGTTTAGTTGGACAGTAATTATACCTCCGACTATCATTCTTCAATGTCAAATATTTTATGATCAATTGTGCCCAAAGAATATTCGGTAGTTAAAAGCTCGTTACACCGTGCACCGGTCGAGGCCTCGAACACATTCTCATGTCTGCTACACTTTGAGTTTCAATTCTAGAAAAAAAAAAAACTGGCCTAAATATATCTTGAACTCCAACATTTATATTCTTGTCACTTTTCCCAGACGTCGTTGTCAATGTCGTCACCCAATTTAATTTTCTTCTCAAGTGATGGCGTGAAAATTGATTTACACATTTGCATAGGTTGACAGAATAGTAAATGAAAAAGGAAATATTGACAAGTAATAGACTCACATTGTACCTCTTGTCACGTTAGTAAATTGTATAATTCGCTCGAATAATAAATAAATGTCATTTTTCACCGATCAAAAATGTGACTCAAATGTGCCATAGGAACATATCATTTTTTTTCTACGTCGATTCACTATAGGTTATATATTCCTTATGTCAGAATATTCGAAACTTCATTGACGAGCTCTTCTTATATTCATGCAATCTATAGTGAACAAAAACCAATATGCTGGGACCATATTTGTTTGCACTCAAAAAAGGTCGATAAATGTCAAGGCAAAGTCTAATTCCAGACAATTCTGATATTTGTTTACAACTACGTGTTGATGAGAGTGTATATTACTAGTTATTAAATTCTTATAGTACTTTCGATCGAAAAATCTCACCTATTTCTATAAATTTAATTTGTCGAAAATTTGAATTAAACGTCGAACTTTTTTTACACATTTAACATCTACGATTTTGATATTTCTATTCACTCGAATATATTTTGATTCTTGGCCTTTCAGCTTTCATGAATAAATTAAACTACAAAGAAGTACTCTGAATATGAAAAATAATGGCCAAGTTCTTTACACCTGGCATAATTCATTTGCATCAATACAATGCCACGCGCAGCTTCACCATTCCACCTCTATCTGAATCTTTCATAAAGACGATTAACAGGGATCATGCGGAGTTAATAAATCCTCACGATCTTCCCCTGGCCTTCATTCCATTATGTCTGTCTGACTAAATCCGTTCGCTGTTTCTCAGAATAGATATAGTCTTGATAACATTTGAAACGACAATGGAAACGATGTCGCATTGTTCTAGATAATTAAAAAAGAAAGAGAAAAGAAAGAAGAGAACGATGATAAGCGCAAAGCGTTATCACATCGATTAACCTCCGACGGTGAATTTAATTGCTCACTACGAACTGTATGTCAATTCAAATTCCATTGGTGCTCTATACATTATGTGCTAAAATATTTGTCAATAATAATCGACGTAACATGATGGTAAATAATAAAACTATCAAACAACGTGTATTCACGTTATATGTGCATTATAAATTCAAATGATTTCAAAATATTTTACTCTCCGTCCCTCACCATTGTAGTCTTCGTAGTCACTTTTTAAACACTTGCAAATAAGGTTTTACTCTTTTTTTTAAAGGTGATTAACATATGAAAAGTTTAAAGTGTAGAAAAAGAGAATACAAAATAAAGTACTTTGAATTCGCTGTGTGTATTGTGATAATGCAACGAATAAGTACGAGAACAATTAAATACGGGCGGTTCCTCTGACAGCATATATGTTGACTTCTATTATAATTTTTTTACCAGGAAAAAAAAGGTCGGTTTAATTTTGCGCGCCCCGAACGCTCCATGGCGAAATGGTAGGAAAAGTTGTACTCGCAGTCTTTCATTTTAATCATTCATGTATATAACAGTGTTCATTGTTACGTTTATAATATTGTGATAAGAAATGAGCGAGTGTAAGTCACCTTTTGCTGTTAGGTGATTTTGACAGTTATCAACATCTTCGATATTCCTGAAATAAAGAATATGATTTTGTGAGCTCGTCTGATTGCTTCTGTATCTGTCTATAAATATGTCGCCAACATGAATCGTTTACTCTCGACATAAAATGAACAAGAAAATTCAAATGAATTTGTCTTCAATAAGTCGACATTAGGGGAGAAACGATTTACTATTTTTCATTCGAATCAACTTCCAGGTCAGCTGAAAATGACATTCATAAATTTTCTCATTTCTCCAACGTGGTGGTCGTTACAAAGAGCGAGTATATCCCTTCCAAATTTATTCATTTATTCTTTTTTTTTTTTCGAATATACCAGATATTTTTTCAATGAATATATTCAATGTCAACAAAAAAAGCTATCAGAACAAACTCGTACGAGAACCGATCGATAAATAATGTTCTGTGTCTGGTGTGAGTTCTAACAGTTTTTTTTTACACCCTGTAGCTAATATAGATCCTTTGAAATGAGGGTTATAGTCATTCGGGAGAGTGGCCAAATATACCCAGTAAGCACCGAGTAACGGTAATATCAATGCTATTATCCCCATCACAACAATTCATCTGTTATGTAAAAATCGTGGTACATCACAGTTACACATTGCTGAGAGGAAAACAATAACATCGATATTATGTTACTGTCAGTTCATGTTTATCGAAACTCTGCATCATATTTCACAAATTACGAATACTCACCACTACGACTGTTACGAAGGACACCCAAAACTGATGCGGAATTGAAAACAAAATAACGTGCCCAAAAAAAATAAATCGCGTTCAGTGTGTAGTAAAGGTGTTTATGTATGAAAAAATTCAAGCGAGACTGTGAAATAAAAATGATCTGTATACAGTTGTCACATTAAACAATGGGAATTTTCATTGCACCTTCAGCAGATTAGTTTACATGCAATTGATGGCTATTGATTACCCTCTTATCGCAATCGCACTCTGTATTCAAATATTTTCAATGCAGATATTCGAGTATCATTCACCAATTTACATCTCTGGATATATAATCTGTGTGTGAAAACAAGTAGTGTGTGAAATTCATTACAATGTATATATATATATTTAGAATGATACGTATTTTCATGAGGACCACGATTACGTTACATGGAATTCATTTAATCGGCAATGTGCATTAGTTGATATAACCGTATCACAATAAATTGCCGCTGGAATTTCACGCATTATAGGAGAAGTGCCAATCTAGTATTGTATGGATTATTGTATAGGATCTGTTGCCAATACATTTAAATTCTGTCCAACGGTGGCTGATATAGTTTTGAATTCTATTGGATATATTTATGCAACGGGCAATCGCACTATTAGGCACGTTCACTAATGATTCTGGTATGTAATTTCCAGGCTGTCGCACCGAAACCACAATGTTGCCATAGCAGCCACCACAGATTTTGAAATTATATAGTTATATTCTATGTGAATAACAATGCTAACAGAATTTTATTCATTATCTTGTTTCATTATCAACAATAAAATAATTACTTTAACGACATTGATATATGCAGTTGCAGACATTATCGCGTGATTGTAAACCAGTCTGACCAGTGTTGTCTTTAAGCCATCAACGACCTCGGTTATGTGGTGCGATATAAAAAAAAGTTGACTGTATGAACGATATTTGGAATCAGAAAAATATCATCGCGGAAAAGAGAAAGCTTATAATGTAATATTTTATTTTTCGCAGTTATAGAACAAATACAGGGCTTTTGATTATTTTTAATTTTGTTCTATTCTTTTTTATGATAAAAAACTCAACTTTTTAAAATACCAAAGTATGTTATCCAACTAATTTTTTCCGTATAATATGATTATGAGAAGAGAGGAAAATTTTTAGTTGCAACTGTTCTACAATGTTGAATAAATAAGTGGAATTTTTACGATGGAAACAAAATTCTTTTGTGTGAACACTTTTTTCCCTTTAACAACCACGAATATATGTCATAGGGTGTGTGTGTTTTTTTTACATCGCACCATATGTTGCCATGGGTGTTAATGGGTTAAAAATTGACCATGCGTGCAAATAAGTTCCTTGTATGTACTTTCGAATATCTGTTACCTTGAATAAAAACTCAATCGATCATAATTTTCATGATTTATCTTTATGCGTGAGAAGAAATAAAAATTTCTTACGAGTAGCCATAATATGATACCGTTGGACAGAATTTCATTTCGTCGTTTGTGTTATGTGAATTATTTTTGGCTTGTTTCCATTTTTCTTTTTATTTTTCAAGTGTGTACACATATACTACATGTGAAGTTGCTACGTAGGCACTTGAACATTAGTATATGAGTGTGCGCTCTCTAGAGTGCAATATATATTTACATACACATATATATTGTAGAGATATAGAGAAATGGGAAACATGGGCGCGACAATGGTGTTTCCGCACGACAAACCTAAACCATCTGTGTTCTATATTCCTGTCGCAAAGGCACACTATATTTTCCCGCGCTCTATTTGATACTCTTGTATCTCATACTGTCATACATTACCGTATGGGTATATATACCATCATTATTCTGGTAGCTTTACGAAGTAATACTCTCTGTGTTCCTCTTTTCATCTCACCAAATCTTTATAATTTGATATACCAAAGACAATAAATGTAGCAAAATAACATTCTCCTAAAAAATGATACAAATAAATGAGTAAAATAAAGTGAAGCAGAAGTTCTATACCTAAAATTCGAATGGTAAAATGTAATGATTGTTGCAAAGTAACTTACCTTGATAAAATCAATTTCATTGCTGTAGACGATGAAAAAAAAAAAATTGTTGTTTATAAACACCGCCAAATTTAAAAAGAATATTTTCACGTAAAATAGCACGAGATAAACATTTGGTGTTTACCTTGTTATCAAAAAGTTGCTGGAAGGTTTTTATTCGCAGGATTCTCCAGACTATGCGGACGCTGCGTCAGGCGCCACGTGCATCGATCTGTTGGCCTTCTTCTCTATATATTTTACAGCGTCTTTTATATACACACTCTTGTTGCGCGTTTTCCTGCACCCTCAAGTTGAGGTTCTCTGAAGAAATATACCGCGCAACTTTCGCTCAGCTTACAGGCATACACATCTGTCAATATATACTTTAGATATTCGTGTTGGATCTCAACCTTACGTTGAAAGAATTTTTATAGAAAATTCACGGAATTATTTACAAGACATTTGGAATCATCTCACATCTGACATCCCGAACTCTCCAGAGCGTTGCCGCAAAAATGATCGGTAATGAAATATCGATGAGTATATTTTTTTTTCGCTGCAGTTTGCGTCTAAACTTTCTATTCGTGTGCGTGTGTGAATGGGTGCGTAGAAGTTCACGTCAAGCTGGCGCGCGATTCAATAGAGAATCCCGGGCAACAAATCCATATATGACAGCGAAAAAGGTTTAGAGAAAATATTGAAAAAGTTTACTGAAAATAAATCGTTTGTCGTTTGTGTGTATGAGTGCTGGTAGTCTATTCATTCGGAAAGAGAAGCGAAAATTCATTTCGCAGTCGCAGTAGCAATATCTATTCACATAACGACGTTATCACTGCTGCCAAATATAATTACTCCGTTGAGTCAATAATTTTTTATTTTCATTTACTGTACGAGCGAATAAATCGCATGAAAATTACTAGTGTGAAAATTATTTTCTCTATCAATGTGAGCTGTGAATATATCTGTGTTTGACACGGTCTAGCAGAAATACAGCTAATGAGGGAATGTACTTTTATTTAAATTTCAGATGAGACAGTCACATCATGTATGCATTGTAGTTTCAATAATTATTTATGATGGATTGAATGTAGTTGGATAGAGACTATTTCTGAATATACGTTAATTTAATCAATATGAATTAATTCAATTGAAAGAGACTGAAGTGTATTTTATTTTTATTTCATCCGAATAATTAATCAAACAATGCGAGACTCACAATTAAAATATAATTCCAATAATTATATTATCAAAATTATTTAATGGAAAATGTATCTATATGTAAAGTTACTATACATCGAGAGAATTATCTTGAAAGATTATCGTGAAATTTTCATGTTATCCAGGCCACAAAGAGCAATGGTGTTGAATATTATTCGTACAAATTGAAAAAGAATTGGGAATTCCGTGGAAGTTGAATAAATAATGTTATGAACATGAGGCAGATTTTTTCGAACAATTTGTAATTTTATTGAAATAATGGCTTTAGCCATTGTTTCAATTGCATTTTTAATCAGACTACGGATTAGACATTTTCCTGCACGAAGCAATTCAACATTTCAAATCATTATGATCACGTAAATGGTGTCTGTTCAAAAAGGCTTGAGTCAACATTAAGTGAAACTTTTACGAAAATAATAAGGAACTTCTGTAAACTGAAGATTGTAATTGAAAGTAATTAAAATTTTAATTCCTTAGTAATTCCCATCAACCTGCAATAGATTTATAGCATGAGTATAGATATCAAAATGTTTATAATTCGAAAAAAAATCTCTCAATTTAAAAGTTATTAAAACTGTAGAAAAAATCTTTTTCTTGTAGTGTTTGAAATAAAAGTTCAGAAATCAAATAAGTTAAATCTCTTTTTCAAATGTTTGGATATTTCTACGATGATATATCTCCCCCACTTTAATTCTGCCAAATATTTCTGTCATGTATAAATCCTGGGGTAAAAATATATACCGAATGCCACGACTTCACAGTCAGATTTTTCACAAAAGAACCGAAAAATTTATTTGTACTCTTCACAAATGGTTTCTTCAATATCACTATGAATGTCACATTCAAATGTATCATTGTGAATTTTAATATGATTTTACTGTGATTTCACTGTTCATCGTGATTCTTGAGAATTCTAATATTGGCCACAGTAAAAATTTTGACAAGTTCAAGTGGAATTCATTGCCACGTTTTACTGTGTTGCAACGCTTTTATTATTTATGTTATCCATCATAAAAAATCTTTGCAGCGTCAATAGAGATTCTGCAATTGAAATGGTGGATATAAACGAAACTATAGTATACTCAATCCACGAATTAACAATTCTTGCAAACATTTTTCCGCGTTTCATGTGCGATATAAAAACACCCACATTTAACATTTTATTATAATTCTGAAATAAATTGAAAGTAAACAGTTGATAAATGTTAATACGCTTCTATTCAAACAGAAAAGGGTTTACATTAATGTATGAAAAAAAAAATAGATTGTGTGAATTCACTTTATATTTTTATCATAACAGTCTTTGTGTTTTAATTATCCCATACTTTGTAAAGGATAATCCCTACACAGTCCCGAACTTTTGCTTTGATATTCAGATTTGTCATGAAAGAATGGAATTAATATTGACATATCCATTTAATTTAAAACTTTTAACGTCTGCATTACAATGATGACATGACAAATTTAGTTGATGTGACCTTGTGGTCATGATTGAATTATTTTCACTTCTTTTATTTTCTCATTCGCCCTCGTGTACGATAACTAAAAATATATATTGAAGTTTGAATTGTCATCTAACACATTGTATTGTGTAGCTTTATCCCGAAATAATATAAAGACTGTACAAAATTTATATTGCTGAGTATTGAAGTCGTTGACGTTTCTGAAGAGACGACAGACCGTAGCCCGAAATGTATGATGCCCCAGGGAAACATATATTCTGTGAGTCTACAAAAAAAAAAAAAATGCTCACTATTGGTTTATTTATGGATGGACCAATGCTGTTCGTTGTGAATCCGGCAGGGCAACAGACTTGCGCGATAATAGAAAGAGAGAATAAAGAGGAATTGAAATCTAACGTATTTTCTACTCGAAAAACTCCGTAGTGAGTTGTTCGGAAATTGCTTCATTCATGAAGGTGAAAACTTCGACAAAATAATACTGATATGAACTATCAGATTCTTCCATATTTTTATTCATTTAGTTTTTTATAATTTATTTTTTCCACTTCTCTTCCTTTTTTTTTTTTTTTAATCTGCACAACTTTACTATTTCCACAAAGCCGAATGTGGTCGAGTGGTTGAAAATGAGTTTACAGCGTTCGCCATTCAACAGTTTCTATTTTTTATTCTCCCCTTTCCGAGTTGTTATTTGTTCACTTTTTTCTTTTTCCTAACTCGGTGAACACTTTGTCATAGTTGATAACTACTCTTTCAATTTCATTTTTCATCAAAAGTTCTAAGTGGTGCTTCGATACAAGCAATATTCTGTCAATATCAGTGATAACAACAACCAAGTACACACGGATATACACACATTTATGTATCATATATGTAGATATGAATTACTAACCACAGCGATAAAGGTCTATTATCAAAATAATATACCGACATGCAGCATATTGCTATTTATTATGGCAATGAAACACTGTATATAATGCACGTCATGCCATAACGTGAAATATTTCCTATTATTATACTGTAATTCCATACAATAATAATTACAGAAGCTGATTCGACAAATTGATTTACTCACAATCATCTAGAACTTGTAACACTCTTCAAATAATATTAATAATTGTCATGAGCGAAATTTGCGATCATTTATCCAATAAAAAAAAAGTGTTTCTGAATCAGGTATAGAAATTCTTCTTTAAATTTTGGATATGTTATTAATTCAATAACAAAATATCCTAAAAAAATTAATAAAATGTTGCAACATTTGTTTTCCATGTATAATCATTCATTTCTTTTATTTTGTTTTATTTCCATTCACTTCATCCGCTTCATGGTAAAAAATTCATCAGATGATGAGAGTTTGTGCGCAAGGAGAGATTTGCACATGAAGTAAATGTTCAGGAAACATGAAAAACGAATATAAAATTGTATATAACTTGATGCAAACTGGTGTTTCAAAAGTCGATGTTACGGGGGAAAAATTCCATTTCGTCGTAGAGCCATGTAGTTATCACATATGAATATAATAATAATAACAATAACAATAATAATAATAATAGTAATATAAAAAAAATTGAATAAGAAACAGATACATGAATAAGAATATGTAAATATCGTCTTTTGAATATACAGTCGTCAAGCACCGTATATGCTTTGATCATTTTACATGAAGGCTCAGATTGGAGATTTTTCAATCTTGAATGAAGTGTCAAAATGTGCACTGGAATAAGATAATGAAATGGAATTTCATGCAAAAATATTCCCAACTTTTTATGTAAACTAGTACAAGTGTATAAGAAACTGGGAATAATATATGAATACAGAGTTATATTTGAAAATATATCATTGATATAATGTTTTACATATCAATGTACACTACTGACCAAGTCTTAGAAAATCCCATTTTTTCGTTGAAGAAGGATTACCCTGTTGATATTTTCAACAGTAATTGTTAGTAGAAGAAGTTTTTTATTCATCATCGACCATCTAATACAAAATCAAATTGACACAAGAACCATGGAATGAAATATAAAATTTTATAACGTACATTTTGATAGATTGATTTCAAAAATTTGTGATTGCTACCAATTTTTCGAGGGTTATTTTACTGAATTATTTAATTCCATGTTAAATAGCTCTACGTGCCAACGAAATTAGGATATAACTACAACATACAGCTTCAAATTATTCAATTGAACAGACGAAATGGAAATTATTTCCACATTCGCTAATAATAAAAATTTATTCACCGTGACTATAAAAAAAAAAACATGTTTGGATTATATAAAAACGGTGAAACGCTGCACATTATCGACCTGCATAATTAACGAAGGTATACATGGGCAATATATTCTTGACTATATTTTTGAATATAAACTTTTTCATGAGGGTATACTGGGTAATGATGAATAAATTCATTAGCCGATCCCACCTCGTCAAATATCATAAAATATAAATGAATGCAGTCTCGCAGTTTATTCTGCAATGTCACCAATAAAAAAATAACACGTGGAAGCACGATAAGTATTGACAATATTCTCCCTTTTGATATAACTCATCAATTGAGCAAACATTCCCAAGTATATTTGCACGATCGATTGACGTACCACGTCGCTTTTGCTGCAGTACATGTGTGAAGGACGTTAATAAGATGTGCGCCATTTCAGGTCACATTCGTTCTTTGTTTTCGTTTTTTCATATTTACACTCTCTACTTATTTTTTCACAAACGATATCCCCTATACATTTGTGGATGTTTTTTTGTTGTTTTACATCGTGCACTTTTGACAGCAAATGTAAACGTTCACAATGTTCAACATAATAAATATACGTAAACACACATCACGAGTACTGTCGCGAACAAAATTTGTCAGCCAGCTAAGCATAAAAAAGCGAGAAAATACCTGGAACAATGCGGGAGTTATACATGTCCAGTGGGTTGCCAAGTACTGTTGCAGTTTATTCAAGCGCAAAATAAAAAAGGTGTATGAGGTCAGTAATTTAAAAATAAAAAATAAAATAATAAAAAGAAATTAAAAGCGGAACAATTAAACCTATAAAAAATAACAACAACAAAAAATGTACAATCACACGTCCGACGACTTTGACCTCGAGTTGACCCAAATGTGTTTGTATGAATGAGACAACATAATATATAAAATGGAAGTATAAAATTTTGGACGCATTTGGGTCACAATGGGATATATAAAGGGAGATAAAATATGAAATTCCTATTCAGAACCGTCCAAGATTTCGACCCTGACTCTGTCGCCATCATTTCCATGCTTTTGCACATTATGTGTGCTAAATGTAGATAACACGCGACGAATCTGATCTGGCGCGGTATCCATTTCTCGGTTTTTTTTTTTTTTCCGAATTAAATGATCGATCTATCTGTCCGTGACCTATTGGTGGTCAGCATTTAATAATTCATAGAATTGAAAGGAGTGCCAATCGATAAAACACCTGAATCCACTAATGGAAACTTTTCTTGTTCGTTTAAATCTTGGATTAAGTTCATGTTATTCTTGCACGCAGGAAACAAAGAGCTTAGAGTGTAATAAATAATGCCTGAATAAACGAGAAATAAGGGATACTAGTTCTGATACTAGTTCTGGAATCAGGATTGGATCACATATAAATATTTACAAGAATACACAAAGAAAAATTGTAAAATGTACTATGAATTTTTACTTCTGCTTTCTCGCGAAGCAGCAGAATTTACAATACCAGATAGCGATAATTATAGTATATCATTCTCCAATACAGTAATATTTCAAACACTGTTATTGGAAAAATTGCATTTATTGGATATTCTTCAATTTTAATATAAGAAATTATATTTATATCGTATTTTTTTTTTCATTTTTCAATCTACCGTTTGTATTACTTTCTAAATAATTATAATTTCACCACAGTCTGGACATCTGCCATCTCAGTGTATATGACTGTATGAAAAAATATAATTACCAATTGAAATATTGTATATCAATTTAAATCTATTCATATCACTAAGCACAATCATTATCTTCGTTATATGAAGATGAGAAGTACTAGACGACAGCTATATTTAACGTCAGACGTGTATATATACTATCACAAAGTAATGTAGATATGTGTCCGGGGCGTTTTCAAACAGAAATGAATGTCGTCGCTCTTCAGTAAAATGAACGTATAACCAGCGTTCTCCCAAATATACACAACTAAACCTGCAATACTTCCCTGACAACATTTACGAAAATAACGCGATTAGCGACAGAACATCGGACTCCTGGACTTGTGCCAGTATATTTTCACCGTTTATACATACACATGTATACATAGTGTGTCGTCGACACGAAAGCTCTATTCAAAGTTTATTCTAACTTTACGCATTCATATTTATGAGTGGGTTTTTATTTGAAGTCAGCGATGCAAGTGAATTATAAAAGTAGAATTCTATGTTGGCTATTATATTTTTATCGTAAAAAAATCATTTGTCCATGGTATCAATCACTCATTATATTTATGTATTCGTTTCTTTCTTGCTGCTCTGCAGATTTAATTTTAGATGATTGATGACAGGAAAATCTGGCATGGAAATGATTGATGTAAAAAAATGATCCACATATTAGAAAGAGGTGGGGTTTGTTATTTAGACGTTGACAATTATGTAAATAATTAAAACAGGTAAATATATTTGATATTTTAATAGTGCGTTGGAACGTTGACGTATACACTTTGCTCATAATAACCCTCATCGTCACTGTACTTTTCGCTCACTATTTGCTATTATGCAGGTCATGACACTGAGTCTGGTAGAAAAATAGATTCAACCATATTTTCTTCGGGCTTTACATCTTCAGAATGTTCGAATATAAATTTTTCATATGAAATATGCATTTATAAAAAATATAAGTTTATATATATCGAAATATTTATGAAGTACAGACAGTGAAGAAACTGAATAGTATTAGAGAGAATGTATACTGTATGAGAACAGTAATTAATTGTCGACTCATTCATAAAATTACCATTTGATTCCAACGTACTAACACGGAATTTGATTGAATCCTCATTTCTGTTGTAAGTAAAAAAAAATTACAAATTTATTCCACTTTTGTTTACGTCTTCTTTTTATTTATTTATTTATTTTTTTTTTCATTAATGAATTTCACACTTTTTTTTTTCATTATTTCGTGCGTTTTCTCCCATCCACGTTTCAGGAAGAATACGAGTAGTATCAATAACTGTCCAGTAAAATCCTCTGCTCATCTATTTACAGGTCCCTCTCATTCCATTCCACTCACGTTGGTGTATTGTAAAAAAGTAGCAGGCGTTTTTTTTTCTCTCGTTTATACGATAACAATGTAGACAGAGAATATAGTTTGTAACGTTGTGATCCAATGTAACAATGTTATATTCATGTTCAACGTCATGTCCAACAACTGCCCTCAATGATACAATAATAAATATATGAATGAGACTGATGGAACAAAATAATTGAAAAAAAAAAAATAAGAAATAAATAAAAGAGAAGAATTGTGAATATGCATGAGATGTTGGAGCAATATATCTACATATTTTACATGTCTATATGCACTATACCTTATTCCTATGAGACCTGGCAAATAAACCCATTGATTACCTGTGGGACCTGCGCGTGCAGCGAACTCGAGGGCAACAACAAGGAGGGGCTGATGATCGAGAGCCCTTGAATACGCTCGCACTCACGCGACACTTCGATCAACAGACCAAAGTACTCATTTGAATTGACATTGTGTTGATCAATGAATTATGACATTAATTCAATTAAATAGATTGTTAAGAGGGAAGACAAAGTGAAGATGCGTAAAGAATGTATATGAAATATTTTTTATCACATTAACCGATCGCTTGCTTATTTTCCTTCAAAAAAAATTATATAAGAAATTTTATCAACTATGAGCTACGTTCGTTTTCTGTAATTGAATCATTCATTAAGTTGTCGTCGCTAGGGAGTTTATCCATTTATCGCAAAGACGTGAAAATAATATTGAATAGGAAACGATTATTTTAATAGTAGGTGGATTGACATATATTTATATACAAATGTGCGATCGAATAAATCATTTTTTTTTTACATCTTTTCAGTGAATTTATTTTTAAGATATTGTATGTCATATTGTTCGTTCAAGTACGAGGAATTTATACAAAGTATAGCATTTTCAGAACTTTCAGAGCGTTATTATTGAAATGCCTTCGTACAAAACGATCGGACAGATATTTCGAGAGCTAATTAATCAACTTGGAGAAAATTTTGTGAAATTATTCAACATCGTGTTATGTTAGGCTATCTTCGTATACATTTACTTTTTTTTTCATAATTTTCTACCGTATTTCACGAAACAAAATTCTTGAATAAAGATGTTTCTCCGACCAATTACAGTAACTTTATCCCTTAACTAATCAAATTCATTAATCGATTACATTATATATATATGAGTTTAACTCGCCAATAATGTCGCCGTAATTCTCTCGTCGTCACACCTTTATTCATAGAAAAGAACATTTATTTTTCATCATGAAAAAAGCTTCCGACAAGTGAAAAATATTGCGACGAAATATTGCCAGACGGACATGCTGAAAGGTTGAAAACAAGTTTAAAGTATTCAAGCCATTCCAAGTTTAGATGAAAAATCAATTCCGTAAAAAGCTTGAGTGAAAATCTCACAGTGACCGTGAACATTGACCAATCAAATAAAAAATTTCATATATGAAGTTTAAAACGTTTACAATAACTAGCACAACTGTTTTCATATACATGAATCAATCGATAAAATTTATAAATACGTACATATATGTGCATTCATGCATGAATTCATATTTCCATACATATATATAATAGACATTTGCATTTGTGGGAAAAGCTCTTGGGAAATAATAAATCGGCTGCATGCAGAAAAAATAAATAAGCCAAACAAAAACAAATAACTGAAATCACTTTTAGATTTAAACACGTATATAGCTGGCGACAAAGCGAGCTTTGATCGAAGCTTTATCACGAACTTTTCCCCACATTGGTCTCCAATGTCAAATCGGTTTTTCGTATGCATGGAGAACAATGCATAAAGCTTCATCCCACTTCATTTCACACTCACCAATAGTTGTGACTCTGTAAAAGAATAATTTTATTTTTATACAGTCATGAACGAAGTGTGTTAAAACAACATGACAATAATAATGAGATTAATGAATACGAGCGATGACACACAATAAATTCTAAGTGCATTATACGTGATCATAAACTCGATGCCATTCTCTGACAATTTCACCTGGTATTCAAGCATCAATATGCCCAGATTGCGCAGGCAATTAAACGTTCGATTGATATTGGAATCCTATAGGACTTGACATTATTAGTTTTCGATAATCCAATTGAGTAGTCGTGTTCGAAGTTTCCATGTACTTTTACTTGGAGTAAAATCCTGTGCACGAAACGTAATTGTTACTTTACTTCAATTTTCCAGGAAACATGGTGCAGAAGATGGTGGAATATATCACAACGTGGACTGTCGACAACACGACGAACTTTTACTCCAACTATTAGTCCAATATTGAATAAAGAAGCCAGAGAAAATAAGGATCAAAAACAATACGGGGCTTCATCGAATGACTCAAAGAATGGCAGGGAAACACTTGAACCCGACAGTACAGCAACCACAGGTGAGCTAATTAATTCTCCAGGACAATTGAATCCATGGTAACTATACGAGTATGTGAATAGCTTTGCACAAACAACATGTGTGTTTTGATATCTGTCTCCTCCATATGTATTTATGTTAAGTTCACTAGAATTACCACGGAAATTCGCAATTATAATAGATGACATACGTAGAGGTTTCTATTCGATAATATAATAGTGAATTGCGGGAGCATATACAGATAGGAGAGTATAGATTCTTTTTTTCGCCTCTCTTTGATGTACCATGTTCTCCATTAATAAAAAAAAAAATTCGTTGCAATATTCGAAAAAATTGTGAAAATATGGAATTTCATACAAACCGCTGCACGGAATTTTGATTGAAATTTTTTTATGATTATTCCGCATGATATTGTTGGGGCTTTATCGTAGCACTCTTTTTTCACCTAAAAATTTAATGTGTCCAAGAATTTTCAATACATTGGAACTTTTTTTATCAATCATTCTATCGAATTATCCAGTAGATTCAGTAGAAATAATATTTGAAGATTAATTTGCCCTGGACATCCCCAAGCCTACTAATATTTTAATAGGAGAACATGTCTACAAAAACCACGGACCAAATTCTTTATTGCTATAAGTGAATTCATTCACTCTTTTTGATTGAGATTTATGGATTTCGTGGGAAAAAATGAATTTGAAATAGATATATAAGTACAATTTTGCTGCAGAGAACGATTACACCAGACTCCTGTGCTTTATATATTCGATCGATACAAGAATGCAGCAGCATCGTATATGAACCACATGAACTCTCACAGATTACGAGGCCATTTCGGTCGTGCTCGTGAGCTTCCCTCTGCAAGTGTAATTGTAATTTGAAATACCGTGGCTCTTTTTGCTATTGGATGAAATATAAAGTTAACGAAATAAAATTTTCTCGTACATAGCTCTCCAAGTACTTTTCATTAACGTGGTTAATATCAAATACAATATGAAAATTCAATAACAACGATCAATTTTACTTTAATGAAACGTAGTGATTAATTGGATTATCAGATTAAAATTTACTCTGTATTAATTTTTGAATTTTACTTCACTTCTGTTCGACTAGTCTGGAGTTGAAGCGCCATATGCAAAGTTATATTTGTTTTGTGATATTAGCAAACCGTGTAACGTTATACCAATACTTTCTTTTTATCATTTCTTTATCAATTCATGATTGAGTGCTATGACACACTTCAATGTGCGCGTTCTAACTTGGAATTATTCCAAAATGGTTCGTTTTATTCTGCAATAAAGATTGAAAAGAAAAAACTCCCAAATGACTTTATAAAGAATCTGGCAGTCTCAGTCGACTGATATTTGAATAAATAAACTCATCTCGCAGCACAAAGGCCTTAATAAAAGGTAAAAGAGACCGACGGCTGCTGGCTTATCTTCAACGTCGCATCGGTCGTCTACTCTGAAATTGATGTGAGATTATGTCACGAGCAACCTTCGAGTGTATAAAATTGAGAATGACGATCCACACGCAATGCAGTTTAACAGATTTTGCAGATTATGAACAGCCAACTTGAGAAAAGTGTAATTTGTTTTCAGAATATGTTTACTGTATGTGGTTTGAAAAAAGGGAGGAAAAAAAAATAGAAAATTATAATAAAAACTCACACTTCCTCGTTCACAACATGAAATACTTATATTATTGAGTTTACCACGCAAGCCGACCAATACAACGGTGACATTATAAGTAAAATATTACTTTTACTCTGTGTTTTGTAACATGAATTTCCCTTCTTATTTATAATGATGCTATTGTCCTTGTGGGACTCGGAAATATTCAATTATCTATTAACTATATTCTATATATACTATATGGGAATGTTGACACAGTATCCTATTATTTGATGCACAAAATTGCTCATGAAAAAAAAAAATAGTAATTTTATGATATTAAAACAACGCAAATTCATTCTGTGAATTTGTATATGTTTACACTCTCACTTTTCATTATTTTCCAAATTCAGATGCACATATATTAATTATATAATTGTTTCCTGTACAACGCTTAACAATTTTCTGGTCCATTAAGACTGTCCTCCAATATTTCAAACTCTTCAAACTCCATTTTACCAAAATCCGTTTGTTTCTTATTCCAATTTGTTTCATTAACTTGCCATCGCATAAGTGCACTTCCAAATCTATTAGTGACATTTGATTTACCATCGTCAATTTTACCAAGTTTAAAATCCGCTTTAAACGTAATTGGTTCACGTTTCTCCTCCTTTTTCGGTTCCAAACCTATTACTACTGGTGGCTCTCGTATCACGTTGACATCATCATTATTTTCTTGCTGTATTTGGTTCACCTCAACTCTCAAATCGTCCAACGAAGTGATCTCAATACTCGGTGTTTCAGCAATGGTACATGACCGCAAATCCGGTTTTCGTATAGACTCCATGTTAGCTGCAAGCTCTCTCGCCTCCAATCGTGATCGTCTCTCAATTACTCTACCAGTTAATTCGAGCCTGCTATCGCACGAGTTACTCTTCACCAAACGAAATTTGACATAATCATCACCATCACCACCTCGAAGTAAACGTTCATTTCTATTGATTTTACTACTCATTGGTGATATAAGCGGTCCATTACAGGTGTTGACAATTTTACCACCATAATATGTAACTGATGTTCCGCATTCGCGAATTTTTTTGAGCACATCTTGGGAAACAAAGTGGCCATGAACACGTTCCGAATTTCGTATCTCATCCTCATCACGACAATCAACATCCTCATCCTCAGATGACGAGCATTGAGCACCACTTCCAGCATCTGTGTCAGGATAATCACTTGAAACTCCTGAGCTGACGCTTCCGGCATCCCAGCTAGTGTGCTTTTGACGTTGTCGGTGATTTTGATGTCGATATCGTGTTATCTTGTTCCTTGCACAACCTGAATCACTTGGTGATGTATTTCCACTTCGTGCTTCGAATGATTGTGCAAGAACTCTCGTCTTTGAATCGCTACTCGTACATACTATATCTTCTTTTCCGGTTTGTATGTTTGTTGAGCTAGTTTTATCAAGGCCCTCAAATAATCGTGTAAGATCTTTTGCTCGACTGAAGCATCTGGACCTGTGCGAAGCCATAGAGATATTTTTCATTGGTACATGGGAAGATATATACTCGTAATAATGTTCACGTAACATTTTATCGATTACCTGGACGTCTTGCAGCTTCTTTCATTGACGTCATCCAATTGACGTTCTGTGATACAACTTAAATCTTTCATACTGATACTTTTCAGTGCTTGATAATTATCTGTATTAAAGTTGCTCTTTGGTCGCAGTGTTGATTCGAACATTTGGCGTACATTTCTCACGGTGTCTGGATCCGGAAGCTCTTCGTCAATTAATTCACGATTCACCCTATTCACAGAACTGATTATTTATAGTTAGAACACACAGCAACTTAATTAAAATTTATGTATCAAACAGATTGCATACCTTATTGGATGATAGAAAAAGTGCTTTCGCAAAGAGGACTGTTTTGGAAGTGTTGTCGAATTATTAATCTCAGCTTTCCCATTACTCTGGTCATTTTCATTAACTATTTTTTTTTGAACGGATCCGGCAACGCGGCATGTAGACGTGCATTTGCCTTTGTTGTAAGTGGTTGAGGTTTTAATTTCCGCTGGCTCGGCGCGGATCGGCTCAATAATTACCACATTATTATCAAGCAACAACTCTTGGATAGAATATTCACGTAAATATTGCATGAGTCCATCGTAGCCAGCATCACCTTTGTTCGGTAAATTGGTGAATATATTTTTTCCAAATAGTCTTGATTTAACAATTTTATAACGAATATGATCGAATTCTGGGCCATCGTGGTCTGGTTGACACTCAAGTGAATCAAGACAACTGTGAGATCGTGTTAAATTTGTTTTGCCAATTTTTAAATAATTATCATTCGACTGATCTTCGTTTGATTCATTTTGAATTTCATGACACATTGTGTCATCTGTGATATCAACGCCATCATCAATAGAACGACGTCTTATATCGCTTCCACAATCTGAGCCAAGACCTAAATCCGAACTTTCAGATCTCGCCTCAAAGCCAAGACTACCTTTCACTGCATTGCACGCTTTTCCAATTATACTCGTTGTTTCTTTGACTATTCTCTCAAATCGTCCCTCGTTATGTTGATTTTTTGATATTTCCGTTCCCAGACGCTTTGCTTCGAAAAAATTCCGTGCATTCTCAATACTTGGCTGCTTCTGCTCAACTTGTTGGCTCAGCTCCTATTTAAAGATTGAATCAATGATATGCAACAAACATTTTGCAGTGCTATTTTCTAAATAAAAAAAAGATCAATCTACCTCATTTTCTTCCTCCATTTTAAACGGTGGATCTGACGATGTAATTAATGGTATCGTGCAAGCTTTCTCGTTGGCTTGGATATCATTATTTTCCACACATTTTTTCAGGTCCCGCCCTATTGAATCGATCTCAACTACATTAACATTTCGACGTTGCCTGCGAGTGACATCATTGTCAACAACTTTCAACACTTGTGGACGTCTTGACATGTCTTCTTCCGTATCAGAAACCCAAATGGATTTGAAATCTTCGGTATCGCCAATACTATTAACAGTCTCGTGTTTCACATCGACAATTACCACATCATCGTTCAAATCTTTCTGAATGGAATCTTCTCGAGTTTCGGATACGAAACGAATCTCAAGAGCTTTTTCAACAAAGTTGTTTGTCTTCTCTTGTGCTTCCTTCTCATTCGTTTTCACCTCCTCGTCCTGCGTTTCCACTTCTACCTCTTCACGCTCTTCCTTCTCCTCCTCCTCCTCGTGTTCCTCTCTCGTTGTGAAGGATTCTTGATGTGAATCGGTCTCCCATGCGCCACGACACGACAATGTGATAAGTCTCTGCCAAGATTCCTCCTCCGAATGACTTTTATCACGTGTTCTATCGACTTCCTCACCAATCGAATGACTTTTGCATTTCTCTTCGTCTGTTACATTACTACCAAGATGCAGTGAGCTATCTGGATTGTCGTCAGAAAATTCAGAGACTTGTAAAATTCGTGGAGATTGTCGTCGCTCTGATTCCTCAATGGATTCCAAGTCAAAGTCACATGATGGGCCAACTCGAAAGTTTGTTGTTGTTGTTGGTGATAGTTGGTTGATTTGCTTGGCCGCGATCAAACTGTGGTGAGTTCTAGTGTCTGACTCGTCTAGCTCCAAACGTACTTTCGACAGTGGTAATAAATTTAACACATCAAAGTACTCCAGCTCTCCCTCGTCCTCGAATAAGATGCTATCTAAACTTCGATGCTCCTTGCGTTTGCGCTTGACCTGTATAAAATATTATGTTCATATTATTTTTGATGAACGAGGCAGAATATCTGACGTTATTATAATTTACGAATAAGATGAATTTATTTATATATATGTATATGTATATGTATATGTATGTAGAAATGTAGGTGAATATATATATATAAGCATTTGTATACGGAACAGGCGCAATGCGGGCAACGTTGTCTTCGTACCCGAATTAAATTCTTCGTGTTATATGGGTATAAACTACAAACGAGGTCGTTGCATAACTGTTGTATCTATTTTTGTTTTTCTATCATAGAGTTCTGTGTTTAGATATGCTGTGGCGAGGAACTTTGAAGAAAAGACATAATGGAATAAATTTAATCTAGGATTGAAATAGAAATTTTTAATTTGTATTTAGACTTGGAGATGAATTGTTGGTTGAGTGAAATGTTATAGGTATCAACCTGAAACTATGACAAAGATCATTTTTTTAATTTTTTCGATGATGAGTAGTGGTGAAAGGTAAAATCCTTTGGATACATGGGAATAATCTACTTATACTAATTAGAAAGAATTTGGAAAATAACAATAGCTATCAGAAAAAAAAATAAGAGAGAAGATGAGGAAACCTTTGTCACACTGTGCTCCAACGAGTTTAGATGAAAATTTCCTTTTATGGATAATTTAGATATTTTACCTGAGTATATATATCGCAGTTTTGTGACTCTTGTATGGGCCAATCGTCCTCGACAATGTCAACGAGTCCACTAACTGTATCAAGATCTTGATGACTTCGGTATTTTCTTGGAGTTCGAGGCCAATCAAGAATATTCAATCGATCTGAATCAATACGATTTTCACTACGGCTACAAGAAGGTGTTCTAACCTCAGGAAAATAGGACAATGACGGTTGTATCGCATAAAGATCACATGAGGATCGTGAATACAATCTCCCCTCTTGTATTCTATCTTGTGGATCATAAAGATGCTGCTGACTTTTGGACAACCTACAAAATATAATCAAGAGCATTATACTTCATCATTGATTTTTCTAACATTTATATAGTGATATAAGATTATGTACGAAGAACACAACACTCACCTGTCCTTCAGGGAATTTCTGTCAATTAATTTGGCCCGTGGGATTAATTGTGGCCTCCTGGGTATGGAAAAGTTTGGCTGCTCGCCAAAATGAAAGTTTTCTCGAGTGTTCCTGTCACCTCTCGCAGTATCTTCAGTTATTACTGCTAAACTTCGTGTTCTTTTTAATAATTTACGACGATCATGAGTATTTTGTCCCACATTTTGTGATTGTTCGCAACGTGCACTCTCTCTGTATAAACAAAAACAAACAAAATATATATATATATATTTAATATCAAACAGTTTTCACATACACTATTATCACATCACCAATGTAATGAATAACTAAGTTTTATCTTGATAAGGGTACTTGAAGAAACGCTATAAACACAACCTGATACCTTTACGTAATCAACGACAATGAAATGTCCCCCTTACATCTTGTCACGCGTCACGATTTCTCACTCGCTCTTACGTAGTAATAAGCAACGACTGTGATCGTGAATAAAAAAAAAAAAAAAAACGGAAGGAAAAATAAATCTATTCAAGGTTCAACGCCAATTTCGTTGCAAATTACGAATTCACCAACAGTAGCACAGTTTGCAATCACACATCGAATCCTTGGCAAGGAGAATCAAGACTTTGTCTCCTCGAAAAAAAAAAGAATGAAAAAAATGAGGCCGACAATATTTAGTGCTTTTTTTTTTCACCGTCTTTATTTCTATCGGAAAACAATAAAAGAATTTAATCATTGGAAATAAGAAATTGGTTGAATCAAAGCAATGCAATGGAAATAAATCGATACAAAAAGAAAATTTATATATAAAAAAAAAACTAGGCAGATGAAATATACATGCATGAGGCATTTATTAAAAACCTGGACAATCATCCATCACTGTTACACGGGCAACTAATTTCCGTTCAATCAAGCTCTCTCTGAACGAAGACAAATGATACTCAATTGATTTTTCAGATAATATCTTTATATAAAGCCTGACACTAGACTTAACGAACGTACCTTTAAAATTCATTCAAAAATATTCCATACGTTTGCAAAAGCTTTTATGCATACAGTGACAAAATTCTTAAAATGGAAATTTAATTTATCATATACGTATATATGTATAATGAAATAATGCTAATGTCATTTTTATTACTGGCCAATTTTGTTTCAGTATGAAAAAAAATATGTTTTGTTTCCACCTACGTTATGACTCAAACCTTGACTGAAATCTCATTACAAAAATCACGGCCCGTATCTCAATGTCAAGAGGAAAAAAAAATTGTGAAGTTTATAAAAAATTGGTCGATTGCACAACGATTGTGCCGGACAATACACAATAATTCATTTGAAATTATCCGGATATATACGAAAATATTTAAATGGATATTAGTCGTAATAATGAAATAACGATAGTATCAACTCTAAACCGGATGTCACGGCCGTTGAGAAGCGACAAATAATGCCTGCTGTTGGATATGTATACATTTGTGTTGAACTTTATCACTGTTCCCTCAGGTAGTAGTTGTTAGTAAAATCCCTCGAGTAAAAGATACAACACCATATACATGTATTTGTATTATATTGTAGAAAGTCGATGAAAACTCAGATAGAATACTGTGGCTATTCTTCTCGTAATTCTACATACATATACACGTATAATAGGTATAATTGTTACATTTTCGAGAAAGGGGAAAAAAATAAATATGTTTAAGTAAGAAGAAAAAAGGAAAGGTTGGAAACAAAAAAATATTACAGGAAAAAAAAAAAATATATGTAGACTAATTGAGAGGATGAAAAAACCAACTCGAGTAACTAAGAGCTCTACGAAGAAATACCACCACTCGACGTCTACTCCATCCGTTTTCATTGTCTTCTCTCGGGCACGACGATAGGTAGCTTACGTAATTTTTAACGTGAGTTATATCGTTAGTTGTCTTTTAGGACACGATGGTAATAGAAGAATAAATTGCGGCGGTGATGTGTGATCTTTTTTCACTATGTATCACTAAAACTTTTCCATCTTACCAATTTATAAATATATTATAGAGTAGTGTGGCATTTTATATCGCTCCACAAATTATAATAATACTCGCTTATGTTTTTACTGATGCATGAATAAACAAATTATGTACGAAAAATATTGAGAGCAAGTTTTACTTTGTGGGAAATTTATTTCTACTATTTATTTCGTAATTTATTAATTATGTATACTTTATTGGACTGAGGTGTATTATAATGCACTTCGTGAGTGGTTAAAGGTAGTACTTTGTGGGTGAATGAGAAGACTCTAATTAAATTAGCTGAGCACAAATATTTCATTCATTATTAATGTAAAAATACACACACTTTTTTACAAGTGTTATTTTTGTCGTTGATTCAATGATGAAAAGAATTCAAAGTAGAAATAGTTGACATAATTTAGTAGTGATACTCTCAGAATCCATAAATTCAGATCACTTTCATTTACCTAATTGGGCGATAAGACTTTTTTTTATTATATTCAATGCTTGAACCGTCGCTGGTATATATATATATAAAACGGTTTTTATCATAAATCTGCTGCACGTAGGCCATAAAAATGTGGAGATTAAGAACCGAGAGTACTTTCCTGTCTGCTGTACTACAATTTAAGAGTAGCTTCTAAATTCAATTCTTAAACTGAAATAAGAACTGATATATTTCAATTTTTTTTTCTCAAATTAATATTAGTTTGAAAAGCATTATAACCAAAATTGAAACTCTGTTCCAATTTTCTAACTGATGACACTATTACTTTGAATGTCATTTAAATTACCCACAAATATCAGAATTATATTCGGAGCGGCAACTGCAGTTCGAAGTAGAATTAGATGAGGACAATAACAGCCAGTCAGAGTCTCGGTGAAGTGACAACATGAAACTCGAAGTTGAACGTATTCAGAATATTCTGTTGTCACAATGAAACATTTTGTAAACGGATAACTTTTTGTTTTCCAAATCGAGATATTATTAATAATTATGTATAGATATTATTTCATACAGGCTGAGTTGAAACATGCTCTAATAATTCAAAATAATATACAATGAATCTATTTCAAGCAATATTTCATATTCATAATTGAAATAAAGAATAATATGAAAAGATATTAATAGATAAAAAAATAATATTCGTCTATATTTGAGGATGTATTTTTTTGTTTGTAAATGATCATTCAGAGAATGTAAAAGCACAAAATATTGTTAGTTTCTTTTTTTCCATTCGTGACTCATGCAATTTTATGTATTTTATTAACATTCTAATCAAATGAAATTCGAAATATTTATTTGCTATTAAAAGTAAAATATTTATTTGCTATTACGCCACTCATATTACTCAGCTGGTTATACTGCTCACATGAACACATTCGGTTTATCAATATATATATTTGATGCTGGCAATTTATAAACATTCCAAAGCCGTATTAAATCATAATAATGAAAAAAAAAAAGAAAATATCTCTTGAACTTTCCTCTACGATTCAACGTTATAAACACGGAAATGTTAAATAGCCAACAATATTGCGAATACTGCAGATTCTTCTAAACACACTATTGCATCCATAAATTAATACCATATAAATGAAACACTATTATTAATTTTGAATGAGTAATATAATTATAAGTCAAACAAAAATCCACCAATTATTCTTATCAAATCTATTTTTTTTTTTTCGCCAAACTCTTTCACATTCCAATTTTTTCCTGCAGTTCCACTTAAATGGTAAACACAAAAGAAATGAAGTTTCATATCTTTACACAATATCATCTCACAGAACCTAAAAATTTTCATTTATTTTATTTATTCAAACAAACTTTTGGTCTGAAGATTTTTCCCTCAGTTCACATTCTACTTTGCCTTTGTGTGAACTATGAAAACTTACCCCCGTCGCCATCTTCCTTCTCATAGTTTTCAGAAATGAAAATAAAAAGAAAAAGGAAGAGACTTCACATGAGATCAAGTTCATAAAATATTCCCTTCATATAAATGTCATTTCTCCACTCGTTCAATTTTTCATCCACTATTAATCATAACGTTCTTCAATACGAAGTACTTTGAATCCGATTTCATAAAAAATTGCGTTGCTACTTCAGCGAGGGTGCT
Source organism: Zele albiditarsus (assembly GCA_958496275.1). Classification (NCBI taxonomy): domain Eukaryota; kingdom Metazoa; phylum Arthropoda; class Insecta; order Hymenoptera; family Braconidae; genus Zele; species Zele albiditarsus. Next base: position 5,933,806 of record OY292409.1, on the reverse strand, counting down.
TATCGATAAAACCATAGCAACGTTTATTAATCGTAAAAAATTAACGTCATATATATATATACGCAGGGCAATAAAGTGAATCAGCGTATCAGTCAATCATCTCGTTATCAAACTCTTTATTAAACATATAAAGAATGAGTCAATCTAACTATTGGTAAATTCACTCAGGCAGTTCATGTGGTGAATTGAACTCACGTTCACTTTCCGTTCATTTCCGTTGATACACGATAGACGAGATTATTTTTAACAATCAATGACAAGTCACTGCGTGTCTATAATGCAAAAGGGACAATGGCCACAAGCCTTCTCACGTATGAAAACGAGACAGGAATATTCTATGACCCGGACCGGAAGAAGTTCCGCAGCCTGAACAACCGATGGCTGACATCCGAGTACATAACGTGCATTCGTTTGTGTATAAACTCATTCTGACAAAAATTTTCTTCCCACTTGTTTCATATATATATATTTATTTTATTTTCATTCTTTCACTGAAAGTGTTCTTCGCTCTCGCTCTCAACGCCTTGCTTTTGCACTTTTGTCTTTACTCTGTCATTCGTAACCTTCAAACCCGTTCCGTCTTCATGCACCTTGCATCATTCACTTTCAAAAGTCCAAAAACTTTTCACTATAATTGATGGACTCAAGTGAAAAATAAATATTCATAAAATAAAAATTCAGACTGACAGTACTTGTACATATATTAATGATGATGAATGGAATAAATTCATGTGATCATAAAAAATGTGAATGATATCATTGGTTGGTAAATAAATAAATAATTTTGTAGTATAGAAATATCTTTAACGGAAATTAATCAGTGGGATAAAAAATTTATTCAGTGAATTAACTTGGAAATAAAAATTTACGAATTTTTATATATTATTCATTTGATTTGAAAAAATGAAGCTACCACCAGTCAATAAAATTGAATGGACGCGCCAATTGTAAGGGCTTCGAGCATCTGTGACCCTCTCTATTGGATTAAATCCAATTGGGCACTCTTCAATCTCGTAAAAACATAGTATAAAAAAAGAAAATAAATGGCGAAGTGTATGCTAAAGAACATCAATTACATTTATAGTGAGCAAAATCAATTCACGAGAAGTTTAACAGTAGCATACACTGTTCCTAAATAATATATCATAATAATAATAATCCGAAAAGTAATCCTACGGGAAAATATATATTCTAATATATTTGCGAAATTACAAGACACATAGAGTATATCATTTGCGAAAATGTGCAACTTTCTGTGGCATCTTTGTTAATTAGAAAATCTATCATTAATTCATGTAGAATTTTTATCTTAGTAAGCATGAAAGTATTTTTCAAACAACTAACTGGTCTAATCAAACATTTTCTCTTTGAATGGGATTGTTTAATACTTTGTGGATTTAGGAGTCACTAAATATACAGTTTCTCAGAATTTCTCTCTGATTTATACAATTTTAATTCCTCATATAGAGTCTATTATTCATAAAATTCATGATTTGAAAAAATAATTAACTGAATTAAAATTGTTGTCACCAATCTGCGATAATATGACGTGTGAAATTAAATGATTGATTGTTATACGTTCCATTAATATTGTAAGTGTAATTCGCATTTAAATTTTTATCCAGTAATCCATTCCAATAAAATGAAATAATAAATGATGAATGTATTTTCATACGTACTCCATATTTCTTTATAGAAAATACATCAATATTGTCCAAGAAAAATTAACCGAAATATACATAACAATATATATTGAATATGTATTCAATATTCAAATGAAAATATACATTGATATATACATATAAAAATCAATCATTGATACCTTGTCTTCAAAATTCTGTTTATATTCACCATAAATTACATTTAACTACATTCGTTACAGCACTCATTTATTTTCTTGAAAGTAGTGCAAAAATGTTGAACACGGAAAAAAGATGGGGGGGAAAAAAAAAAAAGGTAAACCAGGGACAAAGTGCAAAGCACCATTTTATTCATCACTCACCGCTAAGAAAAATCCACCGACAAGTTTATTTTTTTTTCCCCAAACCCTTTTATGTACATCTCTAATGCTTCACCACTTTTATATTCGCCGCGCATTTCATTCACTCAACTTCAATTTGTAAAGTTCAATCAACCATCGTCGAAAGAGCAAAAGAATAATAGAGATAAAAATAAAAGAGAATAGAAGGAGAAAAAAAAAAATGAATAATACGTTAACAATTGTATGAGTTCTGTATAGGATAACTTTAAAATCGATTGAGATCGCGTGACTTGTTGTTGTGTGATCGCCGTGGCGCACCTGTCCACCGACACTGCGCCTCAACAAGAGTGTTACCGCTGAATTACCGGCCTCTTGGACTCGTACTCTTGTCCCCGACTTAAACCGTCTCAGGCCACCACACTGTGTGAAATCGGTAGTGGGAGCTATTTTTTATTCGTCGTGCGGTAGGTAAATTCTAGTGTGGCGTCATAACGCTTGGTCTTGAGATTTAACTCGTGACACTGTGGAATTGATTTTAACAATCCTTCGTGTTATATGTGTTTGAACAAACGGTAGAATGGTAGAAGCAAGGTGAACCTGAATATATCAAACATCACGTGCAATTTCTCGATATTATAAAACGAATATGATATGCTCGCTGTTAAAATTAGATGGAAATATCAGAATGTAAAATATTCTAGAGCTTGAACAACGAATACTAAATTATCACGACTATTTTCTTTGGAACTTTAATTTTAAATATCTTTTAATGCAACATCAAAGGAAATCTCCCAAAAAAAACCTTTGTACATAACATGTATTTTTATTCTTTGATAAAACGCAATTGATCTACTATAAAAATTCAGGATGTTTAGATAAATATAGAACTTTGAAACGTCTATTTTTCTTTCCAATCAAACGTATTAAAACTTTCGGTTATAGCAGAGGTATTGAAAGTAATGTATGAAGTAAATGGGATTAGATTTTCACTACGTTAAAACTCCTCATCTTCATATACTATTTTTTTTATCCACTATATAACCCAATCATCGTCTTCCTCACTATTGTTTGACTCTGGCTACTTTTTTTTAATGACTCAATGTTACCTGCAGCAAATTTATCACCATGAGATTCATTCTGATATAATATTCTTCGTATCATAGATTATAGAATTCTCACATACTTCACTGAAAAAATTCAAACATATTAGACCATTTTTAATAGACAGTGATCTCCAAAGACCTTTGGCATACATTAAATCACTGCAATACACTATACTATAATCGTAAATAATAAAAAAAAAACGAAACTATAATAATAATCAAATTAAAGAAAAGATAAAAACACATGTCCCTGCACAAGCTTCTGACAGATACCGCCTATCAAAAAACTTGCTCGATTAATTCAAAACACATTTGCAAAAAAAAAAAAAAAGGAGCATGAAAATTAGTCTAGGGAATTTGGAGGAAAATGCTGACAGACAAATACACATTTCCACAATCTCTTAACCCCAAACAGATATATCATCTCCATTACATTGTAGGTAATTAAAAAGGGTGTCAATTTGTGACGATACTGTGCTTCAAAAGATTAATGATGATTAACTCGACGAAAAAAAAAAAAAATATATCCTACAGTCGTGTCGTACTGCTGAAATTAAAAGGGAGAGATCCACCTTCCAAATTCCATCAAGCAAATTCAACCAAGAAAATTATTTCCCCATACACCACTAAATTGATACAGAAAGAGAAATTTCATTATCAATAAATCGAAATTTGTGATTGAATAGCTCTGCGAAAAAATATTCGATTTTCAATCTGAAAAAATGTGTCAATAGAAAAAAATTCAAGCAACAAAATCACGTCTCAATAAACTAATTACAATAACTATCATCATAGCTACATCGTAATAAAGTTGACAATTATTTTTTCCTCCACTCCGAAACATAGCTGAGTCACAAGAACTTTTGACGACTGAATAATATATTTTAAATATGCATTTATTGAGAGGTCGTGTACCAAGGTCACATTGTATTCTTCAACAGTATGTAAAGTCCCATTGTTCCAATTTAAATAATAAAACTGTCTGTGTTCGTGAAACCGTGACTCTCCCACTCTTTCATTCGCTCTCAGACGAAAACGTTTTTTGCAAAAACGTTTGCTGAGGAAAAAAAAATTCATTATTTAATACATCTCTTTCCCAAGACGATTAATGGCATTAATTTTTCTTTCATATCCTTTTTTTCTTTTGCCCTTTTTTTTTCTCAAGAATCACTACATCGAGTCAGCATATGTATAATAATACGGCTGAAGAAAATTGCTACGAGGTCGCAACGCAATAAAGATGCTGAGTAGCGTAGACCATTTGTAATTGGTTTAGTGGGCGACTTATATTGACATTCAATTTGAATCCTGTCACACGTTGTATCGTATATTTAACGAAGCTTTTCGCGTGAGCAAATGGATTCTACATATATACATATGTATATGTATGAGTACATATATATATATATATACATTATATATAAACTCATATAACAGCGAGTAGAAATGACCAAGTCAATATTGTATAAGAGAGAAAGAGAGTGAAAAAGACTGATGAGATTCTATATTGTGCGCACATTGAAAAAAAAGATTTGACTTTTGCCGTGAGCACCTTTTGTATATACACCATATTTTACAAAGAGTATATAACATACATGGTCTATAATTTTTCCTATCAATTAACGTACACTCGAGTTGGCTCTCGTGTTCGAAGCATGATTTACCATTAGCGAGTCATCGACTTTATTCTCGATAATGTATGTGTTGTCGTCATTCGAGAGGAAGAAAGTGACCATGGACCTGATGATAACTAGGTGTATCCAATTACGCGAGTGCGACCAATGTATACATGTATATAAGTATGAATATGTGTATATAGATGTATGTATGTATGTATATATGGGATTAAAGATGAAAAGCAACTCCATATTCTCTTTCACGCAACCCTCAAATAACTTTTTTTTTTTATTAGTAATGACAGAGAGTTATTATTTCTCGATATGCACACGGTTACATTTTCACTTTAATTTCTCTCGACCGCACACATTTTTATCTTCCATTTCTTTTCTTTTTTTTTTTTATTCATTAGGATTTTATTTCATTTTTTTTTTTTTTTTGCTGCAATTGTCGAGATTTTATGACACTCGCATATAAAAGTGACGACTATTTAATATGATCTATTTCACCTTTTCTACATCAAGTTTTATATGTTAGTGATTTATAAATGATTTATAGTATAGCGAGGTCATTTATTGCTCACTCATATCATGCTTCTTTTAATCTGTGAATAAAAAAATATTATGCGATTAATATTAGAATAAAAATATTCATAAAATGAAAAAAGTGATTTCGAAAGAGAAAAGAGTTTTGTTATTTTTATTTTTTTATTATTTATAATAATGAAATATTTGTGTATGTCAATACCATCCTATTCTTTGACAGATACATGTTTATAACAATTCCATTGGAATGAAATTTAATACACGAATGTTTCGTTTGATCACTAATTCCAAATATGAAATAAAAAGTTTGGGAATTTCTCATTATACACATATGATATGCGAGTTTCTTTTAAATTATTTTATGCCATATTGAACCGTCCATTTAAAATTTTGTGATTGTGACGAGAGAGATGATAGATGCGAGTTGAAAATCCCTGGAGATAAATGATAATCTTTTTTTATATGCGATGACAAAAAAAAACCCACAAAAAAATCCTGTGTCGAGTAATCCTCTTTAAAAAAAATTAATCCCCATACAAAGAAATCCCAGATGTATCCATTCTTATCGATTAGTGAGTCGCTGTGTAATGTTCAGTGCAGCAGTGAACTACATAAAAACAAATTAATATAATCCGGTTAGTAATTGTGTGTAAATTGATATCAAGAAAAATAAACATACAATTGTAAAAATGCGCGAAAAATTAGTAGAAAATAAAAATAAATCAGCCACAAAATTTGTCCTCATTGATTATATACATATCTTTCACCGTGATTGTGGAAATAAATAATTATCATATACCTAACTTAGCGATGCATTGATTATTCAAAGAATGAAAGGAATTTTCCTTGAAGATTTTGTTTGAATATATTAGTTTGTCACATGCCAAACAAGTATGTTCTGATGCTCATTGAAATTGTAATTTCAATTAAAGTATCATCCTGAATATGGGAATCTCGACTTATCAGTAAAGAATTGACCATATATCATAACAAAATATACAACTGTACATGGAATTTTTCTCCTGGGATTAATTGACATGGGATAATTTATTGGTGATATTTTTGTTGGAATAAAAATTCATGAAGATAAATAAATCACCAATGTCACAGATGCTACAGTTCAGCCATCACCAGAATATTTGTCTATCAAAAGCATATTCTAAACAATATGTTTCTTTACAAGAATTAATGATATATGCGGAAACAGCAATATTATATTCTCCGTATGTTACAAAAACATTTGGGAACTCATATATGTAAACATTTTCGTCATGAATGTTGAATACTCCATTATAATTATAATTAATTATTAAATTAATTTTACAATAGCTATTGAGTATTGTTCCAGTGTCGTTGCTGGTGGGATTCTTGCTACAAAGGGTGCATTAGTTTCGACAAAGCGCACCATTGTTGACGTACTAATCCTATTAAATTTATAGACTCTACTATATTTAATTTTCAATTCTTCGGGATTACTATGATTTCACAAACTCGATGAACAAAATATTTATCCATTATCATATCATTATTTACATTCAACAATTTTATACCGCTTACATATTCAAATTCATATGGTATTTTTGTTATAAATTTCAATTCAATGAAATATAAATTTTATGTGAACGTTCCAGAGACATTTAACAAAAAAATTTACAATTTAGTTATATTTCTTCGTCGTTCAATGTCGTAAATTGTAAAATAGCAAATGGCGAGTAGTATTGTACCAAAGGTGATTGGGGTAATCAGTAAATGTCTGCCGTAACCCACCCAAATATATTTCTCGTTCACATCAATTCATAATACTGCTTCTCATCCAATTAAAAATAATAAAAACATCATCATTGTTTATCTTCCAATTAATACTTACAATAATATTTTCGTTTTCCCTCAATTATTAATTATTGTTTCATGACACTTGTAATCGAACAAATAGACTGTAAATAAAAGCCATTGACAGTTAATTATAAACCATTCACGATAAAATATGGATGATAATTGTTTGAAATATTGTTGGCCCAAAAGTTTTATCCATATCACTTCGTCAGCAACGAATTAATTAGCACTAAATGTTTTATTACGACAGGGTACTCCTTGACATTACACTCCACTAACGGCTCGTCCCCACTCACTCTTCAGGCTACGCAAGTATATTTTCACGTCCGTTACGTGTCTAATCTGCATCACTTCATAACACTCAACAATTTAACCCTACCAAACCTATCTTGCTTCAAGTCTTCCACAACCTTTATCCATAATATAAAAAATACTCAAGTTTGTTTACTTATATTTATTTTTATTCATTCATAATTTTTTTATTCTTTTCCCATCTGTCATGCATAATTTTGCTTCCAGTTAAGACGGTGCAAGGAGAGAAAAAAAAATACAACCGTGTAAAAACGAGAAGTAAGTGTTTGTAAATAAATGCGTATTCATCAATCACTGATGTGTCCTTGCATATCCTTTTTATTTGCAGAATATTAACACATATACATATATAATGCATAATTCATTACCATATATATATATATATGCATGCATAAATTAGTTGGAGGAAACATAAATAAATAAATGAATTTTTAGTTGATGATGACGTTACATTCAATGATGAATAAAGGTTTGACGAACGTTTCTTTTTTTTTTTTTTTTTTGGTATAAAAATACTCGTTTCTGAATAATGAATAATAAAAAAATTGATGGAGTGAAATGTTGTTGATGTGAACTTTTTATGCTACGTTTTTTTAATGTTCTATCTCGATTCTATTATCCGAAACAATATTGAGTTAAAGTAGTGCTTGAATATACTTTGAGTGTTACTTTTAAATTGAATTCGCGCCTGACGAGACTTTAAAACGTAATGTCAAATCAATACCTATCAGTCCATAAATGCATGGTGATCAGATATTACAATACTATACGTCATTTAAATGTTCATCTATACCTTGTCTTCAATCATCATCATCGAATACATCATAATCAACATCGATCATTCATTATTACACCGAACAAGAAAAAATATTCTTGATTCGAGTCTGCAAAAAGTTTTATAATAATTATTGCATGAGAAATATGCGATAAAACTATTTATTATTTATGAATATACGAAACGTATGCAAAGAAAATAATTGTGAATTGATAATATTAAATAGCAAATTCATAATAAACTTATGCCTGAAGCAATAATTTACATTGTCAAATAATTAATATCACGTTAAAGAATAATTTCGCTTTATGGCGCAATACAGTGAAGTAAACCTAATATATAGAATTATTTTTATAAAACTTCATTTTATCCGTGTGAATTATCGCTTCATCCAAACTTTAACATTCGTATAAGTGGCAATTATATTTTTAATTAAATAATATATTGATATATAAAGGGAAAGCATTTCAATGCATTGCAGGAAGTCAAGTGATCCTCTAAAATTGATGTAACGTACGAAGCACGCATGCATTTACTAGTTAATGAAGAGCTCTTATACTTCGAAAGTAGTTTTATGAGAGATTATATATTAAATCGTGTTTATAACTTGTTGTTTTTTTCTTCTACTTTTTTTTTTTCATTCCAAACTAATAAAGTAGTTAATACTCTTGTGAGAATCGAAGTGAGACTAATTAATGTCAACAGTTTTCCATTTGCAAAATTAAATTACCACAAAAATTAGCACACTTGCAACAATGTTAATTTTCAATATCAATAATTCAACTGTGATGTTTATTGACAGTAGGATACTCGTGGTATTTTTATATTCCTCAGTTCAGACTTTATTTCAACCGATCTATTTCTACAGTTTACAAACATATAGCAACGTATAAAATACATTTACCTTCACTTTTGAAAGCCTTTTCAAATTTTCAATTAAAAACATCACAAATGATGAATACACACACAGATCCAATGAGAATAATAACATGATCCATTTCCAAGTACACTTGAAAAACCTTTTAACGTTACTGTGACACAACGACTAGAAAAAACAATAAAAAGAAACTCTACCATCAGGGGTTCCACACGTTGATCCGATATCCGCTCGTTATAAAACGTGATAGTCGACTGATGGAAATAAACCAGATCAGGTTGAAACCAACCACTGAAATTTGTGAACGAGAATGGGGTTCTGAATGTCTAACTATGTCCCGGGTGTTAACTGAAGTGTGTAGGAACATATATATGAAATGAAATACACGTACAGACAATTGTTGGTATTCACCCTTGCTTTCGTATACCACCTGCCATATGGTGAAACATAAAGTAATAAATATAAATGTGTATACATAAATGTACATTGTACAGTTAAAAAAAATATTGAGGATATGAGTATATGCCAGGTGAATGCTAGGATGATTCATATTACAGGGGGGGCTCTGCTGTTTTATTGATCAATCCTAGCGAGGACGGAGGTTGAGGTAGAAAAAAAAAGAGATGAGGAAATTATATGGATTCATATTTAAGGATAATTATTTATTTATTAGTGGAATAAAAAATTTTAAATATGCAGTTAAAGTATTTCTGACATCTCAAGGATATGGTAAAAATTTGGACAATTTCTGTAAAATAGGAAATGAAATTTTAATGGACATTTTGAATTCTTTAATTTTCAATCCTAATGTGAAATTAGTGATACTGAAAACGTTAGTACTAGAGTTCAGGTTCATGGGTGATTATTTTTGGGATCCTTCAAATTTTAATTCATTCTTTTTTATCTAAGAACCAATACGGCTTTTGTATTGATTCATTCAATGATATCCAACTTTGAAACCGGTTCTATCACAAAATTCTGAGTCGAAGTCATAACAATTCAGAATTAAGGCATGATGAATATTCATTTCCAATTGCCAATGTTTAAGAGCCATTGTATTAAAAAATATTCTTACTCCAATGATTATAACTTTGAGAAACTTTATATCAATAATTGAAATTGATTTTCAATATTTTATCAAATAATAGAACTACTTTAGAAAAAAAAGGCATTCACTCTCGTTAAGTGTACTTTCAAATGAAATGGAATAACGAACTAGCCCAAGCAATAACAACGCAATATGAATTGTTGTCTTGTGTGGTGTAATTTGTAGAAAAAAATAAATATGAATAACTAACGACACGCATCCGAGTTCCTTTTGTACATATGTATGGGTACAAGTATATTATATGAGCAGACAAAAAGTAAAGAAGTTACGGGTACACGTGTCATGCCAACAAATGTGTTTGGCATTCACTTTTCACGCTCGGTGAGAATGATGAAAAATTCATAAAAATTTCTTTATTCTAACTTCTTTTTTTTATGGTTCATGGAAACTTTATATTTTCATGTCTCAGGGCCTTATTTATTGATATTAAGTTCTTATGTGTATTAATAACAGTCAGTTGAATACTGGACAAATATTTATTTAGACACATATAAAAATATATTTATTTTATATACTCTTTTCTAATTTCCCTTTTCAACCTATCGACGCGGAATTCTATTATTAACGTTTGAGTGAGCATCGTTCCAACATTCACACGATAGTGATTTTTATTTTAGATTCATCGACTGGATGTTTCTCGAAAATTGATAGCAATTCTAATCCAAATATCAATCAAATTGAATCAATTTAACAAACCCTACTAAATACATTGATATGAATATATAGAATGAAAGAAGCAGAGTAGAAGTGAAGAAAATTGACAAGGTATTGACGATTATCCAGAAAAAACTAGACTATGCACTCTGAGAACTGTGAAATGAATAATTTAATTTATTCAATTTTATCTCATAGAAATATATGAAATAAGATCTGATGATTATAACGATACTGACATATATTCCAAAGTGGTATAGTCACAAAGTATGGATAAAAGACAATGAACAACTGTCAGCATTGATCATACACATCTCATAAAATTTGAGTTCAAAAGTACATTAATATAATAATATGTAAAAATGTTTGTTAACAACTTTCCTTCTTTTTTCCTTAATATTTTATATCTATCTTTATTATTTTCTTAATGGTTCATAAAATCCATTGTGTGCACTTGACTGACTTTATTTCTTTTTTCACCATAGACAACTTTGTTCCATTTGTCAGAGAATATTAGTGGTGATATTTATTACTATATAACACGACAATGGGAATTCCAACAAGACATTGTGTATTGAGGGTGGCTGTTGCCATTCATGGTACTCAAAAAAAAAAAATGCAATTCAAATAGTCATGGATTGATGAACGTGAAAGTGAAGTACACAATATGATATTCGTGACGGTTATCATTCAATATTAATTCCATCGAAATATGTACTTGCACGAGAATGAAGTTTTTATTAATTTAAAATGTAAAATTATTTTATTTGCCCTTTTTGAACTTTCACATTATGTTCAACAGTATAAAGACACATTTTATAACAGAATAGAGAGAGGAATGAAAGCACGTACATGCTGCAAATGTCATTTCTCCTAATTACATGTGCACACGAGTGACTATTGAATTAATTCCACCTCAAGAGTACACACACACAAAGGATCAGTAACCGTATATGTGAATAAAGCGTCGCGTGACATAGAGAAGTATAATTGATGTCTCCCATTTGTCTTCGAAAGTACCTGCACACATGATGACGCACACTGGTCCACACAAACTCGAACATATCTTAACATACATACATACATAAATGAGTAAGTGTAACTGAGCAGTAACCACATCGAATTGAAAGCGATTATGATGATATATAATTTGAATGAAAACTAAAAGTTTGTGTGTGCCAAAATTTAATGTCGAACATCAGAAAGATATGTTGTGATTTTTCATTTTATTTTTCAATTGGAAGATATATTGCTACAAAGTCTATGCTTTGAATGTACTTCTGTATCCATGACATTTTTTCATAATTGGAAAATATGTCAGGCAATTTTTGATGAGTAATAATCGGTGCGAATGTTGATGTATAAAGATATTATATCATTGAGATATTCCCAAACATAAATTTGTAGGGTTCAATTGTGGAAACAAGGATGACCTGAAAATATAGAACATTGAATTTAATATTCCTGCCGCTTCACCGAGACTCTGACTGCTTGTCAGTATCATAATTTAACTCTACTTTGATCTAAAGTTGTTACAACAAACTACATTTTCATATTTGTTTAATATAAATACTGTTTGAAACGGGGACCGAAACCTGCGTTTTTAATTCACATACAATATTTTATAGGATATATTTCACGATAGAGTGTATCATAATTAATAATTTATTTAGTGATAGGATGAAAAATTAATATCTTTTTTTTTTTTTTTTTCATTGGAGATATGATATAAAATTTTTTTTTGTAATTTGTAATATTGTTATTTTATCGTGAGAGAGAACACTTTCATATATATGTAACGACCTTCAATCAAATTAGTACGTTTTACGTGGCACTTCATATTTTATTACCTTCAACATTCGCTTTATTACTTGAAAATTTATTGGATACGCTCTACCACAATTTTTTTTTTGTGATTCGGAAAAAAATTGATACATTGAAAATCCATCGTATGCCAGTGTATCTTTTTTATTCCGATTTCTTCTTCATTTTTTATTATTCATCCGTTTTTTTTTTACTGGAGTGATAAAGAATATTGGTAATCGAAAGGCTATCTACAAACTTGGAATACGCTGCAACCTCATTATCCGAGTTGTCATCTGCTATTACTAACACATAAGAGCGAGGAGTATCATCCTCAATTATTAATTACGCGATATTTTATAAAATCAAATATAAAATATAATATCAATATATTTATTACACCCACCCATCACGCTCACTACTGTCATGATCATCTCCATTATTCTCAAATTCCATAGTCACTTGACAATAAACAATTTTCACAGAAAACATTTTACTGCACAATTATTTTCCAATACCATCAATTAATTTTAAAAATCCAATTACAGAATAATCATATAACATTTATATTATTATTCGTTATCGACAGTACATAATAGTTGTAATTATATACTTCGATTATATTTACCGAAACACTTTCTCACACAATTAAAATTTAGTTCCAAACAATAATGCATATTTCACCAATATGAAGTATACGTTTTGCCAAACAGTTGTGCTCGACTGTGCCCGACGCGCCCGATGAGCGGCATTGTTTTGTTTCTGAATTGATATTGGTGTTGGTTAAAATATGTATGTATATAATTGCACGCAACTTGGGTTATAACGTGCACGCTCAGAATGATTTGTAAATGAAAATCATTTGGGGCTGATGTGAATAACCTATACACCTGGACTTCAATATGAAATGTCCGTGTGATATGTGTACGTTCGATGAACAAATCCGTGCACGCCAAGTGAAAACCTTTAGATATATTCATATATATTTATATATATATATATATGTTTACGTGTATACAATACTTTTATAGGTATATATACGGATGTCCGGTGTTCCGCTATATTCCATTTACCCTCACCCACTTCTCATTTGCTTTCCCTTCTCCCCATTATTATAACTCGTACGGTAATAATATATATAAAAAGAAAATAAAATAAAAAAGGAGAGAATAATAAATACTTGTTCTTTTTTTGTTTTTTTTTTCAAACGGACGTAATTAACGATGCGTAATGAAACAACGTTGACACTTCCTATCATTTCGTTTACCTATTATTACAACATGTGGATTTTCAGTTTGAATAGGTTGTGAAGAACTTGATGATACGATCAATTGTGAAGTGGAATATATGAAGATTGTTGTAAATATCAAATTCTATGCCCTTATTTATTTTTTTTTTTTTCCTGCACATTCTATTCGTACAGTGGACAGTTGAACAAAGACTGGACGACTGCATCGAATTTCTTTTTGATATTCCACAGTTGTTTTATTCTTTATTGGAAACAGAATGTCAATATTTGTACATTGGGTTATTTTTTTTTTTATGCTTCATCTATGAAAAGTCAATTTTTGATAATCGTAATGAAGTGTTTGAAATGGTTATTATCTATACGATACTCAAGAACAATTGATGCAAATGCGATGACAACGAACATATAAATTGAATTATGAATTGTGAAAAAATTATTCATAAAGTTTTTATTTTTATTCTTCAAATTGTGAAATTGGGAGTATAAAGAAGAGTTATGCATTTTATCTTTTCTTTTTTTTTTCTATCTGACATGTACGTTCTCAATCACCTCTACACTCAACAATATCGATGTTCAAACAGGGATGATATCTACACGCGTCTTTGAAGATCGTATAGCTTCCACACAGTTCCGAACACGGATAGAATATATCTTACGACAAGAATAAACTTGAGTAAAAAAAGTTTGTTTGAAGATTCGATGTTTTTGACAGTGCATAAATTCTCAACAAATGCTGCCACTAAAACCAAATCTTTATGTTATACTATTCCACTGATGCAATCAGCGATACTCTCATGAAGATAATTGTGACATTAAGAAGTACCTAATACCTCTGTTATTATTCAACAATGGATTCATATTCTCAACATTAAATTTCATGATTTATATTTTGAATATTTTATTCTCAAATACACCATCAAAACTTCACTGTCTCTCTGGAGTAGAGTTTTAATCCATGAAATTGTTTCAATATTCATGGTTAATTAATTCACCATACAATAGTATTTTGGACTTGATTGAAAAGCAATTTATGCATCACTCTTTTTTTTTAAATTATAGTTAAATATTAACATTCATAATAGAACCACTGTTATCGAGCTAATGCAAAGCCAATTAAGAAACTATTAACACAAGTTATTTTCACTTTCAGCACATTTCAAAACGAAAATTAGCCATTCAATAAATCAAGAACTTTGTCATGTATAATTTAAAATATATATATTTATTCATATACAAATCATGATTTCTCAATACACGTAAATTAACACCCAATCAATGTAACTAATTTAAAACTAATATAACAATCACAAAAGGTATCCATCTATTTTATTGAATCTATTTTCATCTCACAACCAATAGAGTTGAAATCAACAGTGGAAAACGAATAACACTGTACATAAAAGGGCAAATCTATATGAGATAGATTTGCGGTGAAGTTTCCTCTAATATCGGCTTTGTATTGTGGTTAGATTGACCTACCAATCGATATCGTAGCGTCAACAGATATATATATATATATATATATATATATGTATAGACATAAATTTCAGTATCGCCCCTCCGGGTGTGTTCAACACTAAATCAGACAGAGCATCTAAACAACAAAGCCAATGCTCTGACCGCATTTCGCAATGTGCGAATATATGCTCTCCTCACATATGAGTATATATACATATAGATGCAAATACATTAAGTTCAAACTGACAGATCCGATGAGGATCCTTTCGCCGCACACTGAAATTGCATTCCCAAGGTTTCACTTTACATTGTATGTTATCTATTGATGATAATGTTCCTTCATTGTTCATGGAAAAACAAAAATTTGTTATTCTAATCTGAATTGTGTTGACGATGATTCAATTAATATTCTATTTATTCATTTGCATATATTTTCTAAATTATAAATATGTTTCATACGTTGGGAGAAAAAAGACAAATACTTTATTTTTTCTTTTGAAAATTTTCGAAATATCATTATATATAAATATTGTATTCAATTATGTTATATTATATTGAATATAATTATATATGTATATATATATATAAATATAAATATTTGCGGGAAATGGAGTATCTCGACGATGCTCGTAACGTCTTCACGTGATAATGAACAACTAGAGCATGATCACACGTACTAATAACCGTGGCTTGACTGCTGCAATATTGCACCAATTACTGATCACTCATTACTGTAAAATTTCGTGCAAAAATAAAAAGTCATTTATAGAGAGAAAGAATTAAAAATTAACGTAATTGAATATATATCTTTCACTACATTCTTAATATACTTTTTATTGGGAATAAATTAATGTGTCAGAGGAGAAGGAAAAGTTTGTTTTTTTTTTTTATTCTCTCTCATTATTATGAAATTATAATTAGGTATTCATGATGAAGGCATTTAATGAGCTGATTTTCAATATTATTATAAAAACGATAGCTAAAGCAAAACTTCTACTATGATAAATAGTTGGAATGCAACGGATGAATTCACCACGTTCGCTACATGTATATAAGCGCTCAACTCTTGAGAGGATTGTATTAACTGAAGAAGTAGCAAAGTTCATTTTCAAGAGCTAGTATATACAGTATACTGATACACAAGAGCGACCCAAACGTGCAACGAAGTTTATTCAATTCTATACTCATCGCTATTTTCATCCCTTTATTCTAGGGTGAAAAAACTTTCTGCTTTTATTGTGGTGAAATCTCGAGGGATATATCAGGTTCTATTCTCCAAAAGAGGTGAATAGTGAAAACCTTCAAATGCATCATGTTCAATTTCTTCAATTAAGAATCAAAATATATTTTATTGTTTCGTTGTGAAGTATTTCAAAGCATCCAACATATTCATAAGTTGATACAACTTCTTCCATTATTTATATGGTGTGCACTTAAGTGAAGAAATATGTTTGGAAACAGGTGCGTGAAATATTCGATATGTGTTTTTAGACATAATGGCTAAATTCAGCATTTAAGAAAAATGGAATATTAATCGCGATGAAATTCTTCAATTCTAAACTAAAACTTTATTCGCTTGAGTTATCTATGTTCATTAATATCAGACGTTGGCTTTAAATTATTTTCATCATTAAAATAAATATATTGATTCGAAAATTGTAAGGGGAAATATATAGTTTGGATTCATCTTCGTCATCAATGTCGCACGTAATAAAAGTTTTTATTTCACAGGTAATGAACTTTTCTCGTTTCAACGCAATTCCTCAAGGAGGTTATAAACGTTGTGGTCATGGATATCCGGGTTATAGCTACTAGATGTGTTAAACATTGATCGTGCTTTAGCTCAATTGATCTTGATATTGTATGTTCACGATTGTATTCATAGCAGATTATCTGCCATCATACACTCTGACAATAATGATAAACATTAAACCTATTGTATTAAAGCAATAATCGATATAATCTTTGAGCTTTAATGCACTTGATAACAACTGTGTGTTCATATAAATATTTTCATATTGGTTGTGAATTATTCAATTAATATATAAAAATAGGAGTTAAATTTGTATACTATGTCAGTGGATAAACGTAACAGTTTTTTTAAACCACAATTCTATTTCGATTATTGTCAAGTGTATGATTATAAGTTGTTTTTATAAGTTATTTATCTAATTTGTCAACTGCTGTGAACATGCACTCAAATTGTAGCATGAGACAAATACATAAAATTATGTGCTGAAAAGTACTGAAGAAAAATTATTATTATTCGAGATTTCACAATGTTATTTTTCGTAAATACATTCATGTATTCATTCTCTAATTACAAATTATGGTTGACGTCTCAATTACTTGTTGAAATAATTATGAATAGATTAATTCAACCTTTTGTTTACAAACGACAATATGCATGTCTTTGTCAACAAGCAGTAATATACAACAGCTTCAGGCTGTTGTAATCTAAAGGAGACGCCAGTTCTATTGCTTTCGTGAGCAACGACTTTGAGCTGAATAGGGTGGAATATAAATTGAAGAAAACAAATCTAAGAGATTTGGTTGGGCAAGATTAATGGTGGTTATTTATGTTCTTTCTGCGCCCGAGTATCATTATCCGTTTATAATTATGATATCGTTATCAGCATCTTTATCATTCATACCTCATTTCACGTTGTTATTGGCAATGTGTTGACTGAATAATTTTCAATCCGTGATAAAATTTATTAATTTGATTCTAGGATTGTAATCTAGATACGAGAATATTTTTCCCCATTAAGTATATGAGAATAAATTTGAGATATACCGTTTAAATCAATAATTAAGTGTTACACCTGTTATACGTATTTAAAATACACTCGTGAGTATATTTCTATGACATACACTTTATTAATTGAAAAACAATAAATAAAATAGGGCAATTCCAATCAGTCTATCGTTATAGATACAATCAAACAAATCTTTTTTCAAAATTGGATTCATATACGAAAGTGTATTGAAACACAATAATACGTACATTTGCATCTCTCAATATATTTCGTTTTGTACAAGGATATTCCAATTGTATTCAATGGTTAATAAAAATTCATCACAAATAACATTCAAAAATATTTGACCTCACCTTTGACTGCGCTGTCGTTGTCTCTCATGCATCCACAATGCATCCCCCAAACTGTTTGTTCCACTTTGCACACCACCCATTTTCAATCGTATACCGAGATCTTTTTCTTTGTCTCCAGAGAGAAAAAGTCAACAAGAGTGAAGGAGAGGAGAAAAAAGTTTCTAAATATATAAGATTCACGTGAATTATTTCCAATTGTTGGCGAAAATCAATATCATTGTGTCATGAATTGAATTCCAAATTGTTTTTATGAATACCTAATGTGACACATTGATAAGTATTTGCTGTCGAATTCGTTCTCAATTCGCTTTTATTCTACTCAACATATAGTATACACATACGCGATCTTCACATGTGTCAAAAAAATAATTCACTGTTGCGACACCAGATGGAAACGGACCGTGAATTTCTCGCTGGTGAAACTTCAATGGAAAATTATTATAAACCAATATTGAATAATATTTATTTCAATTGCGAATTTGAGTGAATTCTTACGTTAAGTTTTTCCAGAAAGGGTTTTAGCTTTGCGGCTTTAACCCAATTAAAATAATTAAAGCACAATCATTATTCAAAAGTAGCTTATTTCTGGATAAGTTGGGGGAATAAAAATATAACTTTACGCGTGTATACTTAGTGAGCACTATAAACACTCTTAGTTATTAATTGCGCACAATCTCGCGGTAAACTGATAGGGCTGGCTTAAGGCATAAGACGCGTGCGGAAATTTGCACAAAGTTTAGATGAGTAGCGTGCGGTGAAGGAGAGTAAGAAAAGGGGGGCCAGTAAGGAGGAACAGTAGTGTAACTAAGGTGGGTGATGATATTGCGGCGCTTTGCCACTTCCACACGTTCCATCGTACGAACACATCACCTTCGCACAGTTGCTTTGTAGAGTTTCATATTTCTTCGTTTTCAGATATCAAGAACGATTAACAAATATTTATGTGGAAATTTTAATGCAATATGCATTAAAATAATGTGATTTTGTCGTTTTAAAATTGGAAATTAGTATATTGATTCAGTTATAAAATGAAAAATAAAATTCTATCAATTAATCTTTTTTGCAATAATTAATTTGAGGATGACAATTTCGAATATTTCACGACATTTTGTCCGCATTATATTTCTGTTTACTATACAGATTAAAATTATTTTATTGATATATTGATCAATAATTATTTTATTTGTGTTATTGTACGACTCATGGCCTCGTATAAAATTCTTAATATTTCTTATTAATAAATTATTAATATTTCTTAAGAATTCTTAATTCTTTTATTTTCCGCCCAATTGACATATTCATTTTTCCAATATCCCATCAGATCTCATATTCGCTTTCTACGTTCGAGCATGACCTACAAAAATCATATACTAGCCACATATTTTTTAATATAATTTTTGCGTCGATTTATAAAAATTACATAAACCCATCAAGTGTATCATGAAAAAAAAAAAATAAAAATGTACTTCCCTTCATTTTTTTTTTTAAGAACTTTATTAACGTAGTATCTCCACTCTTGGTTTTGGTACTTTCTAACCCCATAAATAGGTCATTCATGTTTACGCATATTGAACGACCTCATTAGATGGAAACTTTTCAAAATGTACTTCAAGTCTTGAATATAAAAATTGAACTGTTGTAGTTCACTGAATTTAACTTTTCGACCAATATACAAACACCAGAGATGATTACTTATTTGTTGGTCGTAATCCCGATTGACCCATGAATAGATTTCAAGTTGAATTTACATTTATAATAATGACTACATGATGGTGGTTTATTATGATTGTCAATTAATTCATCTATTCAATGATTAAATATGCCAATAAATGATAATTATATTTGTATATGGGGAGATTCAATTTGTATTGATGAAATACATATGCATCAATTCCGTAGCTCGTTTTAATATAATAAAATATCCATAAAATAGTGGAAGGAGTTGATGGACAATGCAAATTGGTATAGATGTACTCGCCTCCGGCCACACTGAAATTGACTGTAGAATTCGCGCGCATTTGTGGTTCCGTTCTGCTTAACCCGGAAAGATTGCCGCCGTCGGTGTGCAACTCCATCCTCTTCTTCCGTTTCTACACACTCTAATACCCTCTATAAATCCACGGGTACTTAATCAGGTTATACGGCCTGACTCTCAAGGATCGTGTATGTATAGCGTAATTATCACGCAAGTCGGATTGCGAAAAAAAAAGGAAAAAAAACGAGCAGAAAGACCGTTTTTTTTTTTCCAACCCCATTCGAATGAAATAAAGCTAATACTAATTATCATTTTTTTCTTTTTCTCCGTATTGAAATATACTGCAAGTAAATTAAAGTGGAAAGCCCGAAGGGAATTCGTGAGACATTAATTTTTTTCACACAATTCTAATGTTATATTAAGATTCTGAACATTGATGAAGATGTATTGATTTGTTTCGAAGTGAACGTGACTCACCTGAACAACACTTGAAGTTTAATCTCCTTCTTCTCGAAACTATATTCGAGACGGTGAAAACTATAACTCTAGAATTAATATTCCAATTAGCATAATTCTTGCACGAAATCATTCGCAATTACTATCGCTAGTATTAAACATACCTTTCTTTTTTATCCATTCTATTTTTGATGGTCATTTTACTAGTCGCAAATTTCAAATAATTTATTCAAAACAACACCATTGTGTTGAATGTTTACACTTTGAAAACCACTGCAATTAACAAATTACCACACTCTTGTAACTCAAGAAAATATCCTGTTCTTTTTTTTTTTCGACAACGGATGTATTGATATATTGTCATAATCAACTTCAGGAAGATGAGATTTTTTATTCGATGAATCAATCTTTGAACCTTGATAACTTCTATAGTTTATCAAATGCCCAAATATAATTTACTCCGAAAAATAACAAAACATCCGAAACATGAATATCATCGCATTCCGAACGATGTGGCAGTTCTCCTTTAACGATAAAATATTTTTTACTATCATTATTTCTCATACTTTGTTTTTCCCAATTATATTTTCCAGGTGTTACCGTTGATTATCATCGAGGCTTTCCAAGAATCACAGTACCGTTGCCATCGCGTAAAGAAAAATGCATCTTTACTTTAAAACCTATTACAAATACTGTTGGTGATTTCATTGATATGCTGATGGTAGAGGATCATGGAATTGATCGGGCATGTCTAACAACGATAGGTAAAAATTATATTACAAGAATACATGAATTTATATTTTATAAAATTGATCATTAAATGTAAATTTCAAAACATAATAAAACTCCTTCTCTTTGCTTGTGTATGTTCAGATGGTATTAGAATAAGTAGGTGTAACACAATAGAATCCCTCTTGGATGCAGACTTTAAATTGACTATCAATGACATCACTTACGGCGTTTCACCGCCACATCAAGAGAGATTTTCAATGGTGAGTATCTATACTATATTATGCCATACATTTTTGCTTCTCTCATTTCTTCCGTATATTCGTATATACTAATAATCTCTCATGAAATTTTCCTTTCAATGAACACAACAGCAAACTATCGATAAATTATCAGATGTCCAAGTCACAATTAGCCAACTTTATGAAACTCTTCAATGCCAAGAGTACAATTCAATTTTAGAGAGAGAAGTGATGGCTGAGTTGGATCAAGTTATGCTGGAATTGGAGCCATTGGAATTGGTTTGTAAAAACGATTATGTATAATAATATTCGCATTCATTCTATATTTCAATATACAAATTGATTCAACAGACAATAAAATTCTTTGTCCGAACCTCTCTTTCTTATTTCTCCATTCTCTCCAATAGAAAAAACAAGAGCTCGAAGTGACGGCGGAAAGACGCGCCAACTTTGTTGCATGGTTAGGCCTCGTAACCATGGCCGCTCAATTTGGCGTTCTTGCAAGGTTGACCTGGTGGGAATATTCTTGGGATATCATGGAACCCGTGACCTACTTCGTCACATATGCTACAGGCATGCTGTGCTACGTTTATTTCATCATGACAAGACAGGTACACAGGAAAATTCATAGCTTGAATATTAATATTAATTCGTGTGCTTTTTATTGAGTTCGTTTTTGTTTTTTCATCTGTGCGAGTTATTATAAATTCACTGAATGTACATTCTTGAATGAATACTTTTACTACAGGAGTACATGATGCCAGACGTATTGAATCGACGATATTTAATTGCTCTGCATACACGAGCACGTTCAGAGGGACTCGATTTAAACCGATACAATGAATTGAAAGAACAAGCACATGAACTAGAGACAACATTGCGAATAATTCGTGGTCCACTTTGGAATCACAAAAATAAAGTGGAGAAAAAATTACGCGAGCGGATGCGTTCGTCCAGCTTCAGTTCCAGTTCAAGCTCACGTTCGCCAAGTTCTTCACCCAGTCCAAGTCCTAGTCCCCAACATACTCAACAACGTACGTGAATACAGATCGTAAATATTATATTATTATACATATGTATGTAATATTGACGCGGTAGAGATGATTTAACGAATTTTCAAAGGAACAAATTTAATACACGTCGTAAAATGACGAACGCTCAATAGAGTCGAGACTATAGAATATATAAATAAATAAATAAATAAATAAATATATATGTATACATCGAAATAATGTCAAAGTATTGAACTTCCAATTTGTATTTGAATTGACGCAAACTAAAAACATTTTTCATCGTTGATTTACGCGCGTATGCGCGTGAATATAAATATATATCCCACAATTGCCAGTTGCATTCACATCATGTTGACCAAGAAATACAAATACACATAAACATAAACTTCGATAGATGATACACATACGTTATATACGTGAAGCCCGATTATGCTTCGGGACAGTGTTACTGTGGGGCCACTTCAAATTCAATATAAATTTTTTCAAACTTATTTATTTTCAAGAGATTAATTCGGAAATAGAATAAAAATAACACAGAAAAATGAGAAATAAAGGAAAAGAGGAGTGCAGAGAAAAATGAGAGGAATAACGAAATTATTTATCATTGTTGTTGTAATATTTTTAAATGTGATTCAACTGTTCTTTGATGACAAAAAAAATGATCTTCCATACAAATTGAACATGAAAATTATAATTAATTGAATATTTCGTAGCGTATAATTATAAGTGATGGTTCTAGGTTCGCACAATACACAAATTGATTCACAATTTTTTTTTTACTATGTTATCTTGACACGCTCATATACTTATACATATATATATTTATATCTATTGATATTTTTCTTGTCTCTGTTTAATTTTGTGGAGTATTCATTTTTATTCTATTTTATATCGTGGATCTTGGTGCCAATGTCGTGGCTGCTCTAGTCCAATCCTGATATTATTTTCTACCTCTAATTGAATGGTATATCATAAAATATTGATGTTACTGATTAAGCTATTATGTGTAAAATCATTTCAATTGCATTATACATATACATATATATACACTGGCGTTGACCTGAGGCACCCTAAAATGTACTTTTATTTTTCTTTTTAATATTAATTTTGTCGAAAGCCATTATTTATTCTCGGTGCATATAAATTATAACACGAGATTGTTCACATTGACAAAAAAAAACTCTCCCTCCCTCTTACCCCCATCTGTCTTATACCGATGTCATTAAATTTATACGCTCCAAAATACAGTTCTTCATGAATCGCCATATGATTGTTCTTGTACTTCACACAGAAATGATTCAAAAATATAAAAAGAAAAATAATGTTTCACAATTGAATTGAATTTTTCCGCGATAATGTTATACATATACGAGTGTTCTTCCACGAGAGTGACGCACATATATGAACGTACACAAATAGCTATATGTTAATTATGAAATCTACAACTAGTGTATCAAATCTCTCACAATTTATCCGTCCGCCACGTGATCTATACAGCTCGTTGAGCGGGATAAATGCTTTTTGCACATTAAAAAAAAATGAAACAAAAATTATCATGCCTCTTTCTATGCAATTATACATGTCGCACTATGTTACATTTAAAAGAAAATCTATCGCTAGACAAACTGTAATGTGAATCCTTCATCAACTCTATATAAGTTTCAAATGACATCTGAATATTGTTCTGTAATGTTATAAATCGACATATGCTGACGCAATTTTTATCGGTATTAATTAGTGATTGATGTACTTTGCGAACTTGTTAATTATTCTTGTCTTCGATATCGACCGATCGAAAAAGAGGAATTGAAATTAATGAATAGAAAAAAATTGGAAGAAAATTCAACTTCAACTTCTCATATATAGGATGTTTTTCTGAAACTGCATCGCACAATCTTGTACGCGGTACTTGAATCTTTGTTCCATTTAATGTCTGTTATTATTCATCAGAATTGATTATTGATAAAATTGTATAAGTGTATTTTTGGTATATATTTCAATTAAATAATGTGTGACACTAGATTCAAATATTAACATAGCTTTTTGTGCTTATTTATAAAATATATGAATACATACATCACACGACTTCATTTTTAAATATGTGTGTATTTGTTAAATTGTTAAAATAATTATCAGCTTTCATTTATATTTTGTGTTAACATTACAAATATGGTATATGAATAGATACGAGTTTACATCTCACAAATTCTCTGGTGCCAATTTAATTCTCCTAATTATTCCTATTTACGAAGAATAACGAATACGTTAGAGCAAAATTACGATGAACATAAATAGAAGAACATGCATAGATCAACTTCCAGTTTCTCAATACGATTGGAAAACAAATTTGCGTGCTACGATCGTTCTATTTTCATAATGTGTCATACACATATTAATTATACGTAATTGCGTTAAAATTTCTTACAAAATATGAATTTAATCACCGTTCCTTCGAGCTTGTTAACAAATGCCTAAGTCTTCAAAGTAAAATTAGAGAATCAAATTGTAATTCTATAGAAAAATCTAAATATTATGTAAATACATAGATGAGAAAATGATAATATTGAACAAAGTGATGGTCTATAATGCTTCGTAAATTTCTGCTTGAAATATATTATACTAATAGAAATTTATTACTAATTAGAATATGCGAAAGTACTACTCTTAATGGCTGTTGAATGCTTCTAAAAATTGATGATAAATGCTATTGATTCATGTATCTATTGTAAATGACTGTGAATTCGAGCGTGTTGTGATGTTGATGGTGACTTCATTTATTTTGAATAAGCTCGAAAAAAAAATGAAAATTTCTGTGTACATAACTATCTCAAATAAATAAATACATAAATATTTATTCAATATACATATATATCCATTTGCACGTTCACTATTATCATACGCTATACCATCGATTCGGAATTATATATAGTGAGTATTTTTTTGGGTATGATTGGAGTGTAATTCAATCCGGGATATTTTTTAATTCAGATCTCGCGTGATTCTGTTTTATATTTACCTATTCTATTATTATTGTTGTGCTCATGGTGATCAAACGGTAACTATACTAATTGATTGATACATGATAGAGTCCTACTTTTGAAATATATTTTCGTTTTTTATCCATTTTGCAACTACATTCAATTATCTTATATATTAACAACTCAATATATTTTTGTACGAGAAATCAGATACGATATACAATTAATTGACAAATCAATATATCATCCTTGAAAAAGAGACATATCAGTTAAAAATCTTACATATGCATCCACGAATCTAAGATACTCTTCTGTAATCTGGCCAATTCCATCTAATCAATTTTTTCTCTGTCTCAGTAAAATAATAAATGTGTCCTCACTAATTCTCCAACTCTGATCAACATCAAAATCCATCGTAATTCTATTTTTTTTTCCGACATTCATCAAAAATTCCGACTCTTTCATACTAATATCTAACAACAAATCAAATTCGATAAGCATCGGGTTATAGCAACCATACCCAAAATTTATTTCTCATTCAACCAAATTCCTTGGACTGTAATAAATATATTGATGAAACTACAAAATATTTTCATCTTGAAATTCCACATTGTTGCAAGCTGCTATATACAGATATTAATATACAGACATACATTACATATATACATACATACATGGGTATATATATATATGATTGTAATCGTATAAACATACAAGCCCCACACATCAATCTCAAACATTCGTCAACAAAGTCGACATATGATACACAGAGAAAGAAAAACAAACGTACCTAAACATCCATAGAGATTATTAATACTTATCATAAAAACATTATACTACAAACAAATATATATTTCAAATACAAAAACCAATTTCTTCAGTCACATACGTTTATAGATACACCTATCGTTCAGTTGGCGACAGTTAATCAAATTAATTCCGCTCCAGCGTGTCTTATATATCCATATATTACAGAACATCACCGTTAAAATTCATATCATAACCTATAAATCATCGCCAGTGCACCTGTTCAAATAAAAATATCTATATACACATATTATTGACTTAACTAAAGGTAATCAATTGAAATTAATTTTGTTTTGAGTGTGAAATGTCTGCACGAATTGAAGTTTTATGGCGACAAGCATTGAAAACATTTACTGGAATTGATAATGCAAGTTATAAGTTTTGTCAAAAAAATTTTGATAAGTTACACGGATTGATGAATAATATGGTAGCTGATGATGTTAGAGTAGATAAGAAAACACTTGATTATGTTGAAAATAATCCTGCACCAATGTGCGTTATAGATGTCTATGAGAATCATGATATAACTATTGCTATTTTTTTATTGAAAAATGGTGTGACATTGCCGTTACATGATCATCCAGGAATGCACGGTTTGCTGAAGGTTTGAATTTATTTTATCAATTAAATTTCATGATGATGAATTGGATGTAAATAATGTTGAAAAATATTTTAGGTAATCCATGGGACAGTGAAGATTGATAGTTATACAACGATCGATAGTTCAGATAATATGGAATCACAAGATCAAATAAATGCACACAAACATCCAACTATTGTAGCGCGAACAAGTGATCCTGCTTTAGTTTTAACACCAAATGTCAATAATCTTCATGAAATAACATGTGTAGAAGGTCCAGCTGCATTTCTGGATATATTGAGTCCACCATACAAGATTGATGTTAATGAAGATGGTGTAGCTGATCGTCCTTGCACTTTTTTCAAACAAATATCATCAGAAAAAACAGCCACATCGTCGAATGATGGTTTATCGACAATTGTGAAATTGATGGTTGTTCAACAGCCACCAAATTTTTATTCAACAAGTCTGAGATATTTAGGACAACCGCTCAGATGATTTTTCAATTCGCGACGTATTCATTCAGGAAGATTAGAGTCCACTATATGTTAACCTGTATCAATTGATGCTATTGGAATTGAGCTTCTATGAAGTAAACAATTTGAGCAAAACAATGAAATTGGAACAAACTTACATTGCGAGAGCATTTTTATATTTACATTCACGTTACTCTTCAAAGTTTAATGTCTCGGGTATTTTTATTCAATTATTCTCTACTATTTTTCGCTTTCTTTTATGTCATATTTATTCGGAGAGAAAACATTTTTGCGTTTTAGTAAAGAAGTTGCTTCAGTCAATCGACTGGTATCATTATTCATTAATAATACCAGTGAGTAATGCATTATTTCAGACAAAATCATCACATTGTGCAAAAATAGTCACACATGTGTTGTTGGCAATTAATATATTGCTTAGATATTAAAGGCAATTATACAACAGCACTTTATATAGTACAAATTAAACAATGAGGGATGCATAGATAGTGTTTAATTTTGGGTAGTTGGAAAATGTGATGTTATCTTTGAAATTCAAAATATTAAGTGATCCAGTTGAACTTGAAATTTTTTATGAAAAATAGTTTTGGTGTAGTTTAATATACGCATTAATTTATATTAGTGTTGTAAGAAAAGTTCATCTAACAAAATTGCGATGTGAATTTTAGAGATGATACTTACCGACCAAAGGCTTTTTCGCTGATACATGTACAACCATTATTTAAAGAAGATAAAGAATCAAATTGTACTTAACGTTGATGAATTGTTAAAGTAGTGATTAGTAATTCTATAATAATTTTAATATTCATAATAAAGAACAAGTGGGGAACATTTGTGTGAGTGATACGTCAAAGAAAAAAAACGCCTTGAAGAAAATGTAGAACAGAGTTGAAAACTTATCCTCTCATCCATATTGTAATTCCATTCATGTGATCGTAAAATAAACGATTTTATTAAACAAATTCAGATTACAAAATTCATCACATATTAGCGAACAGATATTCTGGGCGCCCAGTGTTCTGAAATAATATCTATTCAAATAATGATAATCGGTTTTGTAGATTCAAAAATTTTTCACTGAAATCCTATAAGATGGATTTTTATTTATCCACTCTTTCGTTCGTTCATGTGTATTTATGTAACAAGTTAATGAACTACTAAATGCCTTTCTGCATTGGGACACAATGCTTGGGTTTGAGTACCATAAAATTTATTGACGAAAATTCTGAGCGTAATGCCAAACTAAATCGTTTGAAATTTTTTCAGGAAGATTGTTGCGAGAAGGAAGAAACATTGACTTTTTTTTGTTTGTTGGAAATGCAAATAATTTCCAAGTATCCAAATGAAGCTAAATTGGAGAGAAAGAATTTTCTATCTAATCAATTTTCAAATAATCTCGTTGGATGATACGTTAACAATATGAATATGAGTATTCTCGAACGGGTCATTTTTTATTTCACCCATGAGATAAAATCTATATTCTATATCTAAACACAAATATACAGTTCTTTTGATGATTGTATCTGATGACCCAAAATAAAGATAATGAATCAAATGTTTATACTTCCCGATCAGTTGCGAGTTAACACATAAATTGAGACAGTTGATAAATTAGCTTCATCAAAAACGAGGATAGAATTTACCTACATCGATATCTGATTGCTACATCAACTGTATTATAATAGTCCACTATTGTGATTTATCTAAGTTTATTTGCAATAATGCGAATATTTACAATCAATTCTTCCATTTTTCTGTTGGTTTTTTTCTACAATTGTATCGGAATTTTCATTCACGTAAATTCATTAATCGAACATTCAAATAAGTTCGACGTTCATTGCATTAGGCTTTAAAACATTCTGGAGTTCGTTAGTACGAAGTCCCTTGAAACTCTTCTTTCATCAATTTTACATATGTTTCTATTCATTTTTTTGAATAAATCCACTGTTAATTTACCAATTTAGCTCGTCTGAGTGTTTTCCGTATTTTGTTGTCTCCTGTAAATTGCAACATTGCTGTCCGTATAGTCCATTATGCGTCTTTGACATTGTCTCACATATTGTTGTTGTTTGTGATAAATTTTAAATGCGCCTTTTATCGTTATGAAAGCAACACCACCCTAAATAACAACAAAATTAATTGAATATTCCTAATCACTGCCACCTCCATTCATGAAATGAAACAATAAATCTATAATATTTAAATAGGAGACGAAAAAAAAATAAAATATATATATATATAAATGAATGTACTTACAAGAATTGTTCGTTGAAAGTTTGAATTGATACTCTCAAAAAATATTTTACCACAAATACTAGCAATTGTAGGAAACAATAATGCACCACAAAGAATTCTCGTGGCTGAAATTGGATCACTCATTGGTGGTACTTCTTGTGATTGTGTTCTCTCGTCTTCAGCGTAACTACGTGGTAAAAAATGCCGTAATATTGGTACTTTACACGCATGTCGTCGGAGTAAACTCAATGCTTGATCCTCCCATCTTAACATTTTTCCGAGCACCAACATTATTGGTATTGTTGGTAAGCCAACTAAAAGTACTAGAGGATCAGCTTGTTCCATCATCGTAAGACCGTCCTTGTGACCAACGACCTGCATCACCGTAACAGCACCATAAGTAACAGCTGTCCAATAAATTGATCCAACTACAATTCCCGCAGCGATAAATGGACAGACACGAAATATTACACCATCAATTGTATCCAATACTACTACTAATGGACCTGAAAAAGTGATGAAATAATTATTGATTATCCATCGAACTACTGATAAAGAATCGAATAGTTCCGGACGAATTGACTAATCACCATTGATTCTTTTTCATTTAATAAACATTTATCTTCTTACCCATATGCGGATAAACAATAATATATTCTGTGTTACATTGTGGACACGCGACATATGCACCGGCTCTGCCTTTCTGTTTCTCATCAACCCATCTTTGTATACAACCCTGATGTACCCATTTAGTTGTGCCGCGACAATGACATGGTTTCACCCATGATGCAGTTGCATCATCTTCATCAGTCGCAAAACATACCCAACAATATCTTTTGCTACAAAACAAAATAAGAATAAATGAATAAATAAATATTGTCTGTTGAATTTTGTCTGGATAATAAGAATACAGAGCACACTCAGTAAATATTCTTACTCATCATCCGAACTCAAGGTAGGTGCACTTGCTGATGTTTGATCAGGTGAAGATGCACCATCAGTAACGTCAACTGACGATTCGTGATCGGTAATTGTGGTTGGTGAATTACATGTAGTTTCATCACCTGATGATATTGTTACAGCTTGTGCAGCAGATGTATCTTAAAAAACCGAAAAACGAATCATGACAACAATTCAATTCTAAGATGTAGAATATTCGAATTGTTAAAATTTTTCTTTCTGTTCACCAATAGTTGACTCGCTGCTCTGTCTCTCGGTTCCAAAATTATTACTCAGTCTCCTTAACGATTCTATCCTTGGAAGACGATATCTATTTGATCTATTTCCTGTTTCTATTCTAACTGCTCGTCCATGATTGTCACAATCGGATGAAATTTGTTGGGAACTGTCGTCAGACATTGTATCTCTGTCTGTCTGTCTGTCTATATATGTATATATATGTTTTTATTTCTATATATATATGTACTCAATAAATTAAATGTTTCTGCTGGAAATCATTATCGTGCCTGCAACGAAAATATAAATCACTGAATAAATACAATTTAATTAATATGTCATAATTTTAATTTGTAATGAACAGAAAACTTTTTTTTGCACTGTCACACATCTATTACGTATATAAGAATGAATATGAGAAAAAAAACATTGATTAAGGTTAACATCTCACCCCAAAAATATTCACAATTATTTTGATATTTATTAATATTTGCATAAATCATTTTTCAATATTAAAAAACGTTCACCGATATTGATGTAATGTTTAATTAGAAGATGGTAATGAATGTATACCCCGATGCGCAGGTAGTAACGATAAA
Source organism: Zele albiditarsus (assembly GCA_958496275.1). NCBI lineage: Eukaryota > Metazoa > Arthropoda > Insecta > Hymenoptera > Braconidae > Zele > Zele albiditarsus. The sequence continues at coordinate 5,902,095 of OY292409.1, read as the reverse complement.
TATATATACAAAAAAAAATAAAACATGGTCAGCACATCTATACCTTATTGTATGCATTTACACGTATGGTGGAAGATACGTTGTTGTCCAGAGTGTGTTATGAACTCTGGTACAACTTGACGTAATTATTATGATGTTGAGTAATTTTTTATGCACTTCTTCACTTGCGTGCAATTTCATTGATATTTATAATGACAATGATTTGATTTGTAACATCGAGGATTGTGTCCTTTGAGAAAATTTATTTCACATAACGAAGTTGGTTGCAAGTCATTTTACAATGTGAAATCAGCTGAATGTGAACAATATTCATTTGAGATTTATTGGTGATTGTGTTGGTCACAGTGTGAGAATTGGGAATCGGAAACTAAGAAGTATAGAGTGTGAACCAATCAACTATGTTTTGAGGTATTCAAAATTTTTTAGCGGGTCATTTGATTTTTGTAGGTTAGATGCTGCACAAATCCCATTCTTCATTTAATAATATTTAACTGGATTTGGATTTAATTATTGTGTAGTTTTATAATTGTTAGATTTTTTAAGTGCGTGAAGTAATTTAACCATGAACAATTTTTAGATCATATATTAGTAATTATTCTGATGGATTTTATATGTATGCAATGGTTTCAAATACATACTTGAATAGAGTCGCGTTCCGATTTCAAACCGCCCCTGTTCTGGGATAGCATATTTTTCCGAAAATCCAAGGATATTCTAATCTCACTTTTGGTTTTGATTAAAATAATTTTATCGATTTATCTATTTAATCTCTGAATAGTTCAATTGGATATTCTCTTATCAATAATGTTTCTCTCAGTATGAACATTTTTATTTATAATACATGATCCCAAAAAATGATGTAACTCTCGGGAAATTCGAATTTGAACTTTTCATGAAAGCCCCGCGCAATTTGGAACGGAATGGTACATGTACTAAACATCCGGTTCCTAAATCTATGTTCCGCATTCCATCTCCTGATTCCAATTGTGCTTAACAGCTTCGCGATCGGTGAACGTTTGAATGATTATTTTTTAATATATTATAACGAAAATATCCCGTTTATTAATTCATCACTGCCAAATAACACGAGAGAAGATGAAAAAGCATCATTTGGTATGTCTGAACATGAATATTCAATATAGACAACCATTATTTTATTATTGAAAACAGGAATTGAAGTTGTACGTAGAGCATCTTAGAATTTTTCGGTATTGTAAATTTCATACCAAATATTAAGTATTCCCAAAAATATATATGCATGAAGCTAATTATATTTATGGTGTATCACTTGAAAAAAAGCAATTCATTTATTATTGAGTGATGGCAGATATTGACATTGATATTGATTTTGATTGAGGAAAGAAATATGGAATCGTTTGTTCATTCAATTGTGAGGAGTCGGGAAATTTCAATTTCATATTGAAATAGTAATAACGATATGAATTATTTTCCATCGACAATCCCATTTATTCAATTCAACTGTTCAAAACGAAATGAATAGAACTCAACTAACTATTAAAATTCGGACGTTGACAATGATATATTGTGATGCTTAACAAAATTATTTGAAATATCGGCGAATAAAATAGATCGATGTGTGCTGATCGCACAATCGAATTTAAATCACCATTTGGTGAAGTATGAGGTAGGGATAGATAATAATGGAAAGGCACTCAAAAATATGTTAGGAGTTTTTGAAAATTCCGATCAATATCTTTATTTGGAATACTTCGTTCAACATACATTTCAAGAATTGTGTGTCGATCGAGAGGATGAGGTCAACACCTTCAAAATTTCAGGTACAAATTTATATTTCCGTGATAGGCATCGTGATAAAAAAATTCCACTTATAATTCTTCATTTCCATATTCTCGATTATAAGATGTACGACTGGGTAACCACTAAGATGCATCTATTAACATCTGCGTACCATCGCGATCTCCGTCATTGATGAAAGAAAATAAATGTTCATAACAAGGTATTTGAAAATAATAATTTAAATATCATTATCAAAATATAAATATTGATATTTATTGACAACATCATTAACTACACGGCGTACCCATCTCTCTTGACCATACCAGTGATGGCAATTAGAATATCATTACAGAAAAATATACAAAATAACTCTACTTTTTCCTCTTAATTTTATTCAATTCTCCCTGCTGTGTCGCTGCGTCGCCATAAATTTCTTTAACTTTACGTTTACGCTCTTCATCACTTCTTATTTGTTGTTTTATTTGTACTTTGGCCAAGAATGCGGTGTCTCTTCTTACTTCTCTTATAGCACCCTTAGTTTCCTTCTTTATTTTGTTCAGCAACTTTTCTCGTTCTGCTTTTTGTCTGGACATAGGTTTAAATCTTTTACCGTCATATCTGGAAAATATAAAGGAAACAGAATATTATTTTGTACATTATAGACAACCTGAATAAATAAAGCCAACATTTCCTATCAAATTCTACATACACTTTTTCAATTCGCGGTTCATAAAGTCTTAGAGCCTTTGGTTTCTTCTTATCACGAACCATATATTCCAATTTTTTGTCTGCCAAGCTTTGTAAATTATCACGAACTTTTTTCATATGTTGTTTTACATTCTTGGGATAATTTTTCCATGATTTAATCTTCAATAAGTTGATAATTGGTTCAAAAATGCTGTGCACCGCCTCCAACTCTTCAAGTTGACTGCGGAATTCATCTATCAAATTAATTGCAGTGAGAACAACACGCACTTTAAAATCCTCATCGATTCCACCTGCAGCTAAATCATACGCTTTCATATGTGCATCAATCAATTCAATATCCAATGACTTCTGACTTTCTTCAAGAACCAATAAGTTCGAAAATTCACCAACACGTTTGAATGGTGGAATAACTTTTGGTAATAACGGTAGCGGCTTCACCGTCGCCAAATATATAATTCCCCGAAGGAAATTAATTGCTGATGGTACGAATCGTTTACTCAAAACTGTGTACTCCAACATTAATGTAACGATGAAAAGACCTTTGGAAATGTCGGCCTTTGATTTCACGCGACACCTCAATAATATTTGCGACATGAATACAAGACAAGGCGTAACGACTGGGTGACGGAAATCCGATGTTGGAAACAGAAGAGAAACGATTTTGAAAAGAATAAGTGTATCCAACCCCGGATATTTCTTTTGATTATTCTTGAAAGCCTCATGTTTCTCTTTCATAATGGTTTGTACACAAGTGGCTGTATTCGGCGCGCTTGTTTGTGCAAGATCAAAGAGATGCGGACAAAGTCTATCGATAACTAGGAACGCCTCGGTAATATCTTCCTTTTTATTGAGATGTGTGCAACATTCAACTATATATTGTAATAAATAGTCAAATACTTTGCACAGTTTTTCTCGATTACCTTGATTCAATGACCAATGATTACATTTAATAATCCGCTCCAATATAATCGATTGATATTCTGGGTTCTGATTTTTTAATAATTCATTCAGTTGATCGAAATCTTCCGGGGCACTGTAAGTATATGGCAATTCTTGACGTGCTTTCTCCATTATTTCCTTTCGTCTTTGGAGATCCTCACGAATCGCTTTGACTCTTTCACTGTTTATCACTTCGCCATTCAATTGCTCGTTTGAAAGAGGTTTTTCAGATTGGTCCGATTGTTCGACAGTAATTGGTAACTCTTTAGAATCCTCAACATTAACAATTTCTTCCTGTTCTTCGTCACTTGACGATTCTGATTCTTTCAAGTCGTCCAAGTCATCATCTTCGTTATCTTCATCAGACTCTTCAGGTTCTGAATTTTCTTCTTTTTCAGATTCATTTTCATTACCACTAGCATCATCAAGTGTTTCTGTATGAGTTTTACTATCACTATCTCCAATTTCTCCAGCAGATTCATCATCCTCATCCCCCGATTCATTTTCTTGAGTATTTTTTGACTCAGATTGACTTCCTTTTATCATGCCATCTTCGTCGTATGCCAATGGTTCTTCATTAATTTTCTCGACAACAAATCCATCGTCAAGATCATCAGCTGATTTGTGTTTCGATTTATCATCTGAATCATTCAAGCATCCTTTCATTCGCGCTAATCTGTCCTGCTCCAATTCCTCTAATTTCTTTTTCTCTTCTTCCATAATATCTTTCTCAGATTTCAAACGATCAGACGGATTACCACGACTTTCAAATTGCAATTCACGAACAGCTATATCGTAATCATCAGCTTTAGATTTTTCGACGGGTTTTTCGATTATTTTATTGGTTGAGGCCATGATTGAGGCAAGATCTTTCCAGTCAGAATCCAATTTTTTCGTTAACTCGATTGTTTTCTCACGTATATTTTGCTGTTCTGCTTTACGTTTTTTTGATTCCGCAATAATATTAGCAATAAGTTCTTTACCAGACAATTGTCCACTTGATTTTGATAAAAGCCCACCACCGAAATGAGCATCGCTGACAAATTTTTTATCCAAATGTCCTTTTTTGTCATCATCGCTGAATTCATCATCGCTCCTCGGATCCTCAAATTTTTCAATTTCCTCCAACGTTTGACCTCTATGAGTCAACACTTCTTCATCATTCAAACTGAAAATATTTTTCTTTTTGTGTGCTCGAATTTTCTCTGCGGCATATCGAGCCATAGCTTTTTCCTCTTGGCTCATTGTTAAATCACGCTCGCCAATACGTTTATCCATAAAAACATTGTCTTTATCCTTCTGCGTGAACTCATGTAAAAGGGTTTTTTTACGTTTATTAATTGCTTTAGAACGTGCAATACCAGGCAATCCACGATCATCTTTACTCTTTCGTCCCAATACTTTTTGTTTATCTTTATTTATATGCACTTCAAATGGATTTGTTGTTTTTTTGCTATCACGATTTTTTTTCTGTGACGCAGCCTCAGCCAAGTTTGTCTTCTTATTTTTCGTTTTTGCCATTGTATGATAGAATAGTCCCGCTGAAAAATAAAAAATTATCAGTATAGAAAACGTCACAAAACCGGAACATTGTCTTACTTTTTCAAACAACTCAGTATTATTAATAAATTCAGATAACATTATTACAATTCTCAGCTATCAATAATTATATTTATTTTATACAATTGAATATGAGAACACAGAATGTATTTGAAGACGAGTGATGGAAAATCCATCTAGCGCGAATAAATATGAACATGCAACAAAAAACTGTATAAATAATGCAACTTTCTAAATAAAAAAGTGAGTGATAGAAAAAAAAAACTAGTTGATTTAATTCAATCACAGACGTATGATAATATCCGAACGATTACCATCAACATTTTTCGCATAGAAAAATTCAAAGATATTCATTTTCACTTAAAACCTGTGTTTTAATATTGCTGAATTAATATATAAACATTAATATATTATTGGAATATAGATGAGACTCAGTTTAGTGAATTGAGAACAACAAGAAAGGAATCGAAAGGAAAAGAGATTTATGACCACTATTAATTCAGAACTTAATTATTTATTATCGCAATATTTTTTCACATAACCTCTCACTTATGAATAAATACGCGTTGTATAGATGTAAAAATCATATGGGCCAAAAACTCACCCCAATAGTTGTTTATCAATAATTATATTTCAATAGAGGATTCAAAAATAAAATTGATATTTATAATTATTATTTTCACCACGTTGGTTTTTATTACCACGTGTTTTGAACGTTCTGAAGATAAACACGTCTTGTCATATGTATATACGATTCTTGGCAATGATTATCTGTGTTCAAAATTTAACCACTAGCTGTCACTGTCATTGCTGTTTAATCTGGGGAATCATATAGATGGCTGCATATGACTGTTAGTCACTAGGAAATTCAGAACTAAATAGAATTAGGAAATAGTGTTGTGCGACATCCTTAATATAAAATTCTTGGTTCAAAACCTCCTGAACCTCTTCTCAATTTTCCCCTTCTTCTTGATTAGCAATGATAATATGTTGTCACTATACAGCCGTACCTTTTGAATAAAAGGCGAAGTCAGTGAGGAATTGGTGCGTCAGTGAGTGAAACAGAATCTTAATTATATCTCATTGTTCACACAAGAATGTGCGACTGTAGGAATTTTCAAACACATTTTAGCATGGAACTGTGTTACTATTGCGACATGGTAACTTAGGTATTATGCTCAATTCCCTAACAGCCGGTATATCCAGGCGTCTCAACAATCATCTTCGAAAAATTATGAAGAAAATCAACGCGCAATTTTTCATACTACAATTATTTATATAAATAGATTTCATATATTAATATCTGATAATTTTTGACATTTTTATTCGACATACCAATCTCTATAATATCCTAAATTCGAACAATTTTCATTACCTACATGAGGACGAATAAACGATTTCACCACAATGTCCATTGCCGTATAGTAGAATTTTTTACCATTTTACAGTTCCCTGTTGCACCATATTATAAATTGGACACAAGATGGCGTGATTTGTATGGTTGAATATTAATTCGTCTAAGCAAGTATCACAGCGCGGAATTCATTCAATTTACCTGTATATTGGAAAAAAATGTTCCGACAGTTTATAGTAATTTGCGTTACAGTAAATTTTTATATACAATATCACTGATGAATACGTTTAATGATTTCACTACCATAACATTACAAATTGATGGAATTATAACGGCAAGTAAAATATATGAAATAACAGTTATTGTATATATAGTGATAACAATTCGTAAAAAATATATGGCATATAAAATGTTATACGTGCGTGGGTTAAATTTATTTTGTCACGTCGCATATTTGTATCGTTTAAACTACTGGCATTGAGCGGACACTGTGATGTTCGCGTTAAACTCAACCATTTGTTGTGCGTGACACTAAACTTCATTGCTGCCATCTTTCTTCCTGCTTCACTATTGTTCTCGACTGCATTGCGTCCTTTACCCACTCGAATGGATTTTTCCATTGTACTCACACACATATACAGTTTAGACATGTTTGTATATACATTATAAACGATCGATGGAAGATATTTATTCAGTAAATGCAAAGCCCCCTTCGTTTCTCACATACATTCATCGAAAATTATGCCTTACACGTTACGTCAAATTCATATTAAATTGATATTGATGGTAATTTTTCTTTTTTCCTCTTTTATTCTTCTGTTTTTTATTTGTTTGTACACGAAGTTGAATTAAATAGATGCAATTACTTCTGTCAGTATAATGTAAGGGGTTTTTTTTTTTTAAGGAGAATAACGTTTTTATTATAATATGGTTTATATGTTGCGTGATTCACATCATAAGATTGTATGTGCCAAAAAATTCCATGAAATTCTTATTAGTACACTAAATTTTGGTATATCAAAAATTTAGTATCATTTCACATACCTTCAATATGAACACTTTATATACGATAGGTGATTAATAATCCAAACAGGTTTGTTATCACTATCTGAACGTTCAATTTTTTTTTATCCAAATGAAAAGGAACTGGAATTAATTTCATAAATTCGATTTTTAGTCTTTTATTGTTGCACTTTAATTTTTTGTGAGCAAGTGAAAAATCAATTAAATATTTTTTAGTATTGAATTATCTAGTAATAGTGTGAACAAAATAAATCACATTATTTCTGTTGAAAATTGGTATGCAATATATAATAACAAGTCAAAGTGACTATTCTGCCTTATTATATAATTATTTTGTATTTGATTATCATTCTCTTTTTGAATTATTGAAACGTTGAAATTTCTAGTTTCGGACACAAACAAGAAGGGCGTGAAATACCGTATACGACCTTTCGGTTTCAGTTACACGATATAGCAATGTCTATTTCCAATACTGTTATGCGGCACAGTATTCAAACTGTTGGAAAAATGTGCATCATGTAACGTAACACTAACTACCACAATAATTTGGCGCTCGAATTTCGAGCATCATTGACAAGACTACAATGTATAGTATCGTGATTGTTATCATGCGTTACAAGCATTGTCGATACATTGAATTTGTAGCAATTGTAATTGTTATGATTTGGTATGTCGTTGAAATAATATAGATGCGAATACATTTTCGGATAACGATGAATCATAAAATATTCCATTTTTTTTTTTGTGAAATAAAATAATTTTAATTTGATTTCATGAATTCAGAGATTAAAGTTTCATATATTTAGGATATGTTAAAAATAATATGTGTCAGGAATATAGAAAGATAGCATGAAATTTCATACTCTTGACATATAATAAATATATGGGAGTATCAGGCATGACGACCCCTCTAGGGAAGTTTAGGGTTCGTGAGTGTTCTCATGTATAATATTTATTGTTAGTGAAACTGAAAATTTATACGAATTACATTTAGCAGTCATATTCGAATAAAAATTCGAATATTCATGGCATGATGGATATTACCTATTGTCTACACGTGGCCGAAAAATTTATTGCATTGACGATTGAACAGTAACGACCAAAAATTTTATTTATTATCAATGTGACCTGTTTCACTCTATTCACTTCACACTGAGAATACCGATTATATGATCATAATATTAAGCACATTTTCAAATATATATACATATGTAGGATCATGTTATAACGGAAGGTAATAGTGCATGATAAAATGAATGAAATATTAAATTTATTAAAGAAATGAAAATAAAATATATGACAACGACGTCTAGCAATGCAAAAGCATATACTACTTCTTATCGAAACCCGTGTAGAGACTGACTTAACCACGTTGCCTCCCGCGCTTATAAAGGGCATCGGTACGTTTAGCCCTCGTCTGTGATTGGTGCGCTGGTTACTATAACCCTTGTATTTCGCAAATACCTGGATTTTTCCATTGACTTCATTAGTTTTTTTCCTTGACCATTTAGTTTTCCTCATGACGTCAATGTCTGGACCCTTTGGAAACCCCTGGGTTTTTCCATGGCACTACATTTCTTCCCTAGTCGGCGCCATAAAAATGCGTTCCTACATATATACATATATTTTCCTTCATGAGACAGAAATACATTAATGCACCAACCAATCAATATTATCCATTACACCATTTCACATATATAGCAAGACAACTGCCAAAAATAATAAAAAACAACTCCCTATTTTATTTTCTTCATGATATCCGATAATCAGCTGCAGAAATAAACGTGCGTGACTATGATCGATTATGATGTTATCGAACACCTCAATTTTCCCAAGTTCAATTGTATTGTACAACTGGAAGTGAAAAGCGTGTGACAAATAGCCCACAATACTTTTACAGTCATCAGACATACTAACCATTAAACTCAGTTACAATTATGTTCACTGTATATATAAGCTCACGATAAAACTTTAACCGTGATATCGTATACGTGACATGCTATTATCCCTCAACAGGGTCGATAATAAAATAAACAAATAAATAAATAAATAATAAATACCAGTACGTAACATATGAAAAGCGTGTGTGTGTGTGTATGTGTGTGTGCAAGAACGTTTTGCAATTTAATGTGTAAATGTTCTAACCCCTTCAACTCTCTGTGAGTTTATGGTCACGAAAGGTATATGGCCTCCATGTCGTCAAGTGAATACAAATAAATTCTACTTTGTCTCTTTCACTCTCTATTTTTTTTTCTTTTTGTTTGTTTTATTTTGTTTTTTTCATTTCTTTATGCATCACTTACTTCCTTTTCAACTTTCCCTTTCTCACTCGCTATCAGCGAACAAATAAAAAAGCACAACAGAAATATTTTCAGATCAAAGAAAGAATAATAGCGCGAAATGTATAGACATTTTATTTTTACTTTTTGTCAACTATATATTTCTACAATTTTTATTGTATCTATATATAGTAGTAACGCTATCGAGCTCAATGCACACACAATAAGATTTAAAGTTGCTTTCCAAGTCGAATATAAAACATGTATGATAGTAATAAAGATACTTACAGCGAATTGTGTAGGAAGGTATGTAAGACGATAACAGTTTTACTCGTCAACGTGACTACGGCCAATTTCAGTATTATATTGTCATGACAGTATAAAAATACATATATATATATCAATGTATATGTACATGTGTGGTTACATTTAAGAGAATTTTGAATACGCAACAGCTTACTTATATATTATATAGTAGCACGTGGTGCAGCTGTTGAAGGAGATATGAAGTAGGGTGTATTGCAAATGTAAAAGCCCGACAGCAAACCATTTAGATGGGAGACTACGACACTGTCTCATACTACACTCGACTTGCGTATGGCTTTTACAACCCCATTGTCTCTTCCCCAATACATATATATATATATATATATATATGTAAACATATTACATATATATATATACGAAAAGCGTATCGTTTACCTACGGCAAATGTTCTGTTTGCATCTCGTTATATGGCTATTTGTTTATAATTTGATAGTAAAGGTTATACGCAGATGGTAACACATTGAAATGTTTGTAAATTTCGGAGAGTAAATATATACATATATACAATGTTAGATTAGAAATGGAAAAAAAAACGTGAAGAAGGGGAGAAGATGAAAATTGTGCTGATTAAAAATTTCCACATGAATGGAAAATAATGATTTGAAATTTGTCTTTTCTCTTCGGTTTATTAGCTGTTATTAATATTTTCACTGGTAGTGAATATTTATATAGTTGAGCAGATGGCAATCTTGCTACCATTGGGCCAACACGTACACAAATACCCACATATATATATATATATATATATATACATCAAGCAAATGGGTAATATAACGCCCCTAAGATCGTGTATTCCTCTATGCGTTCACTCGCAAAGTCACAACGGCCCTTCATAGGCATTTTCAATTACGTGAAATTACGTTGGATATTAATAATGCCGGCTGATATTTACGCTGCTTGCAGCAACGTTCCGACATAATTAAAGGTAGTTCATTCATTCATTCTCTCTCACTCTCACTCTCCATCTTCTCTTATGTCAGCGAGGGGTAAATAAAGCTTATTAGGCGGTCGCGTGCACCCGCGGGCGTAAATATATATATATATATATACAGACACATATACGTATGTTTATATACGTGGGTGGGTTTGTCTACCACTCTCGCTTGTTTTCCCTTATATCTATCTCGTCTCCCTCACATACAATAATATAGAGAGTATATTTTTATATGAAAATATACGTGAATAATATATTACACTCGGTTACACGATAAATCTCAATGTCATCCGAAATAAAAATATAAAAAAGTAAAACTGTAGAAAGGTTTTGGTGTTGTTATTTTTTTTTTTTTTACATTTTTTTATTTCGTTTTTCTTTTTATTGATTGACGTTCCTTTGAAGCATGAAATGGATTCGCGGTAGTCGTATCTGTACTATAGAACATATGCATTCGTGCACGCATATATATATATATGTAAAGGCTGTCACATATTTTTGGAATTGATGTGAAATGTATAGGATTGCATTGATTCATTTGATCAAATATTGAAACAACCAGAGATCGAAATAACGATTGAATTGTATGTATGGAGAGAGAATGAAAGGTTTATTGAAGATTCAAATGACTGTGTGCTACTACTGATGAGATTTTCACTCACAGTTAACGCGACAGTTTAATTATATTTTTTTTTTTTTTTTTATAAAAGATTGTGTCAATACATATTGAATTACAGAATTGCGTTTACAACTGTTGTAGATTGTGCTTTGATGTTGCAATGTTCAGCTGTATATTGTAGTATGGATGTCATCATGTATTATATAGAGAATTTGGGTTGTGAATTGTTGATGGTAAATGGGTATGTGGGTAGACGTCTCAATTGTGTTATACATCGATATTTATCAGGTCAAAGTTCAATAGAGCTTCATGTAGAGATCAATTGTCGTCAATTGCAGAAGAACGTCATTGTATATAATGTTAATTTGTATATGAAAAATTATAATTGAGTTCAATAATTACTTTTTATATATTATATATTTAATTATTTATATATAGTATAATAGGATAGGTATATGGACAATAGGAAGGTGCCTGGTAGAAATTCAATTCAATTGAATCAACTGTGTATTTTAGTATACGAGAAGTAAAAATGAAAATATAGTTAAATATTTATTGCAATGAATATAAGTATGAATATTCTTGAATATAATAATAATAATAAAGAGAAATATTGAGGTGCAATTCTAAGATTTGAATATTTACGAAAGACAGGAATAAATGAGACGAAAAAATGGAATATAAATGCACAAGAAATTAGAACGGTTTCTTGAATTTTTTATTGCAACATAAATATGATATTAAATATCGGTTGAAATAAGTTCCAATTGCACTGTGAATCTACGTACTTAAAAAAGTATTTCTGTTTGAGTACATGTGAATATTAAACAAATTTAATATTGGAGAAATGAAATTCATTACCTCATTTTTCCACTGAAAATTTCGTTTGAATAATAAACTATTAATACATGTTTATAAATCGTTTTAGGTCGATAATTCACTTTATGTATCTTTATGTCTACATCGTGAATTTTTGCAAAAAAACCAGTCGCATGACATATTAGAAATTCAATTATAAAATTTAATGCAATAAGAAAGATGGTAAAGTCGTCCTGAAATAAAAATGAAAAAAAAAAAAAAAAATATATAAATGACGAAGAAAATTTGGTTTCAAATGGCTAAAAAGCTTCAAGACAAATGATGCGATGCCCAAAGCATAATAAATTTCACCCACATTACAAATATCATTGTCACGTCACTACATTTGATTGTAAATTTAGATTTATTTTATTTGTCTATTTATTTGACCTCCATTTCACGATTGTACAGATGTAGACATTTAAAAATAGATAGTGATTTTGTAGTGTATACGTGGAGACCAGTGCAAGAAGAGAATGATGAAGTGAAGGAGAAATACACTTCAATATTGAATCGTAGTTGTCGTATATTTCTCTATTTTGGTGATACTAGTCTGGCAAACTTCTATAAAGCATTATAATACAATGATCACTGTGACAAAATGCTGCGGTTGGAGTTGAACCAATATATGGATTCACCAGTGGTTCAATCGCTGTCCATATATAACTAATTAGACAATTATTATTTTCCTTTTATTTATATAATTATATTTATATAAAGCCTTAATTTCTGACGCTGCATATTTTAATTAGTATTGTTTATATGAAATTTCTCTTATGAACTTTGGCGTTAGTTTGTTCAATATTCATTCCAGTAATTTACAACAAATGATTTTGATGTATGTTTAATATTCATGGTTGGAAAATATGTGGATATTTTTTTTTCTCTCAGTTAAATATAATCGGATTATAATTAAATTTCATCAATGAATGGAGAATTGTATTATTAGAGTAGATACTATACAATATTGTACAGAATGTCAGGAAATATGTTCACATAAAATGTTTATTATATTAAATGATAAGTTTTGTTACATATGACAGTGATATTTTTTGTTTTCATGGAACAACACTGGTGACAGTATTTATTCTGTTGCATTGTAATACACGTACAAAGAAAAATTTGCATCCCCACGTTTTCTTCCCTAAACATCTTTTCGCTTTCTGCGCTGTTTTCTGTTTGCACTTTTTCACCCGATAAATGTTACTTACGCCAACCACAGACTTACTCTGGATTTTTTATTTTAAAAATAAATGTCCGTATTTTAAGTTATCTAAATAATATTAATGCTTGTTTCATCAGTAAATCCAATTTTTGTCATATTGTGAACACTTTTCAAGCGCTCACAATATTCAATTCTTTAATTGCGTTGTAAGGAATGTACAAGTGTTTTTTTAGTTCATATAGAATAGTTGGTATTGACTTGAACTGATAAACATTCGGAACAACTCAATTGATCGTACAATTCTACTTATATATTTCCAGACAATTTGTCATTGATAAAATTTTGTTGAAAACACAAGCTGAACTTGCACAATACTCATCTGTTCTTGAAACTGTTACTATAAATATATTTCCAATTTCACTTTATAACTTCACAGGTTTATCTTTCAATACTACTACGAAGTTTAAAAAGCAACTTCAATGTTAAATATATAGGAAATAAAATGTTTCAAGAACACCCGAATGCGCAGTGTTCTGTATTCTATTTCAAAATTGAATACAATAACCAATTTTCTTCACAATCTTTATCAACATATATATCTATATATATAAATAACTATGTAAAACTATGTTTTTTTCGTGAAATGAAAAAAACACATACACGCATCATTCGGTATATTTTTTATCGACTCACTCGTGCAAGCGTGAATATTATTTACGGTCGAAGTATTACATGAAAGAACCTCACGTTCGGGCATGATGTCCTGAATAAACGCGTATACGTACTTTGACAGCGGAAACGAGAGTGTGAGAAAGGTATAGAGGGAATGAAAGAGAGAGAGAGAGAGAGAGTGAGGAAGAGATAGAGAGGTAGGAAGAGTGACTGAAAGCTCTGAGACCAGAGCCACGTCCCGTCAATATTTTCCAAAACGTAAAACGAAGAGTCTGGTTTATATACGCCATTGGAATGGAATATGACGCGAGAGCGGTGTGGTGGTGGAAGAGAGTATATAGAGGTAAAATGCCACTATGGGGGATGATGCATACGTTTTAGAAAAGAGGGATAAGCTTGAGGAACGGTTGTTCGCTGTCGACCACGATCCCTTCTCTATGTACTTCAAGAAAATCTTCCAGTTAGATACCCCACCTTCATGCATGCGCATATGTATATATATAGTTTCTTATACTTTTATCTGCATGATGGGCGCATTCCTTCATCTTCGTTTGCTTGATGCATTTCCATTTCAATTCTATTTTTATTTTTCCATTTATCATCATGACATGTGTATACGAGAAACAAAAACCAAAAGAATGAAGTTGAATAAATAATGGATAAACGTATTTAAATGAAAAATATTATCTTTGGTTGATTAGAATAGTGGATTGATGTTACATTCACTGAAGAGTATGTATCGAGAAATTATAGAAGTATGGTTTATTATTGACACAATTGAAAACAAAAAGGACTCTTAAATTGGACTCTTAAAATTAGCACTGCGATCAAGACCAAAAGTTATTCTTGTTTCTATCAAAAATGTTTTTATCATTCGATATTTCTGTGTAATAACATCAAATATATTTTTTATTTCACATTGTTTCAAAAGGTAAACGTCTGGGTGAAACTTGGTAGATGATTGCATTCGAAATTTCAATGATAAATATAGATATAAATTTATATATGTTGACGATAGTGTTTGTGTGTGTGTGTGTGTGTCAAATTCGATCTATCAGCACTATAACCGATTGCTTGATAAACGTTTCGCAAGATCGGCACGTTTTCCGTTTCAATTATTCAGCAGGATTTGTTCTGAACGGTTAAATTTCGTCTTTGCTTCAAGTTGCCACAGCGAGTTTGTGAATTCGATAAGCAATGAGAGCACTTACGAGACTCAACATTGGATTGGACATAAATGCGTGTGCGAGAGGATGTTAGAAGTGAGTTGGAACTTATGGTTACATAGGAGAATAGAATGGTTGGACGGATGAGACGTTGGAATATAACTGAGAGAACAAGAAAGGTAGACACAAGGAAAGGAGACAAATAGAATAAGTGAGAAAGGGTAAGAGAAAGACAAAGAGAGAAATGAAGTGAGAAGGTTCAAATGTATACGATGATGCTGAAAGTGAGGAAAGCCAACCACTCATCGTCGTTACTGAGCGAACATTAGCGTCTGCACAAGTCGGAGAAAAGGAGCATCCCAGAGCCATCTTGGGGATTATAGAAGCCCATAACACCGTTGGGGTATAAGTAACACGTGGCCTTTTCACCTCTCGACCGTCTTGCGCGCCCGTCTTATTTCGTTCTTAGTTAACTCCCATGGGAGCTTATCCAACATAATATGTCTTTGAGCAAAAATGAAAGCAATAATTATCTAGAATTATATAACGAACGTTTATTTCAACGATGAGACGATGTCTTTGCTCCTTGCTCATTCAACATGGCTGCTCTTTAATTAATCGATTATCAGCTATATACTATGCGTTTATATACATATACATTAATTGTTATATATGTACTGTAGATAATATGGTGTATATTATCAGGCAATTAGATAACACGAGTGTCTACTCAATATACTGAGGCTATTTCGATTGAAGCACTACCTGTACAGTATTCACGCTCAATTGAATAACAGTATAGAAGATTGGCGGATATAATTATTCAAGAGATTAAAATAGCTCGGATTAAATATACTTTTATCGTGGATTTAATGTAGCGAGGTGAATTTTTGAATGAACTGATATACATGTCAAACACATAACAACCAACTCCCACTTTGAGTTGGTAGTTGAATACAGTATCAGAGAATGTCTTTAGATGGAATGCAGCTTTTATTTTATGCTGTTCAGTGAAATAATAGTGAATGATGATGAAGGAACATGAAATAGAGAAAGAAAAATATTTTCCCTACTGCTATTTATGATTGAACAAGTTCATCTCCAGTTGGGAATATTTGCATGTATTCTTTTATGTATATATACATTATGAATGGTTTATTGAATAGAACCAAACAAACACGGTTATCCGTTTTTTATTCGGTTATCTGTGCACAGCTCTGCTTAAATAGCGAATAAGACCTCTACAAATTATTAGTATAATTCCAATTATCCGTACAATGTCAGGAATGAAGGAGCATGTAATTATTAAATTCAATTTTGAGACCCAATATCGATTGTCTATACCATAAATTTCTAACAAATCTTCACTTATAACTCGTGAAAATTTTTCTTGCTTTTATTTTAAATTCAGTTAAAAATGTTCTTCAAGTTTCTCATAATATCGCCTCCATACATTTATAATCCCATCATATATAACAAAAATTATTTTACGTTTCATGGCCGCAAGCGTAACTTTTAATTAAAACATTCATTCAACACAATGCAGTTGTCCTGCGCGTGTCTTTTCTATCATTAATGTTACTTTTTGTCACGTGATCTCCTTATGTGTTCTTCTCGATGACACATATTCGCACTCAATCTTGGCGCCATGCCATTGTCTATTTTCTTGACAAAATTTTTCACAGGCATATGTGTGGTAGGTAAAAAAAGAAAAGAGAACTTGAACAAAAAAAAAAAGCAAAAGAAATAGAAAAAATGTAGAAATTGCGGAAAAACGTTCTCAATATTTGTGACACTATAGTTATATCTCAATCCCGCGGGTATGTGCACCCACACATATCTTCTATAGTTGACTTGAACTCATATTGTATAATGGTGCCTTCTCTATTCTCATCGAGATAAATCCAATAGTATATGTATTATGTAAGGTAGAATAGAGGTGGAAGAAAGATAGGAATACGGATCGTATACGCCAGTATCCATAAAGTATTGGTAAATGTGAGAATCCTGATTCGATAGGAATTGTATACAGTGTGTGGAGAAGTGATATTCGTCATAACAACCGCGCTCCTTTGCGGATGGATCACTCGTTTTGAGACCGCATCACGGAGATCGCGTTCAAGTTTCTTTATCAAACCTATATATGTATATACATAAGGCAAAAGGTTTATGTGGATTGCAAGTCCAAGTAGCGGACGTGCTTGCGAGAATTGTGTCGCTCTCTTCGCCTAATTATATTCCTTCATCCAACACCCATCGTTATTTCACTTAGTCCTGAAATTCACTTTACGAATTCGTGAATCTCAATTCCATCATTGCACTTTGTACTATATATATATGCAATTGTTAGTGCTCTTGCATTGTGAACTATAGTACACTTGAGGCTATATAACGCTGGACGCAAGAGTGAGAGTCCTATGTAGATCAAGACGATGAGGATGAGGACTGTGGTCCGAGACTGTTGGAGAGTTTTCGTTGGTTACTCGATCTGCATGTTAATCAAATGTGCTATATACATGTATGTACCTATATATATATTCATTCAAAAGCGAAGCTAACGTGAGTAGCTCGCTCGGTAACAACAACAACAATGACGATGAGAGTGAGTGTGCAGTAAATGGTATGTATAGTGAGATCTATATACATCCTGGTTGGTATAAGTTGCCTTCGGGGCCGGCTGACCATTTTAATCGAGATAAATTACAACTAGTTACGTGAGCAGTGATCGAACGAGCAAATAACAAGTCACGGATCACCCATAACTCTAAATTCAACTCACTGATGGACTTCTGCATATGTATTTATTTTATTTTTATTTTCATTTTTGCATTCACACTCCATTGTCGATTGAATTTTTGTGTAGGTATATGTGTGTTTGGTAAATATGAATTTTTATATTTCAAACGTATTCGATAGCGAGATGTATGTGAGGAAAATAACGAGTTGGATGCAATGTGAATTGTATAGTTTTGTAGGATATATGGACATATGTGGGTATATGCACTGGGAAAATAGTACAGTGTTTACAAGGATCAAAGTTTTCAATGCAGGTCAATAGTTTTAGATGTATAATAGTGATATGTATTGTTGGATTTTTAATAACAGAGGACGTTGATATATGTAGTTATTTGAAGTATTCATTCAGGCTTAAACATTTTTTTGGTAATTTTTTATAAGATAAAACAATTTTATTTGATGAAAATTCATAGTCGTCACTGCATTTGTTCTTTGCTCTATACATACTTAATCCGTCTACTTTCATCAAACATTTCTCTTCATCTGTATGATTGCCAATTGTCTTGGCATTTCCTAAACGAGGCAACGTATCAATTTTATATAAAATTAATTTCATATTTCAAATATTAACTTTGAGAAACACTTCAACTACTTTAAATAGCCATGGCAGGCAACGATTTTTCAGATAACTGTTACAGCAATATCACATAATCAGTATATAGCTGTTTAATAAAAGAATTAATTAAAGTATTACTGTAACAATATCACGTATTTCTAAACTCCAGATAGTTATAACATCCAGCCTTATTGGTGTCAGAGTTATACATTTTTTCCCATCTATATAGTCAAACATTGATCCATCGTCAGGAATTGCAATAACTTCGATGTCTTCGGGTTTCATTTCTTTCAATTCTTTCTTTTTTTTTTAGCTTTTTCTTCCTCGACTTTTTTCTCCTTCACTTTTTCTTCGCTTTGCCACACCTCTATATATATTTCATTATTTTTCTTCTTTTATTTTTTTTCTTGTTCTCGTGCGGTCGCGCGCTCTGTTCCGCTATATAACTATTTCCCCTCGTCATTGAAGGGGCAGTCTCGAGGGTGCTTCACCGCGTGGGGATTAGGGGATTGAAAAAATGAAACCCGCTCGACATCCGCGTCGGGATTTGTCGGTTTTATATAGTATAAGGCTCATGTATGTATATACATTCAACCACGATTTTCTCATAAAAAATGATCGATCGGGTGTGATTTCTCGACGAAGATGATGACGAAGACCGAATTCGGAGACTGACATATATATATATACGGATGGGATCATGGATATATATATATATATATGTGTGGATTTATATATGTATACGATAGAAACCACGAGCTCTCTCGTTCTCTATTAAAAAAGTCTAAGCTCCAACGTCCTTCGTAACTTCTTATCGGTCACGTCCAATACAGTTCAGTAAATATATATATATATATATATGCGATCACCTTTTTATATACGAATCACAGATGGCGATAAATTTCAATCAATCATTCCACATACTGTGATAATGTATGTAGTACGAGTTGAATATATATGAGGAGAATGATTGTTATGGCTGAATACGGTGAAAGGGTAATTGTTTGTAAAATAGCTCATGTTGGAATAGTTCAGGTATATAATGAGTTTCCATTTTCACGAAAATTATTGGAATATCTTTTGGATTGAATTTGAATCACTCATCCACCCATGAGAGGAAAATAATATTTTTTAGAATTCAGTGAAGAGATTAATCAGTTGGATATATTTTATTATGTGTGAGAAATCGACAATATTTTTTTTTCTGTACAGTTGAGATACATTTGTTGATTAATATTATTTGGATAGTTTAATTTCTTGCTGGTATGGAAATAATCGTGGATTGTTTCTTCGTGTTGAATGGTTAAAATATGTGATAAAATTGAAAGAGTAGAGCTAGAAGAAATTCATTTTAGTTTATATTGTGTATTATGAATTTAGAAAGATATTCATAGTTCTTTTTTTTTTTGCAGAACATGAGGAAAATATATATATTGATATTTGAAAAATAATTTCATTCACCCTTGGTTGTAACTATCGGGGTCACAGTGATACCAATGAAGAACTTTTCTCTCACGAGTTTTTGTCATTCTTATTTTTTTTAATACATATCTTGGTATAATTGTTCAATTTCTTCTAACAAATCATAGAATTATGAGGTTAATTGAACGGTGTATAATCAACATTCATGAAACATAATCAACATTCAGAAATATACAAAAGGTAGAATTGAATTTTTACTGTTCAAATACTGAAATTGGAAGAAGGAATATATTCACTTATAAATTCCTATTTAATTCTGATATGTATGTTTCAAGTCATTTCTATGTTTAACATTATCGATGTTCAAAGCGGAAAGCTACACGCGTTCTGAAACATTGTATGTCTTCAACTGAGTGTTTTAAATATCGCGTGTAGACAGGGAATCAGAAAAGTAACGATCAATAGAAATAAAGGTCGTCGTAATACGTTGATTTTGTCGAGTCTTATATAAGTGAGGAACTGTCATGTTCCAACAGACTCTAGTGTGACGAAAACATTTTTTAGAAGAATTAAGAAGGAATCAAGGAAAAATCGAAGTGTCAAGTCGGACACTGTAAGATCTGGATTACTCTTCGATTCTCCTTAGAAACCCCGCTCTTTACTTTGGCTGCTACCGGAATCCTATTTATCTAATAGAAATAAGTGAGGCTTCCTATCAGTGATCTGGAAAATTTCATTCGAATTATAATAGAAAACAAAAGAATTGAAAAGGAAGCACCTAGGCCTCTTTAAATCAAATAAACAATACGCAACAATGGGTAGAATAAAATAGTGAGAACCATAATATATTGAGACTTGAGTTCTCCATTGCAAAAGATTTGGTATCGAAAAAATTAACACAAAAGGATCAATATGAGATGTATAAAATGTGGATATTAATTGGGTTTTCTCTTCGTATTCTTTCGTATATCAATTCTCATATGAATAATATATTCTCAATCTTCATGAATTTCTTCTTTATTAGAAATACATGATGAATATATTTTATGCATAAGAATAAATTAGTTGAAAGTGGACCGGGAATAATTGATTGTCATCAAATGCCAATCCTCTGAATTTCTCGGATTTTTGCAGATGCTTTAGACATTAATTTTTATTGCTTTTGTATCTGATGATATTCATAATTAAATTCAGATGAATATTGACGATATTTTCATGCATTCAGCGATTAAAATAGTTCTCCTACTTTTTACTATTATTACCAAAATATTGCCTTGTTTTCGAAATATTAGAGAATATTTCTTAAAAAAAATTACTTTTCACTTCACAGATGTTTTTCTTTCAATAAAAAGAAATTGTCTGGGATTAGATATTTGTCCAATTCCGAATTGTAATTTTAGAATAGCCAAAAGTGTATTCAACTCAAAATTGAAATCAATAAAATTTCATGAGGACGAACAATTGAACTTTAAATTGACCCTTCCTTTTTTTTTTCGGCACGTACATTTATTCACACATTGTTTTTTTGTTTTCACGGGTGCTCTCACTCAATCCCACATTTACATATCAGGCGACGTAGAGTAATTCGAGTACATGAGTGAAGCTCTTCGGCGCCATGGTCGATACTCATCAAGTGAAAAAAATTTCGAATGATCAACAATTTAAATTTTCGAATATATTTCATAGAAGATATTATAAATTAACAGCAAGTATTATTTAATGTTTGATATTACTGTAATAAAAATTACGCAATATCCATTGTTAACGGGAGCAATAATAAAACAATTATAATCCGACTCCATTCCATATCTATACCAAAAAAAAAAATGTAACTACATTTTAAATTTTAATTGTACACATGGCAGTAATATCTATTATATCTCAGCTTGACATCATAATAGATAGTCATCTTAGCCACCAAGTTGTCTCATAATTCAGGTTAGGGGTTTTGGCGCGTGTACCTTCTACTTAATATATATATATATATATATTGATATACACAGACTTACAGTCTAACCTACCATGTACACTTATATACTGTGGGTAAACTATACACTGTAACAACTCGTGCAGATCCTGGGCGTTATTACTTTAATGCACCGGCTGGACGGTCAGCCGTTTCGCACCGAAGTCAATTTTGCACATCGCCACTCCGCATATTATAGTGCGACCCGTAAATAATGGCCCTCCACACTCTATATATATCTACCATACATATCCACCCATGCACAGTCGCGTAATACCGTCCGTCCGCGCTAATCGCTCTCGCTCCATTCGTTCGATTAATTTTCACACGCTGCAAAACGTTTAAAAGGTATATAAGTGTATATATGTATATGTTTGTGCATGTACAGACGTGTATAATAAAATATATATGCATAGAGAAAAGCTGTGAAATAAAACGTAAAATAACGTAATTAGTATATTTTATCAACCTCGACACAACACATTTGCCATTGAGTTAATGCGCGGCAAATGGTCGAATCGAAATCCGGATAAGCGATGTTTATGCTACAGCCTTTCTGCACTTGCTCTTTCTCTCCACATCTCGTTTTCTCTCTCATTGTAACCCTTTTGCCCTTCCACTTTCATACATGTACACATATATTTATACGTGTGCTTTACCAAAAGCTATTACTCCTTGTACTCGAGCTTTATCTCGCACGTAAAGTACCAACGGAGAGCCAACGATTCAAATGTCTCCCACGAGAGTGTGTTGGTATATTCCCATAGGGCGTTAATTTTCTCAACATTCTGACATTTTTTTTTCCTTTTTCTCTAACTTCAACCCACTGTTTTGACTTGCGACGTGACAGTAGCTTTTGATACCTTGTAAGTTGTAAAGGTACAACGATAGATTGAGCTTTTCTTTCTATCTATACGAGTAGGTAACTTTTAATATCTAAAGTTATTCAAGTGAATTTATTTATCGATACACTGCTTGAAGAATAGTAATTAATGTTTGATTATATGAACAAGAAATTCTTATTTGAATAATAGATACGTACTGGGATGAGGTTGTATAGAAGAAAAATTGTTGAGCAGTGTAACGAATAAATTATGAAGTTGGAGTAAATTTTTTAGCGCGTCTATTCTGTCGAAAATTTTCATAATAATTTTATTGAATAGTGATAGCAGTTGAACGCATTTTACAAAGCACATGATAAATAAATAAATGTATATTATAATTGTAAAACAAAAAAAAAACAAAAAATCCTTTATTAAATTTTCTATAATAATTTTGATCACATTCAACTGATTCCGTCAACTCTAGAAAAATCATCGCTCCCTGATCTCTCATTCTCACTCTATCCTGTCTCCATATTTCCCTTCCACATCACTAACCCCATTCTCAACTGTTATGAATTCATATATTGATGTAGCATTTGAGAGTATAATTATTATTGGAATACGACTAATTGTTGTTTGTGCATAGTCGCTTCCTGCGCGGCAAAGCGTTACATATATACATACATATATAAATATATATATATATATATACATAGTTGAACTAACGCGCGTTCATGTGTCTGTCGTTAAATACAATTTCGCGCGTCGATTGTGCACGCGACGTGCGTACACCGACGTTTCGCTAACCAATACGTGACAACAGAGAGAGATAGGGGTACGCGCAAAAGTCAGAGACACAGAATGGAGGTGGTCATGACCAAGAGCTATTGTACACATATATATATATATATATATATATATATATATTTGTTTAAATGTATGTACATGGTCATTTGAACTATGGGCGAGTGAGAGAGCATGGACTTTTGTTCATTGTTTGAATCATACAATGTTCAAAATACAATGTGTTCGCTTTCTATCCACATAATGTATAATCCCATTTCAATAAATTCGTTCTGGCGTATGAATACGCTCTATTACTTCCGCATTATACAATTATCCCCGGTTATTTCAATTATCACAAAATGTGCCCTGGTAATATTTGCATAGTCTCGTTATATTATCCATATATATGTATGTTTATGTATATAGATATTATGTATAGTTATATGATATATGTATAATATTACATTTCGTTCATTTGTTTGTTTTCGTATGGGTATGTGCACACAGTGCTAACCAAGTGTTTGAATATATATTGAGTTTATTGTCATGGATATAGGTGGCTAGGGCGCGCGCGGCACAAAATTTGCATGGTGCATAAGATACAGGTGGGTCGCATCGTGTGCAACGTTTCTGTATGTAGTGAACACTGCGGCTGGTCGTCCGATTGCCACCGCACGAACAATGCAGAACGCGCACCGGATAGGCTGTCGCTCGATTTGCTCGTACGTTGCGTCTTATGCTTCATGTAAATTGCATCAGTTTCGCGCATATTAGTATACATGTAGGGTTGTATCATTTGGTATATGTATATATATATGATGGGTGGTGGTTAAATGCAATGGTATTGCTGTTTATTTGTCAGTTTATGACTTTTTGTACGTTGGATTATAAAAACGGAATTTTTCGTCGATTCACTTTGTCGAGTTATACCGCAAATGGGCAAATTAAATTTTAATATTCCAATATTTATGCAAACAAAAAAAATGTTTTTCGAAATACAGTAGTTAATATTATCGATATGTGCCGTGTCGTTTGAATACACACTAGAGTTTTCATCTGGTTTATAAAAAAGCTATTGGTCGAACTCAAAATAATGACATGATATTTTCAATCAATTGCAAACATTTCAAATACTGGTCGCATCAATTGGTTTTTCACGAACATCAACTCGTTTCAATTATTTCCGTCCAATTCGGTGGTGAAATTTCCTGCTGTTCCAATAGTAAACTTTCCATAATCATAATATAGAGAGACCCTCGTTGAAATATCTACCAGTTTAACAAATTTATTTTTGTTTTATTTTCATTTACTATCAAATTTCCAATATAAAAGGAAGAAATTTTCTGTACCCGTACTATTTTATTTTCTCTGTAACACAAAAACATTCACAATCATTACAACTTTTGTGCATTCTATTTGTCTTTAAGGAGAAACATCGAATCGAAATTGATGATGAACTTTGAGAAACAAAAATATTATATTCACAACACAAACTTGTGCTATCGAAATTGTTAACAAAACTATTTTCCTTCAATTCGCAGTGGACCAACTCACAGAAAAAGATAAAACAAACACAATTGCTAATACATACAGAAATACACGCACACCCGTTAAGGTAATACAAGACAGTGGAGGAAATAAAACTGATGAAAAGGCGTGTAGGATGGGCTAACAAAAAAAAAAAAAATGTTCACCCTCGCACATCTTGCCCACTTCACATCTCATTTTTTTTTTCTTTCCCCGGTATTCGGGTGAGGTTTCCGGTGATAATTGTTTAAGGATATATTTCGTGTGTACATAAATAACACAAAATGCCACACTGTTTGTGATTTATCACGTGGCATGCTTTCAATTCTATTTATCTGTCATTTCAATCTTGAATACTTAGTTATATATGTACACGCACATACAACACCGCGGCAGAAAACAATTTTTTCCCATACAATTCCATTAATATTATTATTCTTTTAAATATAATATGATGAGATGAATATGCTAATTGATATTATAATTTTTTCCTTTCTGATAACAGTCCCATGTCGTCAAGTTGCAACTATTTGAATTAACAACTCATGTGGCTTCATTTTATTTATCTTCTATAATCATTGTGAGTAGCCACATATATTCTGGATGATGTCTAGTGGAAATGCCATCAGGATTTATGTGTAATTTATATGAGTGGTGAAATATATACGAATGAAAATATAAGTAAATATTGATTCCGCATACATCTAATGGTGTATGATAAAATTTTCTCAAGTGGAAATTTGTATTTGGAATTTATCAGTCATCACTGCACTGATAATTCAAGTGTATTAAAAATAACTACAGAGTTGAGGTTCCAATAGCAAGTCAACACACCTCTAAGTATATTGAGAATAACAACTGTGCTTGTGCATAGAGTTTGACCCAGTGTGTTGACTATTCAATTTGCGTTAAAAATCCTATGATTGGTTAACACGATATGGAATTGGCTCTGGGATTTTCTATATAAATCTTCATTCGCTGATAGATACTGATGATGTAGACATAGTGCAATTTGTGTGTATAGCACATCATGTGACATATATACAGTACGTAATACATTTCAATAATGAAATGGGAGCCCCGAGGCATCATTGGACACCAGAGAGCTCGTGGTGTCGAGAAACTCATTTGCAAATGAACCACCATAATTCCATCGATCCTAATGAGATTCTTTACTGGAAATTGATTCATCAAATCACTGTCTAAGTCATTGTAAATTAATATTACAACACCCATGCAAATTCAACATGTCATTCTGCCAATCATCAAGATAATAGGGAAATTATCTATGATAAAAGTGTGGTCCCAATTCAGTTTTGGACCTGATGTAAAAATGAACAATATCCATGTCAGGATATTGGAAGTAGTTGAATAAGATAATAATCATGAGAACTAAGGTGCTAAAACATTTGTAACAATGTACTGCAAATTGACAGTACGAGTTCTCGTATTTTCTCTACGATTTGTATTCTCTAGGTACTACTTTCTTTCATTTGATGTGCCATTTAATGGAAGTCCTAGTTAGTATCAGGTTCTACTATATACTACCTTAGTTCAATAATTAACAAACAATTGACAATGCAATTATTAAAGAAAAAATTGAGTGTCTCTTTGATGTGTATTGGTATATCGAATTTCAATACTGACAGTGAGTGAGATGCTATAACGCATTGCATTTGGCAGTGTAACGAAATATACATTGGAAAAACAAGAGAATATGGATGAAGGAGGGAACAGGAAGAGAAGTGCTTGGATGTATTTATGTGTATGTGTGAGCCGAGATGATTGTGAAGAAATAGAGATGGGGAAATAGACGGCTTTGAGGAAGTATTGGCATAAGCATTAGTATCAGTAGGTTGATGTCCTCCCGATGTTATACATGCAGCCGCACATATAGTGTCTCTCTTACCGCAATATGCGGTCTCTCGTCTCCCGCATAAATCACTTCTCGCAATATCAACGTGGCTCCGGGTGGTCCGACGATATTCCACAAGAGGGGTGAGTGCATGGTGGCGTTCGCACCCCTCTTCCTCTCGTTTCACCATCCCATTCACCACCCACCAAGCACGACACTCGATGCTACGTTGACGCGCTGCAATGGCCATATCTATTTTCCATTCTCCTGCCCCAGTTTCACCATCAATATATTTTCTCATTTTTTTATTTTTCCTCCTCTTCTTCATTTATTTTTTTCAACATTTCATTTTTCTTCTCATTTATGTCTGTATATGTCGATGTATGCATTCATTTTTGTTGAGGAAAAATTTCACATTTACGGTAATGATTCCACTCTACATGAAATGCCACTTTGCATCCCAATATTACCGTCGATATATTGTATATGGAAATATAGTCATCACACGGTCGCTTCACTGTGGTAAATTGAGTGTTGAAATGAGGTCTGAAGTGGAGTATACATATGATTCCCCATGCAGATTATACACAGTGAAAATGGTTATATTTCAATTTTAATAGAAAGATTTTATCACCAAACAATATTATATTTGTCGTGTTGTTGAACAGAAATAATGTATTAGCTTTGATAACTGAACTAGCATCATTTAGTGTATTCGTAGTTTTACAATGGTCGACAGATTATGAAAATTAGGATGGTTGAATAGTAAGTGATATTGAAATATAATTGCTGTTCTGTGTTATTTAACAGGAAATTTCACCAGTGATATTTCTCACTCACTGAATGAACCAGTGAATTTTCACTGGTTCTAATTGGTAGAGCTTACTATAGAAAATTCATAGAATGTCAAGTCAATTATCTCCATTCACACGAGAAAGAAAAATATATTTAACTTTCGGGTTCTCCGTTCAACAAAGCTCTATTAGTATTCATCATTGAACGTGTATCCCAGAAATATAACCAGACTGATGGAAATTCCGCCCAATTTAATTTAATATCTCCAACAATTATCTTACGGTATCAAAAAATCCTAACCAATTATTGAATACCAATCAATATTGTGGTCAGATGATATTGGAAAAAAATAGAAAATAAATTGCCTGAGGTTATTTTGTTATGCAACCATTGATGCACTACAGGTTTTATTAAATTTTACTGAGATGCGTTTTAACAATACATATTTTTCATAATTCAAGATTATTATTTATATAGTGTACGCTTTTTCAACTGAGAATATTCTTATTGTCGGTCTTGTTACGGGATGTCTATGTAACGTGAATTCATATGAAATACACACGGTATGGATAATGCTACATTTTTCTTTCATCTCATTCCATTCGAATTTCCAGCATTAGCTCGTTAGCAATAACTGAGTAACTACATCCACGAACTTTTATATAACACGTACAATATGACGGTTCATTCAATTTCAATGAAGTTCACACAATTCTTCATTCAATGTGAAGGGAGAAAATCGCAAAAAAAAATTATCTACTCAGATGAAAACATGAATGTGTAAAAAAAAATAGATAATGACACAATTTGCATGGTATATATTTTGAATGGGTATGATTGTGAATTCTATGAAAACAAAATTTGAAAAGATAGGATGTACTGTATATGTATTCGTGAATGAATGATTGAATATTATATATAAACATTTTTAATTGGAAAATGTGAACTGAATTGAAATATAAAATGTGAGCAGGGTAACATGTCAGAGTCATCAATAGTCGATACAATATTCAGTCGTAAAAGAATATATACACGCATATTTTCTTCTCATAGTTGTGTTCAACATCACCGTCATTGTCATCATCCCCACAAAAGAGAAATAAATATTTTACAATATAGATAAATATATTATTTTGTATATAATGATTAACAGGTTGAATAAATTCTTCTCATATATATATATTGCAATAATTCAATATCGATAAGTTCGCATGCATCAATTGCATATTATCTTAAGTTATTGGAGTGCATTGTGACCCACATACCAAAATGTGGGCATTTAAGATACAGCCTCATACCAGTCACATTGCTCAGAAAATAGCGAACACCATGACGATGAGATTGTAGGCAGGTCTCACGATCCAAAACACTCAAACGTTTTTCTATTAAATATTGAATTGATATTCCTAACACAAATATCCAAATGTCATTCAGTAAATTCATACTCTCCTTTATTATTCCGAATATTCATGATAGTCATTTTAATTATCAAGAGAGAAAAAAAAAATATTGTATATTATTAAAATACAATAAAACAAATATGAATGATACGTTCAGCAATGAATATATAAATTTTGTCGTGAGATATCACTATCAATTTTTTCAAAGAATATCTCACAGAAGTGCTTGAAATTTTTGGGGGGTAAATTTGTAGCGATACTGATGCTTGTGACACGTAGAATGCGTTATGCATACACGTTCTTTTCCCTCTGTTACATACATATATTGAGTATATACGTATATATGTATATAGATAGGATATATTCTTGTCGCAAGCTCGGTGAATGTGAGAGCTCATAAATTCCATCCCATCGGCGTCTCGTCGTATGAGATAACGATTTTTCACACTGTCATATTTTTATATACCCTTGGGTACAAAAATCATTTTTGCTCACCAATATTTGGCGCCGAAGGTCTTCGCGTCTGAGCTATCCAGTGTTGTACCACCTTACTATACTCTTGTTCAATCTATGAATATATATATATATATATATATATATATTCATATAAATAGATATGTTTTTTTCTTATTATTATGGCACTATAGCGATATGGTTATGTGTTAATGGCTAAACGATTCATCTCTGTCGATCTATGAGCGATTGACTTTGGTGCGTTAACGTACGATAAAAGTAAAATCGTGTTACTTGACTTCCTCGTTACGCTCCGAAAGCATGAACAGCAGTATTTCATTTCTTACCATCTTTATTATTCTCGTGTCGTAGTAGAATTCACTAGATTTATTTATTTATGGTTTATATAAATACAATATTGTGGTGTTATGAATTTAGAGAGGAGAAAAAAATTTGTAGAGTAAATTGTTGTTCACAATATACATATAACGTGGTATATAACGTTATAATATTAAATTGTCAAGCCATCTAAGGGAATAGGCAGGCGTTAAAAATTCTATATCCTGGAAAATTGTTGTCGCAACGTGGGAGAAGCCAATTTCGTTTCGCTGTGCATGTAGGCGTGAAGTGTCGAACGTTCCACGTGAAAGCGAATATTTTTTTTGGTCTTGTCACAACTCTGCATGTATAGTCATGAATATACGTTGGAGGAACAAAAAAAAAAAAAACAAAATTGGATCCCGGTGGTATAATTCCACATATACTCATCAAACAAAATAGGTACAGCAGTCCAGAAGCTATTACACATACATGTATGAAAAAATATATATGGATAAAAAATTCCATCAATTTTTCTAGGGAATAAATATTTTTTCAAGTGTAATTTTGTTTGCAATAATACTTTGCTTGGAAGTGAGTGAAATATCATTTTATGTTAACAAAGAGTTTCATAAATATATAAGAGAGCATTTGCTCTTGTTTGCGAATGGAAGGTACATTGAAGATAGCTCGCTATTCTTATTTTTATTTTCAATCATTTATTTGTTCATTTTTTATTTGTCACCAATAATGAATGTTGCACCATATTTGTGTTAAGCTTGAAACATGTTTAGGATGACTATGTTAAGCTGTATTGATATTGTGATAGAAACGAAATAAATATCCAAGGCACGATGATGTTGGTGTTGCTCTCAATCGTTTATAGAGGAATTTTCGTGTAGCAATTAAGAAATGATGTTGTCATTTGATGTGTACAGTTAATACAAAAATTAATTGTTCAGTGAAAAATTATTTTTCCAACCAATTGTTTATCAAACCGAATACGAAGTATGAATATGATTGAACGAACAATTCAAGCCTATTTTTCATTCATGAGCAAACAAAAATTAATGTTTTATTAAAGCCAATGATGCTATTGTTAAATTTATAATATCTTTCTGTATTGAATGTCTAGTGAATTCGGACAAATTGATAAGAAAAATTAAATTTAATGGAGGAAAATTTGATGTTTTGCTGTTTTATCACAACTTTCCCAGAAACTCAGATATATCAATGCACAATGATATAGTTTGCCAATTAAAATCTATGAGAAATTATAAAATATGTGTCGTCAATTAATTCAAATCCCCGAGGCACCCAATCCAATACCAAATAATAGATATGAATTCATCATCATAACATTTTACTACATCCATGAATTTTTTTCAGATACTAAAAATAATTGCAAATGGATTTCGCAATAGTTGGAAAAAGTTCCAATGAAATGGGACAATGGAGCGTTAATTGGCTAAGGCAGAATTGCCAGTAGAACGACAGAAGTAGGGCAGGCATATAAGGTAAGTGAATTAAATTCATTATTTACTCATTGTAAGTCTAACGACTCTGCATAAATGATTTATCTGAATGAAATTATTTTATCTTCGAGTTAACCCGGGAATCTGTTTGAGTTTTTTTTTTCTTGTGAATTGCGAAAGAAATTCAGGCATTTTTATATTAAGCCTCATAAATGGTGGCTAGCATCTCTATTTTTTACTGCTAATTTGTTTTTTATATGCGGAATTTATTCTTACCATGACTCAACCACTCTTCGTTATCTCTAATTTGATTCATTAATATAAGTGTATCCAACACTTTTCATTTCTCTTGTGGCTATCATGTTATTTTTCTCTTCATTCCTTCCATCAACATCCACAACTTTTTTCCCGAAGTGGAACTTTCACGTTATCTCGATATGACTGTGAAAAATCTAAGTATGATCAATTCAAATGTGCCTGAAGTTCTAAACGTTTGAGAGTCAACGAAAATTAATATTTTTCTATCACGCTAATTTTTGTTCAGCGTTGTACCTTCCATGGATCACTCCAATACCTCTCATGGTTTCTAGTAAACTTTCGGAAAAGTATTAAAAACAAATATTAAAGAAAGAGAGTTACTGTATCAAAATCCAGTAGATATTTTAATCGAATTTTAAACACATTTTCTGAGTGCTTGTATTATTAAATATACCGATAGTGAGTTTTATACATTGAGGGGTGGTTGAAGAGGTGACTTTCACGCAAGATAAAATGTTGGAATTATATTATCTTATCCTTTGGGCATAATTAAAATCGTTCACGATGCTTCGAGTTATTGCAATAAGTATACAACTAGGAGAGAATAATTTTGCAATATTGAAGGTGAAAGGGTGAGTTCCATATGAACTAATTTATTGAAACTTTTCCAATATTATTAGTATGTCCAACCAAGCAATGTTGACCAAAAATCAGCATGATAGAAAAATACTGATATTTGTTGTGCCACGAACGTTTGAAAGTTCAAACCCATCAATTCAATGATGACTTGATTGATCTTCATTGATAAATACATCAGAACTATTTAATAAATATCGTTATATTGTCCAACTGGAACACACTGGAGTTCAAGCGTGATTCATCATTCCATGCGTGAACATTATTAATATTTATTGTTCAATGAAATAATACAACATTTGTTGAAAAATTTACGTTTCACATCTGTGCGAAATTCTGAATTATATTTGATTCATATTTGTATTCATTTCGATTGAATATCCGATTACAAATTTCTTATTTGTTTATTTGGAATACGGAGTCTCATAAATGGTAAATATTCAATCGATAATAATATATAAGCCATATATTATCAACAATGGATTTATTCTGTCGAGAAACTAAGACATTATTGAAATATTACTCATTCCATTATACACATTTAGGTCATATACTTTCTGTTTATCAAAGTGTCGCTGGAGAGTGTGATGTTTTAATTTATGTAAGTGTTGTGATTATGTATATGAATATGAGATTGAATAGTTTGGTAGTCTGTACTT
The DNA here is from genome assembly GCA_958496275.1 of Zele albiditarsus. Taxonomy (NCBI): domain Eukaryota; kingdom Metazoa; phylum Arthropoda; class Insecta; order Hymenoptera; family Braconidae; genus Zele; species Zele albiditarsus. The sequence goes on along the minus strand of OY292409.1, from coordinate 5,869,007 downwards.
GTAACACGGTCCTAGACAGTAATTATGCAGAATTTGGTCTCGTCGCGTAAAGGGATTCACGAGTGCATAAAGGAACATATAAAGACATACATTTTCTATCTCATATTGATAGAAGATATACCGTAAGATAGCACGACAAAATATCATCAAGAAATAATATTATATACGAGTAATATTCATAAAGTAACACCGTCAAAGATATCACTAAATAATATAATATTATTTACCGGTGCTGGATTTTTATTGAGTAAAATGCAACCGTTTAATTTAACGTGAAGTCATCTTGACATTCGTCGATGGAATTTTAATATATGTACATATCATTTTTGTGAATTAAAAGTTCTTTAGTTTTTTGGCTAATGAAAGAATATAAAGGCGTGATTTTTTTGCGACGTATGAGTTGGAAAATCCTAGTACGGATACTAATCTATAAATAGGATAGCTTAAATATTTATAGTTTGAGTGAAGTATATGCGAAATATTTAGTTAAAAGGGGTGGCGTAATGAGTCAAGCGTAAATATACTGTGGCACAATGTAGATGGCTGCTTTATATGATGGAGTATATAGTGGTCTCTGTGTCATTCATAGTATACATTATCGCTCCTGTTATATTAGAAGTTTGCTGATATTGTTGAAAGCGATATTTCGTCGTGCATACATGTATTTGTTCATATTAATTTCTCAGACAATTATGTTATATCAATTTTCATGAGAGGCATTTATCAAACGTCAATCAAATTACCAAGTGGTTTTCAGTTTGTAATGTATTTTTTTAAAGTGAACCAACGCATTCTGAAGGGAAATATGATATCATAAAAAAATCAGATACATTTATTGAGAGGAAAAAAAAAGCTAAAAAATTTAGCGATAATTTTCCAGTGTGTCTTCTCTATTTTGCACAATGTTCTTCATGATTACATACTCACCTTTATCCAGTTGAACACTATCAATTCCTATTGAATCACTTCCATGGTTCAATTACACATTGCAATATTGCCAATTGATTGTCAATTATAGTACGAGAGATATTGATTGACAACAAACTAAACTGATGATTGATTGCTGCCTTTGTTATGTCCATCATGCATTGCTGCCTATTGCTACCTGGACTATATTCCGTCAATAAACACTCTATATATACAGAGGTTTGTCGGATATAGGTATATTAACCAAATAGCATTGGCTCTATTCCAATAATCGGATAATGTTTTTCCTGAAACAGCAACAGTATACCGATCACATTGTTCAATACATATTTAAAGTCATAAAATTTTACTTGTTAGCTTTTTATTTTCTCTTGCTTCACTTTCATTTATTTTCCGTCATTTTTTTTTTCTTTTTTTTTTTCGTTTTGTTTTTAGTTTTATAATAATGCTTGAAGCAATGCGATTATTCCGTTTCGCTACTGTCCAATTGAATATTTTCGCGAGAATAACTGTTCACACCTCGCAATTCCGTGAAAATCGAAAACAATTCGCGTATATTCGTGGTTTCACATCAAATTCCCGATTGAATTGAATATAGCGATGATAATATGTACTGTGGCTTTATTGACATCGATAAAATAGAAAGAAAAAAAAGAAAAAAAAAAAAGAAGACACGAGCTGTTTTTATTTCAGCTCACGGGTTGTTCATGTATTCTCGCCTCCCCCCTATCGTTAATTATTTATTTTTCATCCTTTCTCTTTACAATCCTGTCACACCATATAATACATTAAAAAATAGTTTTATATGATGAAAAAATAGAGAGACAAAAAAAATACCTGACGGTACATAAGAGAAATCACATAGATTAGACAAATAAAGATAGAGATAGAAATGAAGCGGATGAACGAGGAGGAAGATGATAGCCAACGAGAGTGGAAGAAAAAGGTAGCGAAGGAATAGTCACCCCTTGAGAGTTGTGCTCATAATTTTCACGGGTCCGACACGGGCAACGCCCACGATTCTATCGAGGCAGCATCGAGGATCGCGTCGGGTGGCGTAATTAGTCTCGAGCTAATTGATTTACCGGAGAAGAGGAGGTAGCACTAGCAGCCCTACTGCAGTTGCAATATGGCCACTCTATATAGTATATATATATATAGACGTGATGGGAAGGGGTGAAGCAAGAGGAAGAATAAAGCGATGACGATGGGAAGAAAAGGTTGATCATAATTCACTGGCTCTACTCCGGATACTGACAGCTCGAGCATGGCAATATAGAAGCAAAATGTTCGATGTATATATTCATACATATATGTATATAATAAATATGAGTATATTATATATAATCAGTCATTGTTGCTGTTCATTCCAGCAAATTAATTAAAATTATTTCACGTAGCTGACGGTATGTATTTATGAAATACTTGATCGCAGTTGTCATGGCCCAATCAATTGAGAAGGTTTACGAATATATTAATGTAAAGTTGGTGTATGTATATATTTGTATATATAACAGTCACCCGCGTTGCCCGCGTCACCGTGGTGCCTCCATAATTTTCTAATTAACCGGGTGGGTGAAAATCCGGGGTAAAATTCCGTAAACAACGAACGCCCAGCAGCTATTAATTAAATAGCGGCGGATGGATGGTGGTACGCCGACGCGGAGGAGTTGGGTGAATGTAATTCCGAACAAAACTGTGCGGCAACGAGCCCACCCAACATACAACCCGTGCTCTTCACCCTCGTTTATTTTCGCACTCTGTATGCTTTCACGCGAGTGTGTGCTCGTGTCGCTCTCGTATCACAGTTCCATCTTTCATCCGCATGTCCCGCATGTAACCGACAGAATTCTCTGTACTCTCTTTCATTTTTTTCCCTCAATCGTTCATATATGTTCATACATACACATAGACTTGTGCAGCGTGATATATACATATGTACGTATGTATGGATATATGTCGATGTCTGGCGTCATGCCTTTCATTATCTACTCGAACCTCAGGACTTGCTCAGTTTCGCTCGATTTCTCTTTAACTCACATCCCGTTTAGGTACAAAACCCCGACGGAAGTCCAGTTGCCACGATAAATTCATTCTCAATTTTTTTCCTTTATTCTTTCTTTTTTTTTATTTTTTCTCCAACCTTTCCGCCCGTTGATTTCAATATCGGCGCGACGACGAGTGAACGCGCAAACAGGGCGCACGGTGACTTCACGCCCGACTCATTTCAATTTTCACCCTCATTCTTGGTCATCTTCTCGCCCATTCTCTTTTCCCTTTATATTCTCGCTTATTTGTTCGTGATTGTTTTATCCCTTTTCTTTTGTTTTATTAATATCTTCTTTTTTATTCTTTCTCTCTTTTCTCTTCACATTTTCTCTATTCATGTTACAAATATATGTTTCATCAAGAGTATTTGTTTAACTCATAATGAAAACGTGAATAAATATTAAACAATGTTGAAACAATGATTTTATATATGCTTTGAAATATTGTACATAATTACTATCACATTTGACGTTTCCATATATCCTATGACATTAAACACAGACCACATTCAATAGGAAAAAAAAAATTTAATATAATACGATTGATGACATATTGGAAGTGTGTTATATGGTTTAGAATTTTTTATTGCTGTACGGAAATTGATAGCTTATGTATAGAATAGATTCATATATATATATCTATATACATTTATATGAAAATGCGAATATACACGATCCAACAGATTTCAATCTCGAGCCCAAAACCCAATGACCTATCGGTTTATAGTTGACTGATTTTGGTGATGGGAATTGAGAACTTTCCACTCGCCCGCACGATAATTCATTCGCGCGTATGCTCTTGTCAACCACTTTCAAACCCCAAAATTCGAATATCTCATGCGAAGTGTATTATCGCACGCCAACATACTATAAATATAATATACTGTACACAGGATACGGGGATGCTTTCGCAAGCTTTCGAGATCCACTGAGGGATTTAAAGTTACTCTATGTCTATATATACAATATATAATAGCGAGTGTAGGTACAAAAGGTTATCGAATAATATTGAGTTGCATGTGCTTTGTTCCGTCTATGAATTATCAACGAAATTCTGTATTGTAATATCAATTCCGGTATGTTTATCGGTACAATGTATTTTGCTCAGTGTTCGCACTAATGTATATATATATATATATATATATATATATATATATATAGGGTGAAGTCAGGTGAATTGAAATTCTTGAAATAAGCCATAACAGTTAATTTACTAGATTCTATAACTCTAAAAATCATTGCGAAGCAGCCCAAAATATTGTGAGAAAAAATTGGTTTTGGCAAAATAAATAATTGGCGAGTTATTCATTTTTTCAATATTGGAGGATGACTGTAAGGGTGGTTTCGAATGTGACGTCCCGGACTATTTCAAAAATAAATTAATGCTAGAAAAATCCGAAGTTTTCATTTATTGAGTAATTGGAATTTCAGATACATCTTCAATATCAACAAGATAAAGTAAAATATCACTTTAGAATTGAACAAAAAATTCTTTTCATTCCTTTGAATATTTATTAGATATATACTCATGAGAGTATATGGTTGAATTATTATATTAAAATTACGGACAATAGTGAAAATTCACTGAAGATATAATTGTTGAAAGCCAGAAGTGAACTCGTCTGGGTAATTGTTCAAGTTTGACGAAATTTTCTACAAAATATAACTTTCTATGTTTTTCGCATTTGTGCTTATTGGGTTACGATAAATAAACCAAACACCGGTTTCACAATTTTAATCATCCTTTAAGTCACTGTTCTCAGTGTGACATAATACCAAAAATCAATATCCAGAATAGAGTTCACATACTCTCATTGAAACATATATTGAAAACTATTATATACAGAATATTATATATCTGATAACATACGTGACACACATAAAAACTTTACGATAAATATTGCAAATTTTATAACCTACGTACAATACATGGAACTAAATTATACAAATAATTCGATTGGCTAAATATTATTCAATACATATGAAAAATATTGTTATGTACCTTTTAACATTTTCATTTCATACTTTGGTTATTCAATTTTTCCATTTCAACATTTATTGGCTCACGCTTTCAACAATTCAACATCAAACATTAACAGCAGCATCATCGATTACATGATGGAATATATACATATATATATATATACATTTATTCTTCATGCAAAGTGGAGAATTTACAATTTACATGAGTAGATATTCAAAGCGTTAACAACATTCACCTACAGCATTTAAACTCACCTAAATGTTACAACTCGATCACTTGTAACTTTAATTACACTTCTCTAAAAACAATTATAAATTTTACTATCCTGATATCATCATGAATGACAATATTTCGGTTTATAAATTCAAGCATGTCTACTCTTGTCATTTTATTCAATTGAAACTTTGACTAATATACGTCTCGAGCGAGAGTAAACTGTATTTTTCACAGAATTAAGTCATTCTCAATTGCTGAATTATTATTGCTGAATTTAGTATATGGCTTTTGGTTAGCTAGTTACCAAGTTGTTGGCTTCACTTTGATAAAGCAACTATATAGAAGTTATTGAAGAAACGAAGTGAATATCTTGTAAAGGGACGGGAGAGTGACTTTACTTGTTAAGGGGCTTCACAGAATAATTAAGTATAAAGTAAAGTTCTGAATATGTCGCTTTACTTTTAATACTTGGTCAAGAAGCAAAGAAAAAAGAAAAAAAAACAATAATTGATCTTGTAAAATTATAAATATCAAATTAATAAGTATTTTTACTATAATGATTTTACATGAAATTCAAACGTAACAAAAAATGATGATAGACATTTACCAATTTTTATTTTAAATTTACCTCCCAAACTAAAGTTTTGCCCATAAAATATTAAATATATACAGCGAAAACCAGCGTTGTGCGATGTCGGTTGCAGCTATTCGATCGTTATTGCCATGTTAAGGGCTCCGGTTGACATTTCCGCGAGCAAGAAAGTGAGATGGCGTGTATATAAAGTCGTGAGTGCGGTAACGGAAGCTGTGAGATCCCCGGAATTGGGGCCGGAGATGAAAGATTGCACGAAAATATGACGGTTACATTCAGTGAGTGCACGAGCGCGCGCAGATATTACTTGGGCGTTCGCTCTCACAGTCGCAGTCATAAATATATATATATATATATATATATAGTATAGTAGTTAACGTTTGGATGTTAAAATGTTTCATTAAAGTTGAGGCATTATAAAGTTATAACACTGCGAAGCGTTTAACGTAATCATAAAGGTACTGCACTCGTCACTATGTCTCCACCGTAAATTTTGTTTATTCCTTTTTTTTGTTTTTTTTTTTTATTATTTCTCCTTTCAACAACTCCATTTAAACAGTTTGCAACAATCTTGAAAGAGTATTTTTTTTTTTTTTCCTTTAACAATCGTGTCACAGTGCTGCATTTATGTAAAAAGTTATACTTTTTTTCCTTTCCACGTAATGATAAGGAAACTGTTGAAGTAGTACTGGGACTTGAGCTCGGTGGCGTTTTTTTTGTTACATTTACAAAATATGGGAGTCTGATACAGAATGAAATGACACTTTTAATGGATCAGATAGAGAATTCACCTCTGCCAAAACTTGTAACAATAATGACCTTAGAATTGTTCGTAATAATTTCAATTTGAGTTATCATAGAAAATGTTAAAAAAAAAATAGAACTGAGAACTAAAATAGTTTTTGAGAATTATGAATTTATTCGAGTGGAAGTTACATTCATGTCGATATAATTTTTACTGTTTTGATGATTAGCTCTTGAAATTCGCAATCTAAACGGGTATTTGTGACGATTACATTAATTCTAGAATAACCGAGATCCCCACAGTCCTTCATGTCTGTATGAAAAATTGAAACACAACTTTTTTCCTTGAATTATCACTTTTTCGATCCTTCTGATTCCCAATGGATGCAACATCCAACTTTATAATACATTTCTAAGCAATCAATTACTAATAATAATAATAATGAGAATAATTAAAAAACGATAATCTCCATAGTGATCGAATAACCTTTCATAAAGGTTGAAACTAATATTCATTAAAAAATTCAATCTACAAAATCAATACAATAATTAAATATCAACAATAGTGTCAGGTTTACATGTGCAAGTTATCAATAAACATCATCATCGTCTATTTCATAGCATTAAGTAAATTAAATGAATTAATAATTGATTCTCTTTTGAATTAGTTATTGGTCCTGAAATTTACAGCAATTTGATTCACTGATGGGATAAAGTGTACAATACGGATATTCTGTATAAATATATCCATGAATATCCCCCAATATGTGAGCCTTGTATCTATGTGAATATATATAACCGTGATGCTATGATGCCGAGGCATCTCCTGCTCGCATCACTGACGTTGACTCCTAGCGATAGTTCCGGCTCGTTGAACCACTTTGGCGATTGAACGTGAGTCGAGGGCTCTCTTGCTTCGTTTCCCGTAACTTTGATAGAAGTGAAGTCTCTGGTGTAGTTTTCTGGACAGGTAATGAAAAAAAAAAACAAAGATTGAGAAAAAATAAAATAGTTCATTATTTAATCTACCATCAACATCATCGCTTGTGAATTGAAAAGTTTTAAAAATGGTTGTGGCAACAGTTTTATGTAAACATGATTGAACCATTTTAACGGGCGATGGTAGAGAGAAGAATTTCAAGATAGTTCAATACAAGTAAATAGTGGGCGATGGCTTGAGAGATGAGAAATGGACAGTTCCGGTACGTTAGACAACCGGAAAGAATGGTTCGAATGAAAGGTGTGTATATATTGTGTATAGTTGTATACGGTAAGAACAAGAAGTCAGGGAGAAAAAAAAAAATCGCGGAAACACGTAATTCTCGAGCGAGTAAATCGGAGTTTGAGTGAGAGGAAACGGCAGAAAACGAACGGGTAAGCGAAGTGGTGGGCTTAGCGCGTTCCAATTTTCGGCCCACTACATTCCAATAATGTCCGTTATTCTTAAATTGTTCGTACAACACGTACCGAAAGGGTGATGTTCTATTTTTATAACACAAAAATTCCACGATATTTTTATATATAAAGAAAATTTTCTTTTCTTTTTTCTTTGCATTTGGTGAGAGAAAAAAGAAAAAGTTATTAATAATTGAGGAATAAAAATGTCTTTTAGATAAATATTTGATCTTTGACAAAGTCTCACATTTTTATTGACATCTAGATTTTATGAAGTTTTGAGTGCACTATAATTAATTCTATGGATAAAATTTTATTTTTTAATAACAATTGTTTTATTCGTCACTCAAATGAAATATCAGATTCACAGATTGGATAACTTTTTTAGATCAACGTATTATTCACATTAATGTCATCGTTTCAAAAATTAATTTTATAATGGCATTTACACGAAATGTCACTCGAACTCATTTTTAAATTTAAAGTTTAAATATATTTGTATTGATAATTGTGTTGTTAACATTGATACAGTCCCTGTGACCTAATTAAATTCGACATGTCAATATATTAAGGAAAATGCGATATTGTGGTAAGTTATTCATTGAAATACGTCGCGCTACTAAATATTGTCTGTCTCCCTGATCAATTCAATCTATGTATTAAATGACAAATCGCGTCATTACATTATTTTCACTCATAATTTCGTTTGAACTGCATTACAAAAACAATCGGCAGAATTAGAATTATTTATATATTATATCCACACAGGAAACGTCTGGGTATACTGTACATATTAATATGGGATAATGTAATGAATGCGTATAAAATTTTTATTTGTTATTATCAATATATATTTCATACAGTAGGACTGAGCAATACAGATGAGGAGTGTCGGTGTATAGTATAAGGAAAATAACATTCAAGCAATAATACATATTAAAATTTCTTATTCTGAGAAATAAAAAATATTTAACGAACGTAATTTTTAAATACCACTACTGAAATAATTCTGCAATAAAATATATAATTCTACGATTAAGATAGTTTCAGAATTTTAATCACTGAGAAAACATTAATTGTCATCACACAATTTTTAAACGTTAAAATATTTTTTTTATTCTCTATCAATTTATTTTAGCTCGTTTAATTTGTATCGAGTGGTTATTTTTATTGGGAATTCTTCACCGATGAAATAGCCGACGTGATCATGACAAATATTTGACATTAAAAATAAAAACACAAAAGTTAGTGCAATGACAAATGGAAAGAGCGAACAGTATATGTATGCAAAACCACACATGTATATAAATGTATGTGTCAACTTATTAGCATTGCTATTAACTATACTAACTTCTGCGATTCTGCACATGTTCAAATTCATTCTCGTCACGATACCAATTCATTTGGATACCTTGTTTATTTAATTATGTGGACGAGTCGACAAACATCGAATGATAATTGATTGTTTTATATAAAACTCGTTTTATCGATGAATGATATATATACCACAAATTTATATATTCATCTACGTGCTGAAAAAAAATTGCTCCGATTTTCATTTCTATATAGAAAAAAAAAAAAAAACAATCCATAAAAATGATGTATTTTTAACGTTATCAAATGAAAATATTTTTCTAAGTAATAAAATAATTTTTTAACTTATCAAAAAAATATAAATGTGAAAAAAATCAACAACTATGGATGTGTCAAGAATTTTTATGTGAACAATAATATTCAAGACACAGTGTAAGGTAGCCAAGTAAAGATATAGTATGCGCAAGTAGAACGAGAAAGTCAAGTAGCGCCAGGTGGTATAAACGCGGGCAACTGTGGCTCGTCGGTTTGAAAAAGCCACGGCAGTGATCGAGCAGTCGCGACTTAATGAAACTCTTAAGTGTCGACTATTAATATGACTTTAGAGTTAGTATAGTAGTATAGAATATAACAAGTTTCTATTATACAGCAGCCAACAGACCACTGTTACTGAATGGTGGGCGTTACGATGAATTTTCATCCCCAAAAACGTGTAAAATAAAAGTTCTTCCAATTATTTGCACAATATTGCTGCACATATATATATACATGTTATTTGGACGAGTTTGAAGCTAATATCCGTGACTACAAATCATGCGTGAAATAATCGATGGCGTTTATTGGCTTATCAATGTCCGAATACACCCATATGAATTTATTTTTTTTATTGTGAATTTTTTCCCAATTTTCTATATGACCCAACCGTTAGGTCGAATGTAAATCTGCAATGCGTGAAGGCATATACGATTTAAATTGGTGCACACGTTCATCACTAATACATATATATATATATATATATATATATATATATATGTTGTGGATGCACAAGTAATATGTGCATTGAGGCCGAAGATTTTGCCTGATACTGAATAAAATATAATTCATCAATTGATTTGTTTTGTAAGTATGGATTAATACACTTTTCATTTGTGAAATTTTGATGGAAAAATAAAAATAAAATAAAAATTTCACATACTCGTGGATAAAAAACAAAAAAAATATGCAGCTTTGGCTTAAGCACATTTCATTTCGTGTATACCAACATTTTTATTCATACTTTTATTTATTGGTTGGGAGAAGCGACAAATAAAACGAAAAAAAAAAAAGAAAAAAAAGATGAACACACAAAAAATATAAATAAATAATGTATAGTGTATTCATGATATATATGTATATGTTTGTACATATGTATGTGTATATGTATACAAGTTATGAGACACTCGGTCGTTTAGTTGGTAATTGATCAACCAAGCGAGAGTTGCAGAGAATATACGAATATACCTCGTAACATTCCCCAGAGAGGTAAAAATATAAATTTTATTTTATCAGGTATATCTCACCTTCTCGTGGGGGTAATGAATTAATTCTGATGGGTACCGTATGAAAAATGCTCTTGAAAAATGACATGCGTTCATGTGGGCTATGTTGGCGCTCATCGCAAATCCTTTTTTTAAATTGTTAACTGGGGAAAAATGAAAATAAAATAAAAAAAAAAAAAGATTTTTATCTATTTTTTGTTTTATAGAATTACTCAATATAAAAGAAAACGGAATTTAACAAAATAATACTTGTAACTAATTCCGTTTTTTTTTTCTTCTTTCATCCAGCGTGAAATGAAATAAAGTAAATAACATATAAAACGATATTGGTCACTGAGTGAAATACAGAAATGAACAGTAAATATAAGGGCATGACAAAATATTACTAGTTAAATATATACGTGGTATGTATATATATATAAATATATATATGTGTGTAAATATATAATAGTGGTTATGCTCGACCAGTTCACACAGTACCAACGACAAAGTTGCGATTTTATTGCACTCTTGGAAAACAAGTGCAGATACATGGTTGCACGTAATGCGAACACGGCGCGGGCGGGATGACATGGTGAAATTCACGAGTCGACTGTACACCCTATTAAATGCGTCGAGTAGGCGGTGGCACGCCCGCACGCTTTAAACGTTCTTCCATTTCATGCCATTCGTTACTGGTCTATACATGTACAATTATATATATAGGTATCCTCTTGACGCGTTGGTGGGCTTTCCGTTTTCCCTCAGCGGGCGGTTGATTCGTCCTGTCCCGTTGTTTCCGGCTAACCAAGCGCCTGTATAGTTGGTGTACCCAATGGCAAAGGGGTGAATGAGGGGAATTACCTTTCACCACTTTTCATACTCGATTCCGGATCGAACAAAATTCGTCACTATACCCCACGTCGTGACTGTGACCCAATGAACATCCATCCAACAATTCGTCTTGGTATATATATATATATATACATATATAATTATATAAAAAATTGATTGAACGCGTGCTCTCGTCCGTTCCCGTTTATATACACCTGCAGCTGACGCTTTCGTTGTGACGACAACGACTATACGACGACGAGAGAGCGTCGCGCATATATTCGAGCTTATACTTGAACGTTCGCGATAAAACTCTCCACTCTCTCGTCGTTCGAACTTTGCGACGCGGCCAATACGTGCGACGGGTAATTTTTATTCCCGTTTTTTTTTTTTTTCTAATTTTTTTATTTCTCGCTATATTTTCACTGTACGTGCCACGTGTACTTTTTACTTCAGCATTACTGTTTTTGCATACGGTGGAAGAAAAGAAAAAAAAATGTCGTCTTTGGAGAAATGTAAAATATTGCAGAGGTTATAGATAGTTGGAATGATAATATTTTTATTATTGGATAAGTAATACTGGATTGTTGTGCTTTAAGTTTTCAATTATCATGTGGAGTATTTGTAGAACAGTTATTTATTCTATTGTAATTAATTTACATATTCAAGTGGTTATAACAACACTTTTGGTCTCGAAAACTTTGCTGACATTTTCGCACGCTGACAATAGCGCGAAGAATTATTAATAATAAAACGATGTGTTTTTGTACTTTTAATAATTATCCATTAGATGAGAGGACACGGCGATAATATCTCGAAAAAAATTAAGCATCCTTACGATAATTTTGAATGTGTGTGAAGTTGATGATGTAGTGAAAAAACTGATTGAAAAATATCCATTTTTTAATTTCATTAAAGCACAGAATATAAAAAAAAAACTCTATGAATTTTGTATAGTATAAAAAACAATATTAATGTTATACTATATATATTTTTTTTTCTAAGTAAGTATATTAGAATAATATACCGGGATAATTTGATGTCTTATCAGAATGGTCCTTGATAAATTTGATATAACTGGAGAAGGGTATTCTAGCGCCTTCGGCAATCCGACGAGCGGTTCTTCAACCCACAATTAACCTTTTTTGAAAGGTCAAACTTTGAACTCAGAGATAGTTCATGTGAAAACGAATTTTACCTGATGACATTTTGCAATCAATCAAAATCGCGGGTGAGCAATAATAATAGAAAACTCAAAGTTCAGATCATTATCATACTCATTCATTATTTTAACAACTTATTAATGATAAGTAAAAGTTAATTACAATCATTTAGGCTATTATACAAATGACTTGGAAAAAAATACAATTGAAATATAATTTATGACAATAATAATAAATAATATTTAAAGAATTCAATTCTTTATTATGACAATCACTTTTGTTTAATAACTTTCCCGTTTTTCAAGAAAGCAGATGCGTTAAAAATTCACTATACGCTTAGTAATTTGTTCGTCGTACTGTCTATTGAATATTGCTACTGAGTAAATCCTGCTATCAGAACTTACTATGGAAAAAATATAAATTTATTCAAATTATTTCTGAATCATATTTCTAAAAAGGTTTACGAATTTTTACCTTATCTTTGATTGTGAAAGAAACGAATCAAACTTTTCATAACAAAAACAAACAAAAATTATACAATAATCAATTGTTACAGGACTAAATTTACTATAGGGTTATGAGAGTTACGAAATGAATTATCATGCGACAATTTCCATTTATATTATTATACCAGACTATGTTTCCATAATTTGTAAATTTGAATTAAATATATTTGAACCAAAATGTGAGACAAACGTTCAAAATATACCGTATGTCTATATTTATAAATAAGGTTTCGATCAATAATGCATTACATAAATGGATTGAAATAGTATATTTTCAATATAAATGGTTAGACAAATGAATAGACAATAGCAGTTCATTTTTATATATCAATATACATACATATATAAATATATATTCAGTCATGAGAGTATGACAGAGGCATATATACATTATAGGGCTTTATATATCATCAACGATGCTCGATTGCACCGTGTCAATGTACAGTATGTATATATAGACAAACTCTAAAAATACTCAACTACTGCCGCGAGCTTAACGAGACCGCTCAACTTTTAATGAGCTCGATGAGTTAATTATGAACCACCGCGGCGCGACTGTAATAAGTATAGTTGGAAGCCTGAAGATTGACACTGCACCCGACGCGCATTCTATAGACTTGGTCATTGCCAAGCTTTATTCTTCTTCGTATATCAAAAGAAAATTATAACGTCTATATATTATTCATACAGAGACCTATATGCATAGGCTCCGTCCTCGTTATTGTGTTTACATGCACGGCAGAATTTTAAATCAAGTTTTTAATCAATAATTTTATACATTTTTAGTAGTAGACACCAATGATTACCCTAATATTAGTAGATTCCTAATTCAATTCATACTTTGGGTCAACGTGGAAACCTTTGCCATTCCCTTTTGTCATTGATTGCAATAATCTGTGGGCACTTGATTAATTCTGTTTCGAATTCGCGTTTCAGAAACAATCAGATTTGTTGGATTTTTTTTCCTTTTTTCAATAGATAATGTAGATATTATTAAGAATATTGAATGCTGAAATAGTATATACTGTAGATGATATTTTTATCAGACCCTCTGTAGTAAAGTGTTCTGACAGGATGTTAATATTTTCAACCATAGTGATAATGGCATTCTGTAATTTCAGAAATGATAACCAGTTATGATATCGGATCACTCTGATTGAATATTCATCCATATAAAATATACGAATAGATATACAGAGAAAACAATTCGCCTGTAAATCAATAGTATATGGTAAAGCGAAACGATTTTTAGATGGATATGGTTATACTCCAAGTATACATTTGTTGGGATCTGAGGAAATTGCATGACAATATTTTTCATCAGTGTATCAATCTACACAAATAAACATTTTTGTTTGTATTGATAATTTATTTTTTTTTTTAGAAACTCGGATTTTATGTTAGGAAAATATAATAGAGAACGAATCATGATCGATTTTCCCTCTTTATCCAACGCTCTTTATATATAATAAAATTCATTATACTATATGTTTATAATGTTTATGTCTATTTAACAAGATTAACTTTTCTCATAAACAAATATTCAACTGAATTATCATACTTCATTCCAATTTAGTCTCAATCGTCCATCTCACGAGATGAATAAATTCAAAGTCAAGTAATAATATTCTTTTCATCAATGTATAAAATAATATTGATCATATCATACAATATTAAAAATTACTGGTCTTCAATTTAATTTGTACACGTTCATAAACAATTAGCAAATGGATATTGCCATGGCAATATTAAACTATGTGAATAAATAAATAGTCCATCAATATATTTAATGATATCAAAACGATTATTATAAGTACGAATCGCACTTCAAAGACGTCCGATCTGTACCTGATGCATCTAAATATATATCTGTGTGTGTGTGTGTGTGTGTTTGGCCCACTACTCAATATATATATATATCCATGTCAATAAACTTTCGAGAGTCTACAATCATCAATTAATTATCGGCAGAGTTGAAGCACCGTTGCGCCCTTCATAAAAGGCTGCGATACTACCAAGTTTCAAATGGTGGGGGGGAGAAAAAAAAAACACAAAGTTATCCAAGTTTTCCTTAACCGCCCGAGTAATAATGACTTCGCACTCTATTCACAGCAAAAAAAAAATTTCATATATATATATATTTGACAAGGAAAAAAATAAAGTTCGCCGTTGGGGAACTGTGTTGGCAAAAACAAAAGAGGTATAACTCTGTTGTTGTCACGGCGTCGAAAGGGCGAAAAACGCGTCAAGATCCGATGATCCGCCACGAAATGATTAACGGTATAGGCGCGTAAAATGGGGGAGCACATATATATATATATATTTGTTATGATCTATATAGAATAGTGCTGTACTTATATAACGCCTGGCGCAGCAACTCTCGGATACGTTAAAAGTGTATGTGTATGTTTGAGAGCGGTCAGTTACAGTAGTGTGTGTCGCGTTCAGAAGTATCAGAATCCGGAAGTGTGGAAACGAGCGATCGTTACTCATTCCTCGTTCTCTAACGGCAGTTACCATTAGTCTCGGACGCGCCCATAGAGCTGAGTTGCGATTGAGAGTCGTTCATGCGAGATGCGATTCCAATACCATTTCCGATACATTTATATGGGTAAACATGTATATATATATATTTACTAGTGGACGTTTGAGGACGTTCTAGCACAAAGTAAAATGATACAAGCCACTGTCTATATACAGATGATTTTACTGTTAAAACAGTTGCCAATATATATTCAATTCCAACTTGAGTGCTATCATGTTTATTCATAACTGCGTCTGCCATTGATATTATATATCAACCATCAAAATGCAAATGGTAAATATATTATTGCAATTTGACATGTATTTCGTTTTTTTTTTTTTGACGTTGATGCTTGGTACAGATTTAAATTTCAATATTGTCATATTTTTATATTGCATTGAGTGATTGCAATCATTTACGGTATTTAGTTATTGAAAAAATGAGACAATGGCACAATTTGTTAATGAAATAATTCCCAAGATTCTGTTGAAGAGTATTCACTTTGTTCTTGTTCGAAAAAAATTGTTATTGTGTTGGCAGGGGAATTAGGAGTGAGTTAACGAATGCAATTACATTGATTTCATTGAACTGGATCAATATAAATGGATACATAATTTGTAATTAAGTTAATTTAATTAGTGATGGGATGATTGGTGGAGGTT
Source organism: Zele albiditarsus (assembly GCA_958496275.1). NCBI lineage: Eukaryota > Metazoa > Arthropoda > Insecta > Hymenoptera > Braconidae > Zele > Zele albiditarsus. Next base: position 5,852,581 of record OY292409.1, on the reverse strand, counting down.
TATATGATACAGGTTTGTTTGTAGACAATGTTAAGTATTAATTAATTAACGAATTTGTAAAAGAGTGTAATATATCATTCTTCTAGTGTAATATTATCATGTGGTATATTTGCGTTTGTGTATTTAATAATTAATTGGATGTGCGAGGTTAAATTGAATCGTGTATATTTGTAGCGGATTAAATTGGCGAATTCGTATTTGATCAGATTATATTTGTGAGGATTCAAATTGTTGACGCTTTCATTTTTTTTTTTTGCGTTATTTCAAGCTGCAACTCTATTTTTATTTAGAAAGATTTATTCTTGTTTAATATAAGCAACAATAATATTCTCATCGAGAAAATATTTTTATATCAGTGCGATAAATAATTTACGAATATGCAATTTATATCACTGAATATTTTCACCCCTAAAAAATCCTTTTTTCCATAGTTTAAATTACTTATATTCATTATTATTTTTCTGCTAATAATAAATTTTCTCTCTTACTTTTGTTTACACATTTACTATTTACTGTTACTACGTAAATAACTCGTATAATGATGACGTGGTAATATTAATGGTCAACAAAGATTATTACCATTCACATATTTCTTTCTCCTGCATCTCATCGCACATATATATATATGCCACAGATCGTTCGGGCTCATGACTCTATATACATACATCTTGTATATACACGATAGATACACACGTGCGCACGATTAACGCAATCCCTTCGGGCGCGATAACATGTCCTCTGAGTGCGTATATACACATAAACGGCAATATGTGGTCTAGTGGATGGGTATACAGTACGATATCGCGAGCACTATATATATCCTGAAAGACAACGAGGGAGATTCCGCTTTGCTATATATGTAGGTATATCAGACAATTTTTGTAATCAACATTATCACGTTGGTGTATTAGTAGTCGAACATGTTGATATTGTGGTGGTATTTATCATAACACTGCAAATATCATATTATATATATTATATTGTTATATTTGTATAACAATATATCTGTAGTAATATACTGTAGTATATACAGTAATATTTTGAATATTGGTGTAATAAAAATTCAATTATTAAAATATTCTTTATATTTATTTTAGAAAATTGTATTCAAGTCGTAGTTTTCACTCAATTGTTTATATTATTTTGGATATAACATTTTTACCATATGTTTTTTAAATGGTCAACAATGTATGATCAATTGAAGCACGAAATTTTACATACTCAACAGATTGGTTGATTTAAACATTTTTACCCTCAAATCTAATCCCAAAGTGTGAAAATTGTATTTATCCAGAATATCCTTGGCTTTTTTTTTTTCAACAGTTCAATTACACAGTTGTATAGGTCAAATTACGCAGAATCGCACGAGCTTTCACAACGTACCTCTTCACTTTTTAGGATACTTGATTCCGACCTCTGTAAAACGGTTTAAAACTCAATTAAAATATCTTCTGGAATTTTTTATACAGTCACACTTTTTCGCTTTTTTTTTCTTATACAATATCTCTAGTATTTTCTAATGTTTATAATTTAACAGAATAGTGAAGTTTAATATTAACCACAAATATTTATTTTGCATTGACTTCTAGAATTTGTTCATATATTTTATTTACTATATTATAATATTCATAATACTGTGCTTGGCAACTCCTCTGATTTCACTGATTTTAAGTTTCTCACGGGTATATATAAGAATAACCTCGGCCTAATACGATATTTTACAATAGTCACTTTGTTTATTACCCTATAATAACCGCAAGTAATACTATCTCATTTTACAATTCAAAAAAATCTCGTGATAATGTTTCCACATACACACTATTGCTTATAAAATTCGCACATCTTGATAATATTCTGTCATCGGCGATATTCAAGTTTGCTCTCGTTCGTCGCAGACGTTGCAAAATTGCCACGTCAATATATATATATATTATATATAATGATTGCAAGGGCTGGGGCGTCAAGCGCATGCTGAAACGTGCGCACTCGCTTGCACGTTATCGATTCGAATACCTTCAAAACTCGTTACCGGCGATGTCGTAGAAACTTTGAATAAGAATGTCCATGCCGGGAAAATGTTTGGCGCGCGGCACGCCATGGCCAATCGATTCGTGGGCACACTCCGCTTTCATTGTATATATTCTATATAAGATACCATAGATGAATAATATATATATATATATGAGAATGGAAGTGGAGGTCGATGGGTGAGGTAATAAGGTGGCCGTTTGTCGCTCCAAGTGTCAAATAAGCGCATCGGGCGCCCGCGTTGACCTCCTCTCGATCCTCCATTCTCTAACCCAACCCCAAAAGCCTGCCACGTTTTCTCGTTCCTTCGTTGTCGTACTTCTATTACTAGTAGTAGTAGTAGTAGTAGTAGTAGTAGTCGCATTCCAGTGTGCCGCTATGTCGCTCTTTCTTCGTTTCGACTTATGCGACACTCGGAATAATAAGAAAGGAGAAAGATGCTACATGTAATACTTCGATTGTATACTGCCACGAAAGTATGAGCCAATTGGCACATTGTGGCATTCGTACAATTGTCATAACGGAAGATATAGAATGAAAAAAAGAAAAATACAAATAAATAGGATAAATAAAAAATTCATATTTGTCCTTAGTTGATAAACAGCAATATGTCATGTTTCATTATTCTCGATTTTTGTTTGCACATAATGTTTGTATGAGTCAAGGGAATAAAAATTTATAGTTTAATATTTATTTTTTACTTGGTGCTGATTTTGTTACAGGGCGTGTAAGCAAAGGTGGCTCAATGAATAATTGAATGTGTAAAGTTTCTGTATCGCGATTATGTTGGCACGTTTTTGAAATTGTAAATTGGCGGGAAATTTTTTTACTAATGACAATAAATAAGAAAACTGCGAGGATTATAATATAGAACAGGGAATGTCAAAGTTACATTTTCTGTTAAAAAAAAAAAATAAAGAACAATTATCATCTGCAAGCGAAAAAAAAAAGTCTAAATCCATTTATAATGTTTATTGGTGATTCAAAAGAAAACGTTTGGGAAAAATTCAATTGATCATTTTTCTTTTATTTTTCATACCAATTTGAAAAAAAAAAAAAAAAAAAAAACATGATAATGAAGAAGTTACGTTGAAAGTTTTGAGTACGAATTATACCGGCACAATACGTACCAGTTCTTGCAACTATATCTGTACAAAAAATATTACCAATCCCACTCTACAGATTTACTATCGATTAAGGATTAAATAAAAAGTGTATATCAAAATTCCAAACCTTACAAATGGTTCTTGCTTAAGTAAATTGGACATAAAAATGCAAATATCAATAATTTCAACGCCACTATATGTACACCACCACACACACATATACACACACTTTTAAATACTTAAAACACATTTGTTCAATTCCCAACGTTTACGCAATTATCATTTATAAACTGAGTAAAGTGTGTGTGAACGTTAAATGGCGAAAGTTGAGGAGCTTCGGTTGGGAAAAGTTTTCAAACTAACTCTTGACCAAGTTCACCGCGAGTGTCCCTGCTCGATAAAAGTATTTTTCTTTGCCGCTTCGGTTTCACTTCCAGCCCACACTCCAACCATATCCTCCACTTCACGCTATAATATATATATATATATATAAGATGAAACACTTGTGCCACAAACTTTTTGCACGCTCCAATACAACAACTCCCCTTTTTTCCTACCATTCTCACTAGCGTCTTATACACTTCTTCTTATCGTTCTTCATGGTAAGATGGTAATGGTGCTGGTAGGGAATTAACCTTTGCGCATCGCGTTTTCACAGTGACTACAATCGTACATATATAGATACATACATATACATAAACATACATAGGTACACAAAGCTCTCGCGATAAGTAATTTGTTGGTTAAAATTTTATACCACACTGTATATGCATGATGGCGTTAAATTAATCGCGTCACGTCGAACATAGCTGAGCTTCATAATCCGGAAATTAAAGTTGTATTATATCCGGCTGTGTCGACGAGTTCATAATGATAAGTATCTGTATATGTATATAAGAATATAATATAACGGTATGAAGTGAGGAAGAAAATGTAAAAAATAAAGTTGAAACAGGATAAAGTGTAAGTATGAACTGGTGTCTGTATATCTATATATATTTATATATATATATATATATGTATGGTGGTAAGACGAGGCACAATAGAATTGAGAGGGTGGAATGCACGCGAAAGGCGTAGTGTAGACAAAGAAGTGAGCACGCGGTTCGAAGAGTGTGGTAACTTTTCTTATGAGATCTAAAGTTTTGAGCGTGCGAAAATTTTCCCGTTCTCTCTTTTTCCCGCTTTTCCGCACTCATCCTCATTCGCCAACTCCTAGCCCAGTGGCAATGCATCTATATCGCGTCGCGACTCGGAAATATTAGAGTTTTTAAATGTCGTTATTAGTTTGCACTGCGAGACTGCCGAATATCTTGCGGTATTTTTAATGATATTCACTTGACAGTCTGCTCGTGACAATTGTTTCAGTTGATTGCGCATATACATGGAGAAATTTATATTATAAAGTTCGTGTGCATTATTCATATATATATTTTTTACACTGTATTATTTATTATAATTATTTTTAGTTTCATGGAAATTATATTGGATAATATATATTTTTGTATAACTACTGCTAGTAGTACTTATTAAAATTAGAAACATATTTTGCTTACGATTTTAGGCTGTATGAAAATACTGGTTCATGTGGAATTATTCTTTCCCTCATTTTATATACATGAGAGATATTTTATTGTTGCATATGATTTCAATTTATTTGATGTGAATAAATAGAAATTATTCATAGGTGAGAATTATTAGAGTGTGGTGATAATTCCATAAGTAAATTTGGAGTGATCGTTAATGGTAATTAAAATTGAGTATGTGTTTTTTAGAATTAGTAATGCAGATTGGATTATGATTCGTAGATTTTGTTTGTGAAACATAATTCTCATGAGTTATATTATGAATTATATAATTCATTGTAAGTATAAATTGAAAGATAAATTTATATATATATGAAATAACTTCAAAATATATTTTTTCAAACGTGTTACGAAACTTTCAAAATGGTATTTGCAGTTGCTTGACCTGCTCATCCGTAAGTGCCATAATATCCAACAATGTTTCACATTCCAACGTGAAACTACCGCACACATAGTGAAAGTACGTACTTGGGAATGATGCGAAAGAAAAATTGATTTTCTTTAACACTTCGACAGTGACGTTTTCTTTCAATAGAAAAAAAAAAAAAAATTGATTATCAGTGTATAAAAAATGAAAATGAAGAAAAAGAATTTCACATGAACTCACAAATGCAATTTGTCCATCGTTCTCTATGATTGTATCTATGAATAACTTATACATATCTATTCGTGACATAAAAATATTGAACATCAAATTTTATTCTCGCACGAAAATACATACAGAGAATACGACCGTTCACTCTATAGAGTTGTTGGCTATATAAACTGCGTCAAGATACTGACAAAGAAAGCACTATATTTATGTTTTGAGAGAAAATATTATGTAACAAAGTTAATAAGATATAGTCTTTCTAGGATAAACTATCTACTCATCGTCACAATCTTTTGTTAGTCATGACGGTTTTGAAAAAGACTTCTAGCAAATTATGAAGATGTATTTGTGCTAGTCATGAAAATATTAAGATTATACTTTATCTCTATTTTGAACATACTCAAATGTATGTCTTTGTTTAATATCCGTTCTAATAATCTAAGGAAATATAAAATACATAGTTCAAGAGATTGATCTTTTAACTTCTTATAAATCTTCTTCATCGATTACTTTGATGGATTACACATTTTATCTTGTATCATTCTCTTATCATTCCATCTTCTGATATGTCTGCAGATTGATTCTGTCTTGTTAAAATTGTCCACACGTATGTACAAGGGTGTGAGAAAAACCGTAAAAAATCCCACATCAGATACAGCCGGTCATGAGATCAATCCCCTGGTAAACGCGTGTAATATTCGGATATTTGTGTAAAAAAAAAAAAAACCCCTGTACCACTCAGACCAATATCGAATGGTCATGACCTACCATTTGTCGGTGGTGTTGTAGAGCTGATATGTTAGACCGCATAACCTCAGAAATCGGTTCTAAGGAAAAAAAAAAAAAAAAAGGTACAATGAATCTGAACTCTCACTTGGATTCTAAATTATAATATACACTATGTAGAATTATGTTTCAGTGGTTTCGGTTTCTTGCATAAAAAATTGCTTCAGCTACATGTTATCTTTCATGGAGGGCAAATATAGAACCAAGTCATTCTCATAAAATTCATTTATTTTCATTCAACAGAATAGCACTTGATAACATAAAAAACTCAACGAGATCCTAAAAAATCGTTAATAATATATAAATCATGAACTGTGTGATATTTTCACCATCTTTTTCAGTATAAATTCACAATACACATTGATGTATAAACAATGATCTTATTCATTAATAATTTAAATGCTTTTTTGATTATACTCAGAACAAATTGAATTAACTTATGAAGTATATTCTATAGAATCAATAAGGAAAGTTCGATGGATATATTTCATTGAAATATGTTTTTTATTTGTATAACAAAATATCAAGGTGTTATTCTTGTCACAGTGCTTCGGATTACACTTCTATTATAAATGGACATATGTATATATATATTAATAATTGCGGACCATCGACGCCACTACATTATTGATATACGTTTTTATTACATTTTACAATTTTACCTCAATCAGACGTTCGTGTTTCAGTTCTCTTAATCGATATACATAGCAAGCTATACAGTTTAGATAGATACATGAAATTTTATGTTTCTATACAGTTATATTTAGGTTACTCTTGTGAATGACATAAATATATTTTATGCATGAGATAGAAATAGAAGTGTATGGTTATAATTCAGTATTATGTGTTCGATCGTTAGTTGAAATACATCTACGTTGTCATCATGGATAGTATAGTACGATAATAAAAAATATATATATGAGAATATATATAAAGTAATACATATGAAATTATACAACTCAATTATGTGGTAATATAAGCAAGAAGTATGTAGTCAAATTTATTTAATTGAATAATTAAAGTTATACCCTTCATTTACTATCCTTGATGTATTTGCAATTATTTTTTGGTTAATATTTATTTTCATAATGCTATAAATTAATATATTTCATATGAAACGAATTTTATTCCTTTTTTAATTCCATCAATATTGATGAAAATATAATATTCCATCATTGTTCATTTGAATTCAATGGTATATTCGGGTTTAATAATTGAAATGTTTTCATTACCATGAAATAAATGATATAATTAAAAATATAATTTTTTCTGAATTTAAATCGGCTTATATTCAAATGCATTCATCATTTACAATTTTTAATTGCTGAAGTATTAGAGTATATAGAAATGAGTGATTAAATATTCGGACAATAGATAAAAAGGGGCGAATATTCTTCTACAGAAGTTGTGATACTTAATATTAAAATACATTCTGCTATTTTCAAATATACCCGTGCAATATAAAAGAGATGAATTCGAAAAATCGAATATAGCTACGCAGAATATAGACATTATTCTATCAGGTTATCATTTGTAAATTAATATAGAACCGTATTACTTGCCATTTATGCCAAATCTCTTCGATATGCTTTATATTTAACCGTTAATTTAATTAATATCGCCAACGTTTAAAAACAAATGAGTTCAACAGTATTTCTACATCTATACACCTGTAACATTATCAAATATCACTGAATTAAAAGTATTCTTGAAACATGAATAGTCACATTATTGGGCATCATGCTCTACAATCAAAATGAGATTTTCATCTTTTATTTATAAAAATATTCCCAGCTTAAGAATGAAATATTCACATAATATAATCTTTTTGTATTCGAAATGTTTTGTTCAACTCGTACCTTCTTGTCTTCAACAATTATTAGCCCGAGCAGATATTTTACATCTCATAATTATTCCTCAGTGAGATTTCCATCAATATTATTCTAATTTTTAACGGTGGCTCAAACTATGTACACGAAAAGAAAAAAAAAAAAAGATAAAATTTATTCGTGTTTGAAGAGCAAAGAAAATTTTTCAATCAAGAATAATTTTTTTCCAGTATACGTGCCATGAACTGTTGACCCAACTCATTTCTTGTATCCCCTCCCCATTCGTATACAGAAAATTAAAAGTTCATTGACAATAAAAAATTATTTCCAAAATAAAATTATTTTGTGTATATTTAGAGATCGTGTAAATTTGCCCCACATTATGATTATAATAATTGGCAAAGTAATTTCACTGAATGTTTGACGCACCAGCTGTTTACGTCTGCTACTTGAATGCTCAAGTACTTAACCATCATATATATAAGTACGCGCCATACAATTGAAATAATTGGAAATAATTAGCAGAGATGCGTGAAGCATTTCATCATCAACATATACGATGAGTGCTTCACGTCTTTCCCATCTTCGACAGCAATTATCATCCCTTGTTTTCCCGTTTCCTGCGTGTTCATCGTAAATCCCGCATGCTGGCGCACATCGAAACCACTTTAGTCTGCCTCTATATCTCTTTCTCCCTTATACTCTATACCCTTCTCCCATCGTTCTTAAACTCGTTTACTATATATTTGTAGATTAATGAGACATTCTAAAGCACATTGCACCCAAATTCCCAAAGTTCTACATACATATCTGTCTACAATAGTCTCACATTTATACACTTCGATTTTAATTTATTAATATAGGTGAAAATATATGAAATGGAATGCAAATAACAAGTACAATTATCCACGCCTATATTTACTTAAAGCGAAGTTTACTTTTTGTGATCGTTATATAGGTAAAAGAATGCTAATAACACACTTCAAATAATAAATTCAACTTTGTTTACATGTGTAATTATATATGTTAACTATACGTCTGTTTACATACATCGTTAAATGGATTTATCCATTAAAACTTTTTTTTTTTTTTCGCCTTCCTATTCGTGTTATTTTTTTTCTTTTCCTTCGTAATTTTCTTTTTTCTTCACATTTAATTATTAATGTTTCTCTTCTTTTTTAGTAAAATTTAATCGAAAGAGTGAATAATTGAAAAATGTCCACACAAGTTTACTTCTGCCTGGGACACACATTATAGTTGTCGCTGGGGTGGCGTAAACTCATTCTTTCGCGAGGGTAACTTTCACATGGTCCCAAAGGACATTACCAAGGGTACGGGTTTATACATGTATGTATATGTTAAATGTATATAGCTACCTCGCACGAGTTACATCAAATGTGTGTGTGTGTGTGTGTTGAGTTACCCAGAGTCCGTGGACTACGTTAGTAGATGGACTTTGGAAGTTCATGTTAAAATACATGTGTATCAAACCTGGTAAAAATAGTCAAAATTTCACTTAACCATTTGATATATGTATATATTTTTTCTCTATCTATCTATGTATATATATATATATACATGTGCATGTGTATACATACCCGTCTACGTCTATTTATAAAAGAGAAATGTCATGACTTCGTAATAAATAGTGATTGAATCGCCCTCTCACTCTTTTTTTTTTTCTTTTTTTTGCTGCCCGTCCCTTTGTCGACCTGTGGAATAACGCGCTCTCGATTTTTCTTCTCCCGAGAACGACGTTCAATTTCCAGTTCGTACTACTTCATGAATATATAAACGTCCAAGTGGAAATTGATGAGTCTCACGACAACCGTCAATTATTAAATTGACTTTTCAAGTAGCAATGAGTTGAAATAAAAAAAGGAAGAATAAATATGATAAAAAATGGAAGAAAATAATCGATTGAAAAATTAGAATGAAATTTACTAATCAATATGAGAAATATTTCTTCGAGTTGTGTTCTTACAAAGACACGTATTCTACATTATTTTATGTCAATTTATCGTTTTATTTTTCGTGTTTAACTGCGTACAAATTTGAACAATTTTTCAGTCGTACAATTCTCGTTAGCACAGAATTTCAAATATATTTCATTGATTCTCTTCTTCATAAATACAAGATTGTGAAAGTAGATGTGACTTCAACACTGTTCTCAACATTTACAAATGAAAAGTGAAAAGAAGAATGTAATTGTTAAAAAAATAAAATGAAATTGGCTAATTGAAATAGAATCAAAGAACCGTTTGCAAGTAGTATATAAACTCGTTTTATACACTTCATCACATTGGTAAACCGTAATAAATCGTAAAAAAAAAAGAGAAGGGAAACACGAATATAAATGTAATTTCCGACTAAACTGAAAGTCCGATCTAACGGTGATGTAGCAATTTATTTTTCCCTGATGTCGATTCACTATCTACAAATTGTTTGATCCAGTTGCTTTAGAGATTACGAGTCTTGTATTAAACACAGACAAACGCACAAACATATAAAAGTCTAAAATTATTTTTGACAAACATTGAAAACGTAATAAAATATTGAGAGTATCCAACGTGGAGTTTTAAACAATTTCAAAACTTATTATTACGTTATAGGCAGTAGGGAAGAAAGAGGAAGGTTCAATCAATAAATGAGAGTAAATTTGTCTGATGAAAATGACAAAAAAAAAAATTAAACCAAAGAAAACGATTAATTGGAAACAAATTTATTATCTACAATTCAACTCTGTCTGTTTTCATTATCCTGCTCAGTGTCACATATCCAGGATGAATATACTAAAATTTCGATAGTCGACGTTTATATATGCATGAAGATGGACGAGTCTTTGGAATAAGAGGACGATTTAGGGAAACGAGTGAGAGTATATATAGAGAGAAAGCAGAAGGTTGCCCGAGCAATTCGAGCCGATAATTTACGTACTATAGCTCGATGGGAATCACCTTTGCGATTTAGGAGCCAATTTCCAAAGTGCGAGGTGCTGCTTCTACTTAGACGATGCTCGCTTTCAGGAGTGAACGGCTTGGAATGTTCGCGCGAAAGGGAGCATATAAGAGAGAAGGGTTATATAGGAAAGCGGATTTCAGTTTCAATTTAAATAGTTTTACCTTTTGATACTGATGGCATTTCTCGCTTCGTTATAGGCATACATACTTTGCTCAATTCTTCGGCGTATATATTTTCCATCCGTAACATTTAATTTTTTGCCCCTTTTTTTTTTCTCAGACCATATATCGAGGATATTTTTTCTCTTGAACACAATTTTTCTTATAAATTTGACGAATTTTCCACATGTATCATTAATTTCATTTTAAACATGGGACATATTTTTATTTTGTAATTTTTTTGTTAATCCAATTAAGGGGATGTGTGAAGGGAGAATGAAAAAGGTAATCTCCGGTACTTGTTGTGAAGTGAAAATTACTAGCAGTAATTTTGGTTGTTAACTAATCCTATTTCATTCAAGTTGTAATTTGTTTTCATATTTAAAATTAACAAAGAACTTTGTTGGCTGTAATTTAGGTTTTGTTGTAAACTGTGTTACGGAATTATTGATATCCTTTTGTGTTCAGATTAATAGATTGTTATCATTTAGATATGAATAATAAATTGCTGTTGATGATTAAGTGAAGAATAATCATACAACGTTACAGGTCATGTTGTCAAAAGTATCAAATGAAACATAGTGGTTATATAATTTCTTAGGTCACGATAGGAATATTTTATTTAAAAAGAATGTACTGTAAAGTTTAATACCATTCGGAAACAATTGTACTCTATAATTCACGATCAAATAATTGTGTAATTTACGGTTAAATACTTTACGAAAAAACATTGTTGAAAAATCGTTTAATCAACCTTGGATTTAAATGATTCGATGGTACATGAACATTAAAGTGCAAATTAAGATTATCGATCGATGAAATAGACAGAAATGAATTGTAACTATGCAGTCAATTGTTGTAGATAATTTAATTGTTGGTGTCAACATTTTACTGCAAACCTGTTGATCGTGTATACAAAGAAGTGTGGGTTAAACAATATTTCACTCCCAAACCGAATAAATTACGAATGAATTTCTTTTTTTTTTTCACGCGACGAATACATTCATGAAATTGATTCATGTAATCAAATTTAACGTATCAACGAATTGAGTATGCTCAATAATATTGCCTGCAGAAAACGATAAATTGATTTAGAAATATTTTCAGTTCGGTTGCTGCATGACAAGACATATATTAAAATAATTTGTTTATCAATGATCACAGCGAATAAATATAGCATTGAGGAATGCGGAATAAAATGGCATGAATTAATGTAGGGTGGGATTATATATTGATTTTTGGATTTAGTACAATTGTGTAGTTATAACATTGTGACTAGGTCAGCAGCGACACAATTATTTAAAATTATTTCCTTCGAAATTGATTTCTTATGTAATAAAAAAAACACATTCATGAATGTATTGGATTGGAAGATTTTGCTTTTTTTCTCATGATACTAATATTTACAATAATCATCATAAAATCTATAGCCTGAATTATTAATTCTTCTAGTTTGTTTTTACTCTCTTCAATTGTCTGTACTGTTCCGAAAATTTCAATACGTACATCATCACTAAAACAATTAGTCTCTATTAAGTAATTTTTTATCAAAAATATTGAGCAGTTAATGAAAAATCCCCAATAGCATAAACAATTTCTGCCCACAGTTGAATATATTTCCGTCTATTTACAATTCGTTTCTCTTTCCCTTATTCTTATCATTTTTTTTTTTTCCCCCTCCAATAAAATATATATAAATTTAAATCTGTGCAGCACTGGCGAGTATAAAAAATTATGGGACATTTAAGTGTATAGACGTCAGCTAGATCTTCATCAAAGGTAGTAATTTTAATTTAACTTCGTTGAATATATACTTTAAGAAGTCTCTTGAAAATTCAACGTATCTACACTACTCTGTCTTTAATTCTATGATTATCATTGCTTTCCACGACAAGCTGTACTCAAGTACTTTGATCTCATCGTAATAAAATCTTATCCACTTACTCTCGCACTCTCTATCACTCTCTTTCTTTACCCATCTTCACATTTTACGAATTCTCTTACCGCGTTGTGGCTCTGTGAACTGTTGAGATCTGTTGGAACCCTCGAAAAAGAGAATATTCGAGAGTGTGCATACCAAAAGTGACGACGAGAGAGCGTCGAACGCATTTAGAAGCACGATCCCAAATGAAAATGTTGTTGTGAAAATAAAAAAATTAAAAATAGCACTGAGTTTGCAATTTTCGTTATCATGCCATATCCCCCAAGAGCACACCAATTGGTCCAGCGAAATATCCACAGCCACTGCGAATGTGACAAGACGTTACATCTAAAGCGTGACTGGCATTTTTTTTTTCCACACTCCTTCGGGCATTCACAAGTGGCCTGGGGTGTTCTATAGCCCCTTATGCTTTATTGTAAAGATCTCAAGTGCGCCCCTTGGGATTAGCATCTCTTCGCGTGCTTCCATCTAAGAAAGGTATATAACGACCATCGTATCTTCCAGAATTAATTTTCACAGATGAGAGCGTAAGATGCCTCTGTGCATGATGCCGTCAATATTAATTTAATACATCCATATTATAACATTGTATTCTGCACTACTATACATTGTGAATATCAAAATATTACAGGTATATAGTCACCATAATGATGCAAAAGGCGAAGGTAACATCAAAGAATAAATTGTCAGAGCTTTGGCATGTTTCACGTTACACTGACAATGAATATTAATTATTGCATTGTGCAAATATATTTCAGGTAATTAAATATAGAGATAATGAAGAGAAATGTGACGAGCAATGTAGTAATGTATATATAATGATAAAAATAAATATGAGATACAATGAGTGAGATGTGAATTGAATGAAAATTGGAGAGGTAGAGGGAGTGAGATTCCAGTCGAAGCACTTCGTGCCAATTAAATCTAATTACTCCAATTTCAGTAAGGGGCTAACGTCCATCTAATTATCGTTCAAGCGAAGCACGTATTAATAGCCGCCGCGAGCACTAGTTTGATACACGTTGTACAAGCTGCAATATACATATATATGTGTTGATGTGTCACAAATAAGGGGAGAGAGTGAGCGTGAAAGGGGAGGGGAAGAGAGAGTTTATAGAAGTTGAGGCGTGGTATGGTGCCGATGAGTTGCAGGTCAACGGGGGTTAAATCGTTCTCATAACGAGACAGTGTAAACGCGTTGAGACTGGTCAGCCGACATGGCGGTGAATTTCTATTATCACTGTATAAAAATTTGCTCGAAAGTATACAGTCATGATGTGACAATTCGTAGAAATGATCTCTACTGGCCTTTACCATCACTTGTATAAAGAAATGAACAAATTTAATAATACATGGATGTATTTGTATGTATGTAATCATTTATACGAATGTGTGTAGATGTAAAAATAGAAAGGATAGAAATGAAGGAGAAAAAATGTGGAGTGAATGAAAGTCGTTTGTGCGAATGGTTGGATACAAATGAGCAGAATGGATATGAAAAATTTTCGGCAATTTGTGGACTCGCTCGGTGGAGTTTTTATCACATTAATTAGTTGTATGTGTAATGAACAAATTTTGTGTAAAAGATTATTCGGAATTTTTGGATACGTGTTTGGTGAAAAAGGAGATTTATGCAATTCAAATTATCATGTTAATGTCATTAGTGGGTTGAGAGAGCTTTATACAGATTTTTAATTTTACAAGGTGGATGATTTTTATCATGGGGCATTTTAACCATTGGACTTTATGAACTGAGACGACGGAGAACTCAAAATTCAGTGGATAATGCGTATAATTATAAATGAAAAATACTGCTTTAGATGAATAGTAGATTGAAACTAGGTTGGGAATATAGCAAAACTCACTGGGGAAAAAATATCCACAAATTATGAATAATTTAATTCTCGATCATGTTCCTATGATTGAAAATAAAAATTCTTGATTCAAGTGCAGACAAAGATTTTGCATCAGGGATATTTTTCTTTTAATGTCTTCAATAGGCAGCAATACGTAAATATTACATTCTTTGAATATATTTTACTCTGTTTAATAAAAAATCATACTCAAATTGTATTTCCTACTCAGATGTTTGCATTATTTTCTACTTATATGATTGGGATTTTTCTCGTGCTAATTGTGACAAAGAAATTGAGAAAATCGGATATGTTCACTAGTATAAATTTAAAATTGGACTAATATATATATACCCTTCTTTAATTGCAAAATATTTAATTCTACCTTGTTACATTGTTAATTCAGTAAAATGATTACATACTGTTAGAAAGATTTGCATGGTCTACATAATATTTCTAATTATTTTACGCATCATTGAATTAATTATCGACACGATGTCGATATATTGGATTACTAATATGTGAATATAGTAATTTTAAGTAAAAAAATTCCTTCGCTTATATGAGAGAACTTTGGTGATAATATGTGGGCGCGAAACGAAGTCATTCTTGGCACTTGGGGCTATAAAATATAATAATATAGTAGGTCAAAAAGTATATGTATAATACATATACTAATTTTATTTGTTCATTTTTCTTCTCAACACTTGAACGAGAGATGAAGGATGATTGTCTCGGTGGCTTCTCCAAACCAATATAATAATTTCGTGTGGTTTATATATATACATATACATATACAAGATGGGCGTTTTTATTCGATCGCAATTTTAATAGAGATGCCAACCGGCGCCTTTCAATTTGCACGTTAATGAACTTTTTCTTTCGATGGTGTGGTTTTGTGCATCAGCAACGAATATAAACGTGTCTATGCCTGTTTTTTTTTTTTTTTTTCCATCTCTCTCATTTTATTATAATCGAAAATATATGTATGTGTTTATAGATGCCGATAATACTTAACAAGCAATATTTTACTGTGCCCAACCCACTACCTCATATTGCCATTAAAAAATCAACGATTGTATATATTTTTTTTATGTTTATAAAACCGATATAATATATACGGTAGATATATAATAAACTTGGTATAGTATCTTTTTTCGGAACTAATTATCAAACTGGTGGAAAATAATTGGTTCTTCACAAATATCTTGATTTGTTTTTATCAATATTAAACATCTATCGAAGTTTTATTATGCTATATTCAAAAAGGATGGGGGTTGAATATCAACTATTAGAATGACCTGCGGCCTGTAGAGAAATCCAAAGTTGCGTACGATAATGCCGAGGGCATCGTTACTTGTATCCAATGTCACCCTCAAACATTATCCAATAATTGAAAACCAGAAGAAACTTCCTACAAGTTGTATTGCAACTTTGATTGAATTATTTGGTTGTATTTGAAAATCACATTTTTAATTTAAGTATTGATTTTTTCCATATAACAAAAACAATATTTCGACTATATAAAAATAGCTATGAAAGTCGAATATGTAAAAAAAAAAAATCTTATAACAATATTAATACTGGTTTCAAATAATTCTTTACAAGGTTCATTTTAATTCAATTATTTAACTTCGTTATGTTTGTACTAACTGGAAAAATCAATCTTCGCGAGAATAGGGATTAGAAAATTCACAGCAAATTGAGTTCCAACCAATTAGGTCAAAAGGTAAAAAGTATCTCCAAAGGGTTTAGGAAATAAAACTCAAAACAGAAAAAATCTCAAATTTCCGGATTACCTTGATATATAAAAGATTGAAAAATAAATACATGAGCAATAATACGAACCCATATATTCATATTGCGTATATCGATATGTATGTGTATATATTTCATACATGCCACCTATTGAATTTATCCTCATTTCATTCTTTCATCCTTCCCCTATTTCTTTGTAACAACATATATATATATGGCAAAAACGGGAAACCCGAAACGAGCCGAGATACTTTATACGCAGGCATGTTACGGCTTTTCGCTATACTTTATATAGTGCCAAGTATATAAGAGCTCATACCCGCGTTGGCATCCGCTACCGCATCAACATACACACACACACACACGAGTCCATATCTTCCTAATATATATATGTATACATATACTGCCAAACGGAAGAAAATTTAATCGTGTTTGTGCGCGCATTTTCACTCTTTCACTTCTTTATTTCATTATTTATTTATTATTTTTCCTTTTTTTTTTTTTTTTCTTCCCCACCCGCGCCCACACCCCCATGGCTAGTTTATCCACGTAAAACTCAATATTTCTCAATCGCTACTAACTCATCAACTTTCATCTTCCTCACCACATATCAAATTATTTCAAGAGTTTTCCCTGGACTTAATTGCTCGCTTTTATATGTGTTATAAAACTATACAGTAATATGTCATATAATGTGAACAAGAAAGCGAAAGTGAACATAAAAAAAGTGGAGATAAAAAAAAAAAATAAGTAAACATTAATAATGTGAAATAGGGCAATGATTTTCCTCGTATATCTGGCAACATCTATTTCGCCTCGTGTAAACCGCGAATTCACCATTCCCTTGAGACAATCAGACCGGTAAAAGGATAGAGAGAAAGACGAAGAGAGTTTGGAAAGTGGAAGGGAGAAAAAGAGTAAATAGAGTGAGAAGAGAAACGAGTGCGCGAGGGGGTTTGCAAGTGATGTACGAGACTGTTGCCGTTCGTGGCTTGCAAACGCCCCTGAAAGTTTTCCCTCTCTCACTCCGCTTATTTATACGGTGCGTAGAGAGTGAGAGAGTGACAGAGTGTTCGAAAAAAAAAAAAAAAAAAAAAAAACGATAAAAAAATAAAATGAAAACAAAAAAGAGAAAAATAATAAAAAAAGAACACCGCAATGCGGGGGCTGGAAAAACCAGCCGTCGCAACATAAAATCGCCATTACCGTCAAGATGCGCCGAGTTGTATGCGAGTTATACGAGAGAAGGCACACAACACTTTCTATCTTCTTCTTCACTATGGCTGGCACCCCTGCACGTTGTCTTTTTCTATCCCACTAAATAAATACACTATTCCATCTTTTCTGAGACGGCACACACAGTCAACGCGCGAAAGACGCGGGCCCTGCCCTGTGCAAAACACGATAAAAGACGGCGGGCAAAGTGCCAGAATAAAAAAAAAAAAATAGAAGAAATCAAATAGATGAAAATAAATAGAGAGGAATGGAGGTGAAAAAAAAAAAACAAAAAACGATTCATTGGACCTCAGAGACACTGGGCCTCATGAGAAACGTTTATTTTTCTTTACATTCTGTTTTTCATCACCTCATATGTGATAATAAATAGTGACTGATGATTATGCATTTTATTTTATTAATAGACAAAAATATCGTTTCAAATATTGGATAAAATGTTTCACATTATTTATATATGAATAAAAGAAAAAAAACCACAATTGAATTATGCATAATGAATTAATTGTCATTTATTAATCAATTTATTACAGTTATGCAGTTAAATTACAAATTCATACGATTTTAAAGGCGATTTTAATTATTTTTAATTTTCTATATGTTCTTCTAAAAATGATGTGGGATTTTTTTTTCTTATCGGTTTATAATGACTTAACTTTAATGGATACAATTCAATATAGATATTTGTTCGTGATGTTATCGACCGGGGTCCTTCAATCTGTTCTATCAATTTTTTTTCATTTATTCATTAATTGATCGGATACACTGGGCACATTGAAGTCTACTAGAAAAAAAAAAAAAGAATTCAAGAATATTATTCATGTTCCTATAATTATTTTTCATAGTTGGACCGAAAATAAATGTCATTTCTAGTTTGGGTGCATGCTATAAAATTCCGCTGTGAATTTAGTCCGTTAAATCTTGAATGGTAAAAAAATTCATCGAAAACATAACAATTTGATTACCTACATAGAATAAAATAAAATCAGATCCTCCTGACATGTATATCCTATACAAATGTTCACTATTCTAAATACAATTCGATAACGATAATATATAAACCAATATAATTCATCTTCACCCTGCTCATTGTGTTCATTGCATTCATAATATTTCCATTATCACAACAAATTCATTTTCACATACACAATTATATACACATTCTCAGTGTTCCTTGAAACAAAAGAAACTTAGAAAACAAATAACAACATAAGGATAATTAGTCTACGACAATTTCTCATACAGTACTCACAAATTTTCCACTTATCAAAATATTGTCATATTCATTCTTCAATAAACATGTCACTCAAATCGTTATTATTATTTCCTATTTCATTATCTATTCTATAATTCATGTTCATTTCTTACATACATATAATAGTGTCAGAACCATAAAACATATATTAATGTCGTTCATCTTCAGGATCAATGACAAAACCAGAGTTACAGAGATTGCTTTTCTCACAATAAGAATATAAATACTTATCAATACATTATATGTGAATGTTTATTATGTAATATAAATACATACATACATATATGAATATATATAGCTGTAGTGAGGATTCACATACTGATATATACACATAGAGATCCATGGTGAGTATCATTGACATTTATACACACCATTCTCTTTTTCAAAAGTCCATCGATTTTCTCCAACGGCATATCGGGGTCGTGCGGGTGATCCACATGTTTCCTTCATTCTCATGTACCACCTCCCTTTCTACCCATTGCAAACGGTAGTGAACGTATACTTTCCAAAGAATTACTTCTATCGTGGGAGCTCAAGAATTTATTGCTCGCTCCTGTGAAATGCGCGAGAATAACGATTCCTCTGGTGTTCCATATCCCCTCGTTGAAATACGTGAGACTATGTGAAGAGATAAAGACTAGGGTGCGCAAAGGTGAAAGTGGGAGAGGTAGAGTTAAAGAAAAAGGCAGAGAGAATACACAAAACTGTTGGAAAAAAAAAGAAAAAAAATAAATGTGAAACCGAGTGAGACAAAAATTAGCACTTGAATATGAGAAAGAATGGAAGTGAGTGAGTGACATGTAGAATACGACGAGGGTTTTGGTTATAATTTTACACTGTGAAAGTTTCTTTATCCCTTGAAAAATTTTTACAACTGCGAAAATCCTACTTGAGTTGGAGCGTAAGGGAAGCTAGGCAACAGGGGAATGGATACGCTAACGGAAGTTGCGCGTCGTGAACGGAAAGAGAAAATGCGCGACGTCTGCAACACGTAAGAATTAAGCCCTTGTCCCGTTGAGTTGACGTGGCAAGAAGCCGAGGGATGGAAGGTGAAAAACAAAAGGAATGGGGGAAATAGGGAGTTACTCGCCGTTTAGTCGAGTCGTAAAAACGTCTCTTGAGTTTCTCCTACATCTCATTCCCACCCACTCTTCCACTTTTCTTTTTTATTTTCTATGTATTTTCACTTGCCTCGCTCTATCTTTCAACGTATCACAAGTTAAGTTATACTATTTTTCTTCTCTATCATAATTCGTAGTCTGTATGACCAACGTTGATACGATATTTTTATTAGTCATCTCGATAAATTGGTTTTGCGCAACGTAAGAGGATCCTGGACAATTTCTTCATCGTGTTTCATTTTATCGTTAAGTGTATATCGTTCGAGGGGGTGAATAAAGACAAAAAAAGAACGAGGAAGTAGAGAGGAAAGAAAGAGGAAAAAAAAAGAAAAAAAAAAGAAAAGAGGAACATAAGAAATGACGTGTGATAAGAGACAGGATATATAGATTGCGACAAATGATGATTTACCAGAAGGGTCGTGCGTTCCATCCCCTCGTTAACCCCAATAGATTATTTATCCTTCAATATTGTTACAGCTGGAGAGACAAAATGGACACGAGTGTGACTAAGTCAACTACATACAAATGTGCAATTGGTTAGGGGCGGTATTGTTATGTGAATGTGTCAATCGATGATGTCACCGCAACGAAAGTATACAAGGACAAATTAAAAAATATTCAATTAATTATTTGATATGAATAGGAAAAAAAAAAAAAAGGTTCTGGGCTTTCACATTTATTGTATATAACATTGCTCAATATTTTCCTGTATTTTTCATGGTATTTTGTGTTAACAAAAAAGTGGAGATATTTTTTTGTTCAGTTGTTTTATCATTTTCTTGGTTTGGTTGAGTTTGCAGAAAATAATGAAGTTATGATGAGGGTTATGATGAAGTTATGTCTGGAAAACGAATGAATATATAGGAAATGTAAAGAAGACTAAACTTGTTAAATTTTAAATAAGTATTTTTTATTATTTTATCATTCTACGTGAAATTTTATATTAAATTCTGAGGATTTCATATCGCCCAGAAATGTCCAGGCTGTTTCTATATTTTGTTAATATTAGAACACGATCAGAAACTATGATAGAAAATTGAGAATTAATAACTAAAGAATTATGTAGAATAACTTCAAAAGGGAAAAAACCCATTCTTTATTAGATTCTTATTAAAATATGTCTAACCAAATGTAAAAAATACCAATTCCTCCTTGTCTTATTTAAAACACAATACAAGAAATAGCACTGAAAAATAGAACAAACCAATGACGTCCAAATTGTAAATTCTCGACAGAATACCTCATATAAATCATTGGAGATCGTCTCATACATTCAACCACTTCAATTCGTCAGTTTACTAAATGGTGCGCGGTAGTGTAAATGCGTGTGTATATGTATGCATTTGTGGGGGTCGAAGTCACGCATATGACAACCGGATGTGGTGTGTGCGAGTGTTCAGCACAAAACCCTTGTCTCTCTAGCAACGTATACAGTGATGTGTGACTCATAATGAGCAAGCTCAAACACGTATATGAGAGACCTAATGACCGAAGCGATAAATGCACACGGTGTAGTAGCTTATAGCTGCGTGCGAGTGAGTACAAGCAAGGGTATATAGCATATATTGTATACATACAGAGTATATTATCCATAAAATCCAACAGAAGACAGACAGAGAGACAAATAGCGAGGAGTAAATGACATCATGAGCGCTGAGTTGCGCTCGATACGCACAAATATAAATTGTGCAGTCGGCTGAATATATATTCGTGCGTGTCCGTCAAGCATCATATACGCACACTCTCTCTCTCTCTCTCGTTTGTATTGTCTCTATGCTATTCTAAACCATATATAACGTCAGCAGGTTTGTTTACCGATAGATAGTACACCAAATATCGCGATAGTATAGCTCACAATGTGAATTTCAATATATATGTATATGATGTGTATGTACGTACTCAAAAGCATGAGGCGAGAGATGCAGTGAGCACATGGAACTATGTTTAGTGGTGACATTAATGACTTGTCTGTCATTCATTCCATCAGGTTATCTCAGTGATAGTCATGTGTATGGAGAAAATTTTTATTATAATATTCGGATTAACTCTAGATTTAATATAATGGTGTAGAAATTTTGGTGTTGTGGGGTAGTTGCAGCGCGACTCTGTAATTTTTTTAGTTGTTTATCCATGGATATATTTCAGCAGGGCTCTAAAAATTATGATGTAGGTCAGTTGACACAAAATAATATTGAATTGTGATATCTGAGGAAATATTGATGATTGCTAATTATTTACTGACAAGTAGTGTATTGAATTTCGGTACAATTTCTCGCAACGTTTTCTGAATCATAAATAATGTGTCTTACATAACAGTATAAAGAAATAGAAAAATGGCAGCTATATTAGAAATATCATCACACAATGTTTACTTCAAGCTTCACAAAATGAACATAATTATGGTGTCAATATGAAATTAATATTCCGATACCAATTGTTCAAATCCACTCAATAGCATCATCT